>CM023542.1:28910774-29510774 GCA_013350335.1 Chimonanthus salicifolius
CATTGGAGCTAGAATGTCTAAGGTAAATTGCATGGCCGTTGTGTCCTCAATATTGATGCTCTAACTATGTTATTTGGAAAGCCAAAATGAAAATGCACTTAATGATAATGGATGGAGCTCTTTGGAAAATAATCTTATGTGGATGGACTAAATCTTCTAAGATTTACTTCTCATACAATGATATTGAAAAGAGCATGTATTTGGCAAATGCTAAAGCCCTCAATGCTATACTTTGTGCCGTTTCACCAAATATCTTGGAAAATATCATATCTTGTGAAACCACAAAGGAAGCATGGGACATGTTGGAGAAAACCTATGAAAAATCAAGGAAAGAATACCCTAGAGTGGTGTATTGTCTAGGACTCATTCAAACACTTGAACCTAAACAAGAACAAACTAATGAAGAAGATGTAAAAGATACACCTACCATAGAAGAATTAAGTGAGACATTAAATGGAATGTACAACAACTTAAAACAGTTGGTAAAGAAAATATAAAACTAACAAAAGAACTAAATCAAGAAAAGTTGGCAAAAGAAAACATTTTAAAAGATCTAACTTTGGCAAATCAAGTAAATCTAAAAGCTATTCAAGAAGAGTGCTTAAAACTTGAAGAATGCTTAAAATGGAAATAAATGAAAAAGGAATCTTGAAAATGATATAAGAAAACTAAAGCATGAACTTCACTCATTAAAAGAAGATTATAAAGAATTGAAAATTGTGTTAAGTTGTGAAGAAAAAGAAAATGCTAAAATTAAAAATCAACTTAATGATGCTAAAGCTAATATCCCTAAATCACAATCGAATCTAGAAATTGAAAATCAAATATTGGCACAAGAAGTTAATAACTTAAAGAGATAGAAGGAGAAATTTGATATGAAGTTCACAAGAGGAGAAGAGAAACTTGAAAAGCTCCTAAAACTAAGCAAACCATTTGGAGACAAAACGGACAAATATGATAGGAAAAAATAAAGGACCCAAGAACCAAACTATCTTTATTAAGGGTAAGTCTCCCTCAACTCCTTCAATGAAAATCATAAAATCATTTCATTGTGGACGATCCGGACATCTCTTGTTTGAATGCAAGTTAAGAAGTGAATTTAAATATCAAAATGCAAATCAAACTAAGATGGAACATCAAAGCAAATGACACACAAAGAAGATTAAAAAAGAGTACTTCGAACTTGAAAAGAAGAAAGAACTTTGAAAATGCAAATAAAAAAGAATCTCCCACCAAAGTTTCAAAATCAAACACCAAGGCATGACAACTTAAATGGAAATCTAAATCATGCCTTAACTCATAAATTGATTGAAGCCTTAAATGAATTAACAAGATTTCGCTAAACAAACAAAAACATTAAAAGAGAAAATCAAATGTTCAAATGTTTGACACCGGTGGACCCTGGAGACTTTTTCTAAAGACCAATGGGTACCCAAAGTTAGAGGAGTAGGTTAGATCTTGACACTCTTAAGATTGGACACTTGTGATATCCTATGTTCTTAAACATTCACTTTTCCATTAGAATATGTCATGCTTGGAATGTTTTACACTTTCTCTTAATCATCTATGCCTCAATTCTCATATCTCATGTGATGATTACTTGATTTTCTCCCCATGTGATGTATGGTCCAAACTTTGTAGCAAACACTTATATATCTTGGACCATTGCAACATATCTTGTTTGCAATTTGATTACTTGATTACTATTTCTCAAGCGAGATTGATCATCTGTTGTGCTGTTCCTAACTATAATATATGTCATGCTCAAAGAATCACAAATCCATGGAATTGATCTCATCAAAAGTCTAAAAGAATAGATTGTTGCTTGCTTGGTTCAATCATGCTATCCTTTGTGATATGAACACATAATGTTGAATTATCTTTAGTTTCATTTTTTCCTTCTCCATCTTTCAAGTGAAGATTTCATGGAAAAGATGTCATGGTAGTAATTGATTGATTTTCCATGTTGCTTGATTATGTTGAAAATTATGAATATGAATTTGTTGCATCGTGTAACACTATATGCGTGAATCATGCGTGACTTAAGAGCCTTCATTAAAATCAAAGTAAATGCATGATTCTCTAAGCTCTAGGGCCTAAAAACAACATTAGAAATACTCTTGGTAGGTCCCTAGACTCTTGGGCTAAAGCCCGAAACTCATAGAGAGCTTATTTGCAAATCATGGTTCAAAAAAAAAGACTCACTAAAAAAAAAAAAAAACAGTTAACTCCTTGGAACTCGTCTCGGAACATAAGGATCTGATTTCAAGACCCCTGAAGTGCTGAGACGGCCTTCCAAGCATGTCTGTCTCGGAATCTCCTCTCAACTTACCTCAGAACTTCTGAATTTTGAAATCCTTTGTTCTGAAGCTTCCAAGCATGTTTGTCTCGGAACCAACTCTCAACTTACCTCGGAATTTTCGAGGTTATGGACTGAGGTTCTGAAGGAGGAAACTACTGCTGCTCGATCCTTTTAACATCTGATCCGAGACTCTATTTCCATTATCCTCTTTCTCTCCTCCTCTCTTTCGAGCCTCCCCCTCTTTTTCCCTCTAAGTTGCTCAGCTAAGCCCTCCCAAATCTCACTCCACTTCACCTTCAACAATGTTTTCTTGCTCTTCTCTCATGGGTAAGTCATCTTCCTTTTCCCTTTTCTTGTTTTTTAGATCATTTCACTTAGGATTTGCTTTTCAAATAAAGGGATTTCTTTATAAAACCGACTCCAAGCTTTGGAATATCTTCAAATCTAGTGATAAACTCACTCAACATAAGATTTTGGACTTCTTATATAGATTTTGGGTCTTAATCCTTCAAGCCTTCATAGCAATACCCCTGAGAATTCTATTTTCCACTATTTTTTCGTTGAAATTCCTTGCCAAACAGTCCCTTCTTGATAAATCCTATTCAAATGGCTGCAAGAAATCCTCACATTCGTTGATTTAGGACACCCCTATCAGTCCTTCACTTGATGTTTTCCCATCTTCGGATTAGGATTCCATCTTAGAGGGCCTTTCTCTCGTTTTCCTCCAATTTCCACAAAATGGATAAATCCTCTTCAAGCAGATCGGTGCCAAGGATTTTTAGGAGCCGTGCAGCTAATTGTAGGTCCCCCTTCCCATCTAATCCTCTAGAGATATATTATGAATGTTAATCCAGAGAAAACTGACTACATGACCAGAAAATGAATCATTATTGAGTGGCCATGCACTACAGTCTGTCTTTTTCAAGTCGATCACTATCTCGCTCAAGTCTAGTGGTCCAGAATTTTGAATTGGGGAGGTCAGACATATGCATCTCTTGCAAGGGGTATGTATGAAACAATCAAGGAAGTCTCATATACTGACTACTCATTCACTATCAAATTTACCGATGGATCAGAATTTCGAGTCACACCAGTGCACATCTCTGCACTCATCAATGTTCCCTATCCCATAATGGCCCCAAAATCTGTCAGTGATGACCTTCCTATAGAGGAAAGAGGAGCTGCTACCATCCTTTTATATGGAGAACCCGTTCAGTGGGCCAATGAACATGCCCTTCGTGCGTCAAAAACTCTTCCCCATTTTCGTCTCATGCACCAAATATTCTACTTCAATGTGTATCCTCGAAAAGGGAACCGAGGAGACTTGAATCCCTATATGATAAACATCTTGAAGTCAGTATATGAAGGGAAAAAATATGTTTGTCTACCTTGATCAGTTGGACCATCATCAACCACTGGCTCAAGCGGGGTCATAGTACAACACCTTTTGGGTACCTTATGTCTGAATTAGCTCAGAGGCTGGGAGTTCCTTCTGAACATGATGATGGCATGTTATCCAGCCCTATCATCACTTTGGACACCATACACAAGATGTTTGGTATTCATGCACCTCTTGCAGTAGCTCAACCTGCACAACATGCAGATCAAGTAAACCAAGAAGAAGTTCTTGCACATCAAGAAGCTCAAGCTGATGCAAAACTCAGACCCTCTATGTCTACTTGTCCTTTGCTTGAAGAATGTATGACTGGCATGGAAAATCACATAAATCAAAAAAGGCACGACTCATGGTTGAAGCAGATTTTGGATATTGTAAGCTGCAGACGTTCCGATGCCTATACTCCTTCCTCTTCTCGCTAGATCAGATCATGATGGACTACTAAAAGTAGGAATCTCTTTTGGAACACATGTTTGTACTTTGGAATGGGTACATACATTTTGAGCTTGTTGACCGTTATGGTCAAATTTTGGGAATGTACTTAAACTATTCGGCATGTAATATTTAATATGCAAGTATGCTTATGCTCTAACCCATGTTCTAAAATAATTATATATCTCTATGAGTTGAATGCATGGTGTTTTCATGTTATATCTTTAATGCTTACATGGATGGATGGTTTGCCTTATACATGCTTTCATGATGGCGTGAGTAAATTGTGTGTCTTTATTGCTCTAATGCAAGTGCGGATGGTTATGTGTTTTTTTTTTTTCATGAATGATTGATTAAATGGTCTATCTATATACATTTGTACATGGCATTATGCTTTCTTCATATGTGTACATGTGTTTGAATGAATATTAAAAACTCATCATTTGTGCTCACATAGATTGTGATTTATCTCATCATGTTCCTAAATAGTTATATCACTTGGAATGATATTGCAAATACCATTGACTTTCCCTCTCTCTCATTCCCCCCCTATCTCCGTGCTTATAATCATATCACATACAAATTTGGGAAGATGGCATTGTCTTAGTATCACTCATTACAGTTACCCTTATATAATTATATTTGTCTAGATGAATGATGAGATGCTATGATATGTACATCTAAACCTTTGTCACACTTCAATATTAAGGGAGAGTACATATGAAACTTAAATGACAAGGTTTATGATAACTTTGGAAAGTTATACTTCTTTAAATGACCCTCCACAACTTTTACTCCATGAAATGTGCTTAGTATGAACTTTTGTCAATTTTTGACAAAAAGGGGGAGAGATATGGATATACCAGAGACACAAATGTTTTCATGAGAGAGAACTTTTGAATATTGGGGGAGAAACAAAAATTCAATATCGGTATCAAAGAAAGGGAGAGCAATTGTGATTTTAAGACATGTTTAAAATTAACCACATATTGCTTATTATCACTAACCATTGGGAGATCACTTTCCACCAGAATATGCTATTTATGTTGTGCTTACAGGAATATCGCAGGCATATTCTAAGGGGGAGCTGCCATGAGCCTTCAATCCTTCAGACTTTATGCAGTCATGTCCAAGTGTATTGAGATTATTGTAATATTGTATTTTTGTACTTGGCATGTATTTGACTTGTTAAAGTCTGAAATTTATATATAGGACTGTATAGAGTATTTTCTAGGTTTATCACAAAATGTCAAAAGGGGAGATTGTTGGTCTAAAAGTTAAATCTGTCTCTCCTGAGCATACTGAGTTGTCAATTCCATGATTATGTTTGACTGAGTCCTGAATTGTCAATTTCTTTGACTGAGTTGTGACCGCCTACGTGCCCAAGACCTCATCTCTGGATGACATGCACAGTCAAATCAAGCTTGAAGCTCTAGAAGACACGTTGTTTAGAAAGCATCACACCAAAACCGGAAGAACTCGTTGAATGCCAACCAACACAGCTATACGGACCTTGAAGCCTTAGAATCCTTCGGTTAAGAACTGGTTTAAATAAATATAGGATTTCTAAGTACCTTTGCTTTATGGAGAGCTCTAGCTATCTATCAAATATCCCAATATATTCTTGTATATTTGCAATATAACAAATGTTCATTATAGTTAAGTCTAATGACTGCAAATGAACACATAAAGGGCTCTCTATCCTGTCTGGATTTCCAAACTCTAAATTCATCAATACTTAATGAAATCTATGGCTTATCAGGTTCCTCAGAACCTAACTCGGAACTAGCCTCAGAAGTTCAGAAGGTTGTTCCTAGGTTTGGAACTTGACTCAGAGCCTTCCTCGGAACTAGCCTCAGAAGTTCCGTAGGTTGTTCCTAGGTTCAGAACCTACCTCGAAACCTTCCTCGGAACCAGCCTCAGAAGTTCCGAAGGATGCATACTATAGGTTCTGAGACCTCCAATGTACATACTTGAGGAACTGCTTTTGGCCTTTGGAACTAGACTTTGGAAGTTCCAAACCTCGAACTTGGCTAGTTCCGAAGGTGATCCAACTAGCCGTTGTAAGGTCAAATTATCCATTGAAATATGACTGTTGTATTTCTGACCGTTGGGACTTCGGAAGTTCAGAGGGTAGTCAACCAGGTTCCGAAGCAGAGATCCGTTGGGAGCTTGTTGGCTATACAAACCAAAGCCATTTGATAGGTCAAGTTTGATCCTTTTGAGCTAAATTTTCTCTTACTCTTTCCTACGCAGCCAAATTGTTCTTAGAGCACCAAATCTCCATAGTTAGACCCTCATTGATCTAAAACATATCTTAAACACATTCAAAGCACTCATAGGAAAATTATTGAGCATTTAAGGCTCAACATTGAATGTGTTTTTGAGGAAACAATTGGTATTGATTGTTTACATAGGCAAACCTTTAGTCATCTCTAGATCATCTCCCAATCTTTTGTGTGGCATTCATTGGAGCATTCTCTCGTCACCAAGGAGTTAAGTGGAGAAAGACATCAAAGGACAAGCGAAGGCTACTTCAAGTAACTAGAGGCTAGTATTCTTGGTAAGACTTTCAAGTTTTACAACTTTTATTAATCATTGAGATATTTGTAAGGGTTTGTGTAACCCTAGTGAAGTCCAAGAAAAATGCTTTCTTGGTGATTGTAAGTTATCGGTTTAATCTTTACCCTTGAAAGAGATTAATGTTGTAATAGGTTTCTTCTTCACCCGTGAAGGAGAAGTTTAGTGAAATCCTCAAGTGGTGTACTTGAGGCGTGGATGTAGGCAAGGTTGTCGAATCACGTAAAATACTTGTGTCACACTCATCCATTTCTTCTCATTTCGTTCACATTATTTTGTGCATTTGTGATTCATCTCTCATTATTGTGTTTGTGTTTATTCTCTATCTTTATTGCATGAACTTGAGATTTAATTAGATTAATCTATTAAGATGAATTAATTAATTGACTCACATTTTAAAGATTGTTAAAATTCTGCGAAAGTCCTATTTACCCCCCTGTAGGACTATCTAACTTGATCAACACACCCCTATTTCCCCTTGCATCTACCTCTGAGGCCCCTTTGGGTCTCGTAACCCCTTTCCTAAGCTCCTATTGCTGCCGTGAGCCATTAACCCTATCTAAGCCATTTTAAGCCTTCCACACTGTTGTTCCTCATCTCTTTCGCCAAACAGCCATCGTCCTTGCTGGAAAAGCCACTAAAAACCCATTGTCTTGCCATCGCCCCTCCCTTAGACACCCTCCTTCGCTACCATCACTCCTAAACACATCCCCTTGGCTGCAGTAACCCACAACTAAGCCCTTTCTATATTTCGTGACTTTAATTGTGTTCCGTCCCTTGCACAACATTGGCCAAACCCACCTTTTGTCATTTATCCCACTCCATTTACTCATTTACCCCTTTATTTTATATTTTATTTATCATATGCCACCCATCTAACCTATCATTAGCCATTTAAATTCATTTAAACACATTATATTCTTTGTATTTGCATGATTATGTGTGATAAACTTTATGTTAATTACTTTTGTATATTAATTGATTGATTAATTTCAACCAGTTGACTGTCCAATTTGAGAGAATTAGTAATGATGTGGCTGACTTGCAGACTGGTGTGGCCAATTTGAAAACAAAGTTTGGAGTCCTAGCAACCCGTAAAACTCTTAATACATAGGATTGGAGACCTAAGAGTTGGTTGTAGTTAGTTACAACCACATTGGCATCAGAAAATTACTAAAAATAACAAATGTATCCTGAAGACCGTTCCTGTTAAGGTTGACCACGGAGATGTGGATGCAGAGTCTTTAGAAGAAGTAGAGCATTATGAAGTGTCAGTGTCACCTAGACTATCCGAGTCTACACCATCATTTGCACCGCATATTCATGATTCACATGCTGAAATTAACTATCAGATTAATATAAGCGATGAACAATATAAGTTTGCTGCAGATTCTCATTGTAGGTCTAAGGAATTTGATGTGGATGATCATGTAGAGGACCTAACGCCCTTCCAGATCCAATACCTTCGCCTCCAAGCCCAATCCCACATCGGCATGACCCTTTTTCCACATATTGGCCTTCTTAACCCTCCTATTAACCTACCTGATCTAGTACATGACCCATGGACTGTACCTGTCCAGCCCACTCAGTTTGTATCTTCCTCACCTTCCTTGCCACCCAAGAGAGAGAAGATAAAATTTATATTGGTCGAGGAGGTTGTTTCCACACCTGCAGGAGGACATCAGCAATATCTTGTGACGTGGAAGCCCAGGCCCCTGATAGATATCATTTGGTTGCCTGAGTGTGAGCTACATCGACTTGCTCCGTATTTACTAGAGAGATTGAGGTGTCTTGTTTATTCGGAGGAGCATTCTACACACATCTTGCTGCTGCCACCATTTAGAGTTAATCTTGAAGTCAGAGTTGGGTTCAGAGTATACCATCGATGGCGATGAGAGCTGATCCTGCATCCTTATTGTGCCTCGATTGATGCCCTACTTGGTTGACATATGAAGACCTCACGTGCGCATGATTACACTATAAAACCCCACATTGGGAAGACACTTGCGTGGGGAGTTTATTTCTTCTCGTTTGTCTGAACTCGAGATCGAGTTCTTCTAAGGTGGGGAGATTGATGCGGAGCATATAATCGACATTGATTTATTTTGACTTTATTTTATTTAGTTGTCTTTCGATGTAATTTTCTATTTTTATCTGAGGGTATTTTCTTTTATTTACATTTAAGGGTATTTTCATCATTTTGTTGGTGTGTTTATTATAAATATATTGTAAGCCTCTTTAGGGGGGTCAAATTATGAATGAATGAAAGAAAACTACGATGGTTGCATTCCAGAGAATTGCTCCATACATATGTTGGTGAGAAATCAACGAGCCTCGGTAAGAAGCCAAGGATGGCGAAAAGACACTGGAACAGGGTGCAAAGCGTCTTCCTCCATCAGGTACACATCTTCTATCTCTCATCTCTCTCTTCTTCTTCCCTTCTCTATTTTCGTTTTTTTTCCATAAGCCTTTTCTTTCTACTGTCATTCCCTCCCAAACCCAAAAGACCATGTGTCGTGACCTCTCCGGAACCCCTTTGTCATCCCTTTCTAAACCCCAAATCCCCTTACTCCACTTATTGCCATGTATTACATCCTCTTAACCCCATCGCCATCACCTATACACCCCTATTTCCCATTGCCTCTACCCTAAGGCCTCTTTGGGTCTCGCCACCCCTTCCATAAGCCCTTATTGCTACCGTGAGCCATTAACCCTCCCTCTGTAAGCCATTTTAAGCCTTCCAACACTGTTGTTCCGCATCTCTTTCACTAAACAAACATCGTCGTTGTTGTAGCAACCACTAAAAACCCATTGTCTTGCCTTTGCCCCTCCTCTAGACACCCTCCTTCACTACTGTCACTCCTAAACACATCCCCTTGGATGCCGTAACCCACAACTAAGCCATTTCTCTGTTTCGTGACTTCTTTTTCCCAATTGTGTTTCGTCCCTTGCACGACATTGGCCGAACCCACCTTTTGTCATTTATCCCACTCCATTTACTCATTTACACCTTTATCTTATATTTTATTTATCATATGCCACCCATCTAGCCTATCTTTAACCATTTAAACACATTATATTAATTGTATTTGCATGATTATGTGTGATAAACTTTTTATTAATTACTTGCGTATATTAATTGATTGATTAATTTCAGCTCATTTTAGATTTAGGGTATATTATTTTTATCTCTCTTAATTCCTAAGGAACAATATTTAAGCATTTAGAGTTACCTTATTATCTTGTCCTACATCACAAAATGTTCTACCAACATAGACATCGGCTTGGACTTGGTGATCAAAGACCGAAAATAAGACAATCTAGAGATGATGGATCCTTTGATATCAAGCTCGACATCCCCGAGTACTCCGGAGGTATAATTGGTGACGAGTTCTTAGATTAGGTAGAGACAGTAAAAACATTTTTTATTGTAAAAGTATTCCTAATGATAAGCATGTTAAGTTGGTAGCTATTAAGTTGAAAGAAACGCTCTAGCATGATATAAAATAGTTAAAATGGAAAGACAACCTTTGGGCAAAGAAAATATCCATTCATGGGACACACTCAAAAGGTTGATGTACAAAACCTTCCTACCTACTAATTACACATAGAATTTATTTCATATACAAAGATTAAAAGATTAAAATAGGAGAAGATGATGGTAGCAAAATATGTAGAGGAGGTCAATCTCCTACTGGCTCACAATAACCTGGTCGAAACAGAAGAGTAGAGTGTCTTGAAGTTCATTGATGATCTCTGACCATCTATTGCTGACGCCATGACACCCTTTGACTTCTTTGAACTAGTCAATTGATGCAATGCATCTCCAGCACCTTCCATTTTCATGTTTTGTTATTTTCGTGTATTTTATTTTTAGCTAGGGTAGTTTGGTAATTAGTGTTTTATTTTATTTAAAGTAAGGAAGACTCTATATAAGATTTGTAAGCATCATTGAGGCCTCATACGAATAATTGAATGAATAAAAGAATTGAAAGATTTTCGCAAACCCTATGCGACTAATCTTTGGAGCGATTCCTCTGGAGTGAGGCCCTTTTGGCATAAAGCCTAGCGTGAGGCTACCATTCTACCTTCTTCTTCAGGTACTTGTCTTCATCTTCCATCTTCTTCTTCTTCTTCCCTTTGTTCTTCCCTAAGTCCTAATCCCTAGCCAGATCCCATCCTAATCTCCTCTGTTGTTTCCGCCATTACCAGATGCATATCCTTTGCTACCATCACTCTTGAATACATCCCATCTGGCTGCCGTAATCCCTAAACCCACTTACCTGTGTCGTTTCAACCCCTTTCCTCTTCATCCTCTTCCATTGTTTCTGTCCCTTTGCCGCCGAAGCTAGATCTGCCATTTTTTCGCTTCCACTTCCCCTCATGTTTGCCGCAAGCCCTTTTAGATTTTTCATACCCATCTTCCCTTTATAGTCACAACCAACCTTTACTTTATTTAAAACCATATGCCTATTAAATCCCATTGCTACCTTTGTCCCATTTAAATCATTAAATACATTATCTTTGAACTCCATTATTTCCATTAACACATCAGATTTAGTATTTGCATGTTTATTTGTAGTAAATTTATATTTATTAATTGCATATATTAAATTGAATTTAAGTTCAGCCCATATTAGCTTTAAGGTGCATTATTTCATCCATTTTAGTATGTAGGGAACCACATTTAGGCATTTAGGGTTACCCTATCCATTGTCCTGCATCAAATTGGTATCAGTAGCCTGGGTTAGGAGAGTTTCATAGCTTTCTAGGTCTTAGGTCGCATTTAAAAAAATTAATTAATTGATTAATTAATTAAAAAAAAAAGGAATTTTTTTTTGCATCACCTCATTTAGTTATTTATTTCATTCATTGCATATAGATTTAGTTCATTACATCACTGCATTCATTAGAGTTAAGTCACATCATTTAGTCTGTCCTTCTGTGCATGCCCACACGTAGTAGCCGAGAGTCATCAACCCAATATGGACCTCACACCATTTACCAAGATCTTATACGATATCAGTACCCGCTTAGCTAACATGGAAACCCAAAAGTAGAACAGGCAACCAGAACCAATAACCGCTTCGATGTACTAGAGCTTTCCCTCAATCAAAACAATGACCTGGAAGTTGGCGGTGGAAGTTGTCGAGGTAGAGTTGGTGACCGAGGGAGTGGTAGAGGAAGAAATGGTCCCCACAACCATTATGCTTTTCATGACCTTCTCGACCCTCAATCTGAAATAGTAAGAATTGTTATAGTTGAGACTCCGAGTTTTGATGGTCGACTTAACCCAAAGACTTTTATTGACTGGTTGTCTGGCATGGAACAATACTTTGAATGGTATAACATGTTAGAAGGGTGTCAGGTGAGATTTGTAAAAATGATATTGTTTGGTCAAGCCAAAATTTTCTGGATAGCGCCAAATTGAAATAACCGGAGGTGAGTATATTTCTCATTGGGATGAAATGAAAAAAAAAAAAGAAAAACTGAAAGAAAAATACCTCCCTTTGACCTATAGAGAGAGATTAATGGATCAATGGAAAGCACTTCGTCAGGGAAACATGTTAGTCGGCGATTACATCGACAAGTTTGATGAGTACATGATGAGATGTGATATAAAGGAGGACCTTCTTATGACTCTTTCTCAGTTTACAATGGATCTCCGTCCAGATGTCCAAAAGGAGTTGATTCCCCACAGTGTCAATACTTTGGAGGAGATTTATCAAAGAGTTCAAGATCTAGAACGTTACCTAACACCGAACCCTCCTAGTCAGTTTGAGTCTATTCCATGGGGTACAGTGAGTCAAGCCAAGCCAACCACCAGTGCTCCATTCCAAAACAATGATGTAAGTGCTAAAGGAGCTTCTGGTGCGAGTTCTTCCAAACAAGGGACCAAATGCTATAACTGTCATGGTTATGGGTATTTCGCACATGAGTATCCTACCAAGAATCGGAATAAGGAAAGAACCCTACTGTTGGAACAACAGTCCAATGAAAAGACTGACCATGACGTTGAAGATGAAATGATATATGAAGGAGTACATCCCGAAAGTGATGAGGGAATCGATAATTTTGATGAAAACCCCTTTGAATTGGTTAGGTGTGTTTCCATATCATCCCCATCCATAGACCCTAGTCTAGTGCCAGTGTCGCCCAAGTTGTTTGGGTCTGTATCTGCATTTGCACCACATACACATGCATTGCATGCTGAAATTAATACATGCAATGAACAATATAAGTTTGCTGCAGATACTCATTATAAGTCAAATGAATTTGATGTGGATGATCATGTGGAGGGCCTCATACTCTGTCCAGTTCCAGCAGCTTTACCACTCAGTCTTACCTCATATGAGCCTCATCATGACCCACATATTGGCCTACCTAGCCCACTTCATAATCCATGGCCTAAACCTACAAAATCTTCCCTGTCACCCAAAAGAGAGAAGGTAGAGTTTATACTAGATGAGAAAGTGGTTCCCACACGCTAGCCGAAGAAAGAAGTCAAATGGTTGACAACAAATGAACTTTAGCGACAAGATCTGAATCTTCTAGAGAGATACCATAGCTTTATATCGCCAGAGGTGTATTCTTCTTATTTCGAGCATGTTGACCATAGTGACAGTTCAGATGTCCGAGCATTCCAACGACGATGGAAGAAAGCCACTCCAGCAGCATTGTGGCTTGATGATAACTCCATTTGATGACATTTGAAGATCTCACGTACGCGTGAATGTGTATTGAAGACCCCACACTGGGAAGACGCGTGCGTGGGAAGATTGACGTCTTTTCATCAGTTTGAACTCGAGGTCGAGTTCTTTTCAGATGGGGAGATTGATGCAGTGCATCTACAACACCTTCCATTTTCATGTTTTGCTATTTCTGTGTGTTTTATTTTTAGCTAGGGTAGTGTGGTAAAGTGTTTATTTTATTTAAAGTAAGGAAGACTTTGTATAAGCTTTGTAAGCCTCATTGAGGTCTCATACGAATGATTGAATGAATAAAAAAATTGAAAGATTTTCACAAACATTATGCGACTGATCTTTGGAGTGATTCCTTTGGCGTGAGGCCTTTTTGGCGTGAAGCCTAGCGTGAGGCTACCATCCTACCTTCTTCTTCAGGTACTTCTCTTCATTTTCCATCTTCTTCTTCTTCCCTTTGTTCTTCCCTAAGTCCTAATCCCTAACCAGATCCCATCCCAATCTCCCCTGTTGTTCCTGCCATTACCAGATGCATATCCTTTTCTACCTTCACTCTTGAATACATCCCATCTGGCTGCCGTAACCCCTAAACCCACTTACCTGTGTCATTTCCACCTCCTTCCTCTTCCTCGCCTTCCATTGTTTCCGTCCCTTTTGTCGCCGAAGCTAGATTTGCCCCTTTTTCGCTTCCGCCTCCCCTCATGTTTGCCGCAAGTTCTTTTAGTTTTTTCATACCTATCGTTCCCTTATAGTCACAACCTACCTTTACTTCATTTAAAACCATATGCCTATTAAATCCCATTGCTACCTTTGTCCCATTTAAATTATTAAATACATTATCTTTGAACTCCATTATTTCCATTAACACATCAGATTTTAGTATTTGCATGTTTATTTGTAGTAAATTTATATTTATTAATTGCATATATTAATTTGAATTTAATTTCAGCCCATATTAGCTTTAGGGTGCATTATTTCATCCCTTTTAGTTTGTAGGGAATCACATTTAAGCATTTAGGGCTACCCTATCCCCCTTCTTGCATCACCATGCATATAAAAAGATCATTCAGTTCGAAAGGATCGAGAATCAAAGGGTTAGAGCCAACACACTATCTACCAACAAGTCTACAACCCCCAACAAAACTACTGCTGACATGGACATATCAACAATGGCACTAGTGAGACAGTCCAACAAGCCTTCAACTTCCGATCCTAAGGAGGAAGTCAAAGCTAAATGTTTCAAGTGCTAGGAAGTAGGGCATCTGGCACCTGAATATCCTCGGGGAAACATCAATTTGGTAGAATGTCCAAACAGTGAGCCAAATGATCAACCAAGTGAAGAAGATTCTTGATGAAGGAGGGATCATGTATGGAGATTCTAGTGAAAACTTGATGATCCAACACTCCGTTATTTGACCAAAAGGAGAACTAGAACAGAATGAAGCTAGTGTTCCCTTTCCTATGGAAGATACAGACTGTCTAGCTCAACAAGATGAAGGATAAAGTGTTGAAGAGACCGTGGCCACAGTTGGGCTCGTTTCACACGAGGCTCAAGATGCCACAGTCAAAGTTCACTCCATGGAGACAACAAATGAGCAATCAGAGCAAAATTTTAAATCTCGGGAAGGGAAACAACAACAGAAAGATGTTGTAGACATCCTTGCTACACCAAACAAGGAGTGACTAGCTGGATTTGCACGTTGGGAGCGACAGACGAGAGGTAACCTGTGTATGTTGACAATATTGTTTGGCCTTATGTGGATCCAGTTTGGGAAGACATCTTGACATAATGGGAATGGTCTAATATCAGTCTCCCAATGCCAAGAGCTCCAAGCCTAGAAGGAAGATGGACTCCACCAACCAGTTGGTCGCTAAAACTATGATGGTTTTGTTATTGGTTGTGATGAAAGGGAGACTATGGAGGAATTTTCGGAGATCATCTGGGCATATTGCTCATTGGATATTGCAGTCCACTGAGTCATACAAATCAATTGAAGGCAACAATGACTGCTATCTTAGGATGCTTACAATCAACTAAAAAGCATTTCACATGGAAGTTGCTTGTGGAGAGTGATTATTTAGAACTTTCTTTTCAAAGAGATGCCAGAAGGTTGTTAAAGCCATTGTGGCGCAGCGGGGATCGGGTTAATTAAGACTAATGGCTAGGTGAATGGAGAGTAGTGAATATAATTATTAAAACTTAGGAGGTAAGAGGCGATGGAAGAGGTTTACAGGAGGTGAATAAGAAGAGTGATTGGCTGTATGGGTTTGTAATAGGAATAAAGGATAAGAAGATGGAGGGTGAGAGGTAGAATAAGATAATGGGTAGCAGTACCTAGAACAAAGATGGCTGTTTGGGAAACCCAAACAGTAGCGTGGCTTCAAGATCTGAAGCAGAGACGGACGGAGTAGGGAGCAGCCAAGCGTTGGCTGGGTACTTCTCGTCCGGCAGGTGGTCAGTCTTCTTGCTAATAGCAAAGAAAGATATGGAGACTCCAAGGGGGCTGTCGAACTCTGATGACGGCGAGAACCCGTGAAGAAAATCAAAATAAACAATCCAAGAACAAAATCTTGAAACGAAACTACATCTATTTCATTAATCAATCTTCATGTCCATTACAATCTACAAAAAGGGGTATTTATATACATACCCTAAACACTAAAATAAGAACGAAAATAAACAAAGAAAGGAGAATAGATAGAAAGAGGTGCCTGAATCGTCGGGATCGTCGGCATTTTCGCCGCTTTCGTCACAATTGTCGGTGCTATGTTGTGAAGATGCTGTGAAGAAATAAGGGAAAGAAGGAGAAAAGGGAAAGTAGGAAAGAATGGGAGAGATGGGTTGGGAAAGGAGTTTTACTCCCTTTTACTTTTTTCAGGCCTCCCGTGTGTGAGTCACACGTGCTGCATCAGTCTTTCCCGGTTGAAAAGGACTCTCCTCAAGACCATTGAAGTGGACACCGAAGGATGATATTCAAACAGGTCTTGAACATTGAAGGTCTTCGATATGCCATAACTGTCTGGAAGATCGATCACATAGGCATTATCGTTGATCTTGTAAAGAACTTTGAAGGGTCCAATCTTTTTTGGATTCAACTTGTTATAAGTACCTGTATGAACCCTTTCTTTGCGTAGATGCACCATGACCATATCACCTTCTTTGTAGACTTTCAATCGTCGACTCTTATCTGCAGCTTTCTATATTTCACATTGGCATTCTCTAAATATTATTTTACCTCTTCATGAATCTACGCCATGCGAGTAACCATATTATCCGCTGCTTGACTAGCACGGGGCACTTTTGGTCTACTGGATGAGTTGGTGACTTTCCCATGACAATTTCAAAAGGTGATTTACCAGTAAATATGTTCTTGACACTGTTGTATGCAAACTCAACTTGAGCAAGAGCCAAGTCCCATTGTTTTGGACGATCACTGGAGAGGCTGCGAATAAGATTTCCAAGTGTTCTATTGACAACCTCGGTTTGCCCATCAGTTTGTGGATGGCATGTACTGCTAACCTGGAGAGAAGAATCATATCATGACCATAGGATGCGCCAAAAGTGACTGAGAAACTTGGTGTCACGATCCAATGTTACGGTCTTTGGAACTCCGTGCAAACAAACAACCTCTCTTAAGAATAGGTGAGCAACACTAGAGGCATCTAATGTCTTCTTGCATGCTACGAAGTGAGCCATCTTAGAAAATCTATCCACAATGGCGAAAACTGAGTCAAATCCACGTTGTGTGCGCGGAAGGCATAAGATGAAATCCATCGATAGATCCTCCCACGGAGCATTAGGAACTGGCAGTGGAGTGTATAGACCTGTGTTCTGCACTTGCCCCTTCAATGCTTGACAGGTGTAGCATCTTTGGATGAATTTTGTAACATCGCGCTTTAGCTGGGGCCAATAGTAGTGTTCTTCCACCTGAACAATGCTTTTATCTTTTCCAAAGTGACTTCCAAGGCCACCTCCATGCAATTCCCGTATGAGGTGCTCTCAAAGTGAACTGCGTGGGATAGATAGCTGAGTACCTTTAAAGAGGAACCTGTCATGGAGTTGAAATTACCCTTTAAAAGGTTTTTCTTCATGGAGATGCTTCCACTCATTTGCAAAATCTTCATCATCTGCATATAAGTCTTTAAGAAAATCAAAACCAACTATCTCACCTCGTGCGATATTGAGTAGATATATGTTTAAGCACAAAGATGAACCCTTGAATGAGAGCGATCCATCTGGGATGGTTGCAGTTTGGAGTGGTTGAACCATTTAGATATTTGAGAGCATGATGATCTATGTAAAGGATGAACTCTCGTTGTACCAAATAGTGCCTCCAATGCTTCAAAACTTGAACTACCGCATACATCTCTTGCTCATAGGTAGACCATTTCTTCTGTGCATCGCTTAGCTTTTCACTGAAATAAGCCACAGGTTTGCCTTCTTGAGATAAAACTACTCCAATGCCAACTGCAGAGGCATCACAATCGACTTCGAACAACTTGTCAAAACTTGGCAAGGCTAAGACAGGAGCAGTGGTGAGTTTCTCCTTAATCAAGTTGAAACTCTTTTCAGCAGCTTCGGTCCATGTGAATTGTTTCTTTTTTAGGCATTCAGTGAGAGGAGCGACAACACTGCTGAAATTCTTCACAAACCGTCGATAGAAGGTTGCAATTCCATGGAAACTCCTAACATCACTAACCGTTCGTGGAGTGGGCCACTCATGGATAGCACGAACCTTCTCTTCATCGACTTGTATTCCAAAGGATCCAACAATATACCCTAGGAAGACAAGCTTATCTACAAGAAAAGTACACTTCTTTTTATGAACATATAAACTATCGTCTTTGAGTACCTGGAATATTTCGCGTAGATGCTGCAGGTGATCCTCTTTTAAAGAGCTGTAGATGAGAATGTCGTCAAAGTAGACAACGACAAACTTCGCAATGAAAGGCTTCAATACTTGGTTCATCAGCCGCATGAATGTGCTTGGTGCATTGGAGAGTCCAAACTGCATCACCATCCATTCATAAAGTCCTTCTTTGGTCTTGAAGGCAGTCTTCCATTCATCTGCGGGCCGTATGTAGATTTGATGATATCTGTTTCTGAGATCCAGTTTGCAGAAGACTTTGGCTCCTTCAAACATATCTAGCATATCATCCAAGCAAGGAATGTGGAACCGGTACTTGACAGTGATTTTGTTGATGGCACGACTGTCAATGCACATTCACCAACTTTCGTCCTTCTTGGTGTGAATCAAGCCTTTGCGTAATAAGTCTTCCACTTGGCCCTGTAAGATATCAAACTCCTTAGGGCCCATCCTGTAGCGGAACAAGTGTGGCAAATTGGCTCCAGGGACAAGATCTATGTGAATCTGGATGTCCCGAGTCGGAGGCAAGCCATCTGGAAGCTCATCTGGCATCAAGTTTTGGAACTTGACCAGAATTGGGGTTACCTCTTGTGGGGCCAGTACGGCTACTGAGTCTGGTTCTTGGACGACCAATGCAACGATTTTACATGTTTCACATGACTCACGCTCAATGTCGTTGACTAGGAGAAAAGAAATTTATCTCAGGTGGTGGTGGATGGTGGCCTTTTCCTGACTTAGTGCCGAGGTGACCGTTACTCAATCTTTGCAAAAGGTGAAGATATTTGCACGTCCCCAATGGTGGGAATCAACGTCGTACTGCCACGAGTGGCCCAAAATCATGTGGCTAACGTCCATATCAACAATGTCGCAGAGGACTTCATCTTTATATCTCTTACCAAGGGAGAAGGAGACGAGGCACTGCTTCGTTACTCGAGTATCTTCCACATTCTTGATCCATCCGACCAAGTAGGAAGAGGGATGTGGTTGGGTCTGCAAGCCCAACTTGTCTACCATCAACTGGGAGATCATATTCTCGCAGCTACCGCCATCAATGATAACATCATAGACTTTATCATTAACGGTGCATCTAGTCTTGAAGATCTTATGACGTTGCGATGGGAGGCCCTTTCTCAGTGTGCAGAGCAATCTACGAACCACCAAAGAGGATCCTTCATTTCCATAGTCGACATAGTCTTCTTCGTTGTCAACAACATCTTCTTATTGTCTTTCAATGTACTCATCTTCTTCATCCTGGGCTTCATTAGTGGTAATTGCAACTGGATGACGAGTAGGACAATTATTTGAACGGTGTCCGGGCTCACCGCAACGAAAACAATTACCTACCATAGGTCGGGCATAGGGGTTGTTTCGTCCTGTGTTTTTACTAGCGGCAGACCTCGTCGGGGCAACTGGTTGGTTCCATGATGGAACTTGTCGAGGAGGTACTATTTGTTGAGAAGTACATCCTGAGGCTGGTGGGGGAGTCGAAGAAGTTGATGAAAGGGCGTGCCTAGCCATCTGTATATTCCTTCCTCCCGAACGATCATTCTAACTTTCAACTGTTGTGGCTAACTGAACTGCCTCACTCAAATTATGAACAGGCTGATACCTGAAGCAGTCGTGAAGTGAAACACGAAGACCACCCAAGAATCGTAGTCTTAGGCAAGTCGGCTCTGGCAGAAAGGCGATAGAACTCTTCTGCGTAGTCACAAACTGCACGATTACCCTGACGGCAATTCTGATACTGCTCCAAAAGAACTTGTTCATAATTAGCAAGAAGGAAGCGAGTCTGCAGTAGATCTCTCATTCACGTCCATGAATTGATAGGACGCTTCCCCTGTTGCTTTCGGGCGGCTTCTAGCTGTTGCTATCATGCGGTTGCTCCAGCCTTGAGTTGGCTGGCTACCAGCTTTACTTTCTACTCCTCATCGATTGCCATGCAATCAAAGAAGATTTCGACCTCAGAGAGCCTGTCAAGGTAGCCTTCAACATGTAGTTGACCGTTGAAAGATGGTAAGTCCATCTTTGGACGGTATTTTCGATTATTGTTGTTGTTCGGAGGCTCATGGTTGTCTTCTAACTCCTCATCGCTAGATGGTACTCGGGTCGAACTGGGGGTCTCCTACCCCGATTGTTGTGATTACGACGATTGTCGTGGTTAAGGAGTTGTTGCATCATCACTCGGAAATCTTCGATGGAATGTTGAACTGCATTCATCTCAGCCCTGGTGACAAGCTGATTGTCTTCAGGATTGGGAGTGGCAACTATGGATTTTTTTTTTTTTAAATCTAGGCTCTGATACCACTTGACGCAACGGGGATTGGGTTAAAGAAATTTAGGTGTGGCTAAATGGATTTAAAGGGAATAAGGGATCGAATGGAGATGGGGTTAGATCTGGGCGGTTAACAAGGGTGGACGATGGAGCAGGGAATTGGAAGTGGTGAGAGAGGGATCGATGATTGGTAGAAGGGTGGAGGAGGTGGGGGCAATGAGGGCACAAACCTGGTAGCCAAACAGAGCAAAGACGTTGCTCTAGCGTGGATGCGAAACCCAGATGGCAGCAGAGGACAATCAACGAATCGTCGTCGCTGGCTGATCAAGAAAATAGGGTTCTGTAGGCAGAAGATGGAAGAAAATCAGGGACTCTGGGTTGTTTTCAAACGCCGTTGAAACCCAAAACCCAAAGAGGAAAATCTAGCAAACAAGAACAAAGAATCTTGAAACGAAACTCAATCTAGTTCATTAATCAATCGTCCATTACAATCTACAAAAGGGGTATTTATATACATACCCTAAACACTAAAATAGGAACGAAAATAAACAAAGAAAGGAGAAAAGATAGAAAGAGGTGCCTGAATCGTCGGGATCGAAGACCGTCGGCATCTCCATCGCTTCGGTCGGTGCTCGTGTGCATGGAGAGGAAAGAAGGAGATGGGCATCGGTGTGTTAGGAAAAGAGGATCTCTATGCCTCTCTTCTTAAGTTGGGTCTGCATCTCCCACACGTGCTAACTCATGATGCACGTGCTGCATCATTCTGCCATAGAGCACACACAAATTTGGAGACTTAATTTGAAGAAAAAGTAAAATTTGATTTTGGAGAAATTCCAAGGAAATTTTCTTTAATTTCTAGTTCCTAAGTTTGGTTTTGAATTACTTTAAGTTGTGTAAATCTTCATTTAATTTCTGAATTAAATTCATTTAGATCTAATTAGTTGTTTGAAGTTTGCATTTTATTAATTTAATTCAACCAAAACTTGAATGTAGTTTCATGGAAACTAGTTTTTCCCTATACTTGCACAGTGGCAACGTCTTTGGTAAATTTCTTGAGCCATTTCCATTTTCTCTAAGTCCAATTTGATTTGTCTGTTATTTCATTGACGGCTTAATGAGATTCCTTATATTGACCTTCGCTATCATCACTTCTACGGACTATCAACTTTAAAATTGAATCTTCTCTTACGCATGCATATTTTGCTAGGGTCTTTTAACATTAGTAAAGATAAGTATAGCTTAATTAGTTGCCTCCTATTTTAAGAAGCGGGAGGTTGTGAGTTTGAACTCCAATATTCTAATCTTAGTGTGCCCCAGAGATAGTGAGATCTTTTAGAAGGTTCCACCAGGATAAGAAATTCCAAATGTGCTTTTGTCATTTATATATTAGACCCGAAACAGTGAAGTGCTAGTCCATAAATACCACTAGGGGATACAAAATTCATGTCTGTCATTCAATTTTTTTTTCACATTAAAAAATTAAGAATCACATGTATAAGAATTTTGAAATAAACAGCCAAAATGCCCTGAAATTCTATTCTGTTTTTTTGTTAAACCCTCCCTAGTTTATGCTAGATGAGGATCCATTTACATCCCACGTTCCTGTACAATGATTGTGATGATTTGATCATCATTTATATGTCGAGCAAACACTTATTAGATAAGCAACGGTAAAATTACAATAACCCTTTTAACTAGGGGTCCAACATGGCCCAACTTCAGCCCGAGCCCACTTAACTTGGCACAGAAGAATTTGTATTGAGATTGACATGGGTCTGGATCCATTTTAGACTAAAGAGAAAGCCCTATTGAATTGAGCTGGCCTTAGTTATGCATTTTTAAGATGCAGCAATCCTGGGCATTTAAAAAATGAAAAAGGGCCTGGATCTAATGACAATTGGTGAATTTTTTTCAGCACTAAACTCTACATTCTCTGTGGCAAATACCATAGGGATCCCCAAATAAGTTCAAATGGCAATTTTATGGAGCCTTTCTATCCTCATAAAATGCCTTGGAGTCTTAAGAATTCATCTAAAGAAAGCCAACTCCTTTCCTTGACCATCCCATACATAAGAAATTGTTGGTAGATACAAGATGAGGATTTTTTGACTAAGTGATTTTATAACCTTGTATCAACCGGTTAGTGACGTTGGACAAATCTAACATTAAGTGCCTTGATGATCGATAAGTAGGCAACTCTGCATCCTTAGATTCATAAGTTCACCATTCAACTTTTGCTTCGTTGAGTACTCATGTTCTTGAGAGCTGATGTGCTCTAAGATAGCAATCCAATTGAACTATTTAGAAATCACACAGGCAATATGGAGATGTATTTGGCATCAGTCGAATGTGCGCTTCCGCCCAAGAGGAATACTACACCAAGTTACCCACATCTTAAGAAACAATTAGTCTCGGATTTCTAGCACATGAGACAGAAAGAAATAAACAAATTGCAAACTATGATTGGTATGTAAGTGACTTTGCAATCCAATTTAAGTAAAAGACACAATGCAAAACTTTATTAAATTCAATGAACAATGAGATAATGCTAGCCTCAAAGCGGGAACTACTTACAAATTAAATGGATAACTTGGAATCCCAGTCCTCGGAGCACACACACCCACACTTGGGACTTGACTCGACCTAAGCCTTCGCAAGGGAATTCGACCACACTTGGATGCCTTTGGCAACTGCTCAAGGCCTCCTTATATAGGACTTCAAGTAGGTCGAAATAACCCTAGTTGGATCAAAACTAATCGACGTTTACATGCAATCAACCAATGCGATACAAGCATTTAAAAATCAGCGTGTCATGGCTCTCCAATAAGTTGGTCGACCATAGAGTTGTACAAGACTTCAAACTCCTAATCCTTGTTGGACTTGGTGAGTTAACATGCTATTGAGTTGAGGAGAGTTGGCCATGGAAGAGTCACACATGCTTTGGGAGTGAATGGAGCGAGTCGGCTACAGGTAGAGTTTAACACATGTTCACTAAAATAATCATATCTCGGGCTATGTAAATCAAAATAATGCAAACTTGGGGTTGTTGGAAAATTCATTGAATAATATTTCTAAAAAACCAAATTTCATCAAAGTTCGAACTTGTTTGATATCTCAACTGTATCAAGAAATTTTCTATATTTTTTTTCCAATGAGAGAAGAAGTTGAATTTTTTATACTTGTTTCTTCTCCTTGCTTCACTCAAACTCAACATTAAAACTAGGGTTTCAGCCGTGTGAACCTCCTCTAAATGGGGTTCATTAAGGTCTCAAGTGGGCCTCGAGCCCACATGTGCAGTCCACATGCACTGAATCTACCAATTCGGAGCCGGGACTCAGTAGTTTAATCTTGCACTAGGTCTGGTTGAAAATGAAGACGTTTTCTCTTTCATGGACTTGTAAGTTGTGGAAAGTGGTGATTAGTTGCATCATAAATTATCTAGTATCACATCATTAAATGATCCAAATTTACCACTTCAGATGAAAAAAAAACAAATGGACATTCAAGATTTGCAGGAGCCATGATTTGGCTGACTTGCCGACCGTTTGACTTTAGCCATGTCCAATATGAGGGTTTGGTTAACAAATGAAATACTGCAAGAAAGTCTTGCGACAATATATATTTTTCATGGACTTCTTCCAATACATACATTGACCACACCATTAAATAAGATGAAATGCCGTCTTCAATCCACCAAGCCAGAGTAGAAAGATGGCTATCAACTTCCAACATGAAGAGAGAAGAACCAACCAACTCCTCATCTTTCACAGATAATCCTCTTTTTCTCTGTTTCCTAACTTTCATGGCGGCTTCTCCATTCTTCAATGAAACCCATTACTGTTATTACTTGTGTCCTTCCAAGTGCCCTCTTGTATGTTTCCCTCTTCCTCCCGGACTTGGCTTTCCAAATCCTCCACCTCCGCCTTCCCACTCAAACCAAAATAATTCCCATGTTATTATCATTGTCGCCGTTCTTGTCAGCGTATTTCTCCTTCTATGCTTCTGCTCAGTCCTAGTAAAGCACTCTTTTCATAGAAACATCTCAAGAAGGTCTACAGTTCCGACTAATACCGACGAAGATCATGATCAGATTCAAGACCCTGCAACTCATACACGATACACCAGGACTGCTGGTGTTGAAGAGTCGTTGATAAATTCCATTACTGTTTGTAAATACAAGAAAGGTGAAGGTCTTGTTGAGGGAACAGAGTGTTCAGTCTGCCTCAGCGAGTTCTGCGATAACGAGAATCTCAGGCTTCTCCCCAACTGCAATCATGCTTTTCATCTTCCCTGCATCGATACATGGTTAAAATCTCAAACGAATTGCCCGCTGTGCCGTGCGAGTGTTGTTTCTAATTCCATCATCTCTTCAGCGATGGATCCAAGTTCAGTTTCATCTCAACCGGCTGCTGAATCCCATCAGGTGAGAAACTCTGAGAGTCATATTGGGTTGGGAAGCAATCAGAGCAATGGAGTTGTTGGCAATTAGACCCTTTTCTATCAAGGGTACATCTGAGTTAAGGGGCTTTGTCTTCTCTTGCGTGTATTGCAGATTTTCGCACACGATCCATTGATAGACAATCGCTATACATCAACTCTGCAATTGAATTGATATTGATTGGTTCTGGAGATGGGTTCCAATTACATCTGTTTATTCCAAATTTTTGCCATTCTCAGCAATTCAGAAGCTCCAGCTTCTGTTCTAAATTCATTACAAGTCATACACTTCCTGACTTGAGAGCAATTTACGTTTATTGCCCAAAAGATAGCTCTGATCTCTTGGTACCTTTGTGATCTGAAGCAGACCCATGTAAGTAGACGATGTGAATATGTGATTAATGAGATCATTTGTTGGATTGAAAGATCTTAGTTTGCGGAATATGTTGACCTTGTTTATTTAATATTTTTTCCCTTTTCTCATTCTCTGCATCAACAGCTAAAATCCATGAGCAGCATCATCCATCCCATTTGTCTGCCAGATTGGTAATTACAGAACAGCTCTGTTTCAACTCTGTTTTGATGATAGCAGAAATACAATTAGCTCTCCAAAATTCAGACACTGACTTTGTTCACCTCCATTATATGTGAAAATGGAAAAGGTTAATCTTTCTTCTTCCATTTAGGTCAATCAATTGGTTACATAGAAGCAGCACACACAGCGAAACCCAACAATCATAATTATCCACCTGTGGCTTAAGATCCAATTCTTAGAGATAGAATTAGGAATGACTGTAGACAATTTCAAAATGTTCCAATACGATGGTTTGGATATATAATTCTAGTATATGGAGATTACAAATTCAAGATATTAAGTGGGATAGACCATTCAAAATGAAGAGGAAAGGTATAAAAAAAAAAAAAAAATGATAGATAGTGAAGTGGGTGAATGTATGATTTATGATAATTTAAATGAAGAAGTAGAATTTGAAAAAAAATTGTCCCAAATAGATGAGATTTAATATGTCAATGACAACCACGATAACAACTTACTAGGTTAACATTAACTTATCCTTAAGCCAATGAATTTGTTTGAAATTCTTAATATAGCCCTATCTACAACTCAAATTAGGGGTTTGAATACATTTATACAGGTGTCGTCCTGCTATAAATCGCCAATACGTGTTCTCTCTCTTTGGAAAAAATACAGAAAAATAAAAGAAAATAGCAAAAAATGGAAAACCTAAAGTAAGCATATTTTTCTTTTAACGGTCATTTTAGCAGAGTTTTTAGGCCCTTGAAAATCAAATTTCAAGATGTCCTAAAAATTTGAAAAGTGGTCTAAGGAAGGAAATCAACATAAGGAAACACCTATGACCTTCATGTTCTTAAGATATCTCCTAGTGACATATATCTTATATTACAATTCATAATATTTTTATTGTAAATTTCTTTAGTCTCGTTAAAATATCAAAATATTAAAAAAATTAAACAAAGATGCTAAAAACTCTATCCATCATATTTAGAGATCTTCATTTAATTCTAGAAACATTTATATCATTTCATTCACTTTCTTTTTACAAGAAACTCAAAAATAAGAAGTATCTTACAAATCTCGGCATTGATCAAACTTTTTGAAAAATCACACGGACACTTTAAAAATTATGTGAATGACAATAACACATCTCCATTGAATTCCATAAATACTGGATATTATTTCGTTAACTTATTTTCATAAAAAACTCGAATTTTGAAATTATCCTAGAACCGAAGCTCAAAAAAATAATGAAAATAACTCAAAATAACACTACAATTGAATAAGTTGCTCTTAAAATCTTGCTAATTCAAAAACATTGGTAAAAGTAACTCGAAAATGAGTGGAAGCCCATTTTAAAAAAATTGCAATATCAGCCAATTCGAACGGATATGTATGCACCGATAATTTAGTGAATATCAGTGTTACATGCTTTGGCGAAACGATACATTACGCATCGGCGTATATATATCAATACCGTATCAACCGATACTCAATTTATCGGAACTATCTTATTTTTATGACTCAAATCGAGATGCTGTAGCATAAGTATGGGAACTGATATTATATTCCACCTCAAGTCCTTTGGAGCTTACTAATAAAATAATAGGAGGAAACAAGATACTAGTGATATTATGAATCCCACACCTAGTGGTTGGTGGTTAATGATGAATGACTGGGCTGCTTATGGATCATTCTGGGTACAGCTGGATTTCTTCCAAATTGCTGTCATTTCAATTAGTTTGGTAGAGTGAAGTTATCCACTACTAATGTGCATTTAGGGCAGTGCATAAAGTGAAAATTTTATTTGGCTGTATCTTCTCACTTCTATTCTCCAAATTGTTATGGGAGATTATTGTTATTAATGATTTGGTATTCAGATTGGGTAAGCATGGACAAATTGAAATACTAATCATTTTCCTTTGATGATTTAAAAAAGAAATATGAAAAGTTGAGGAAGGGATCCATTGATTGTGGGTGTGCAATCTTGCATCTTTTAAGATAATATGGGTATCTCCATTTCATATTAGAGGTGTGACTGATCCTCATATATCAGATAAGTCCAAACAGAATTGAATCTAAGACCACTGATATCCTAAAAGCTTTGACCAACATAACTATTCATATGAGTTCGAAATCTTACATTTACTGAGAGAATGAGAGGGATAATGATCCATGCACCATAAGTTTTTACCATGGTGCACCACGTTTAAAAGGAAAAGACCATTTTGTTCTCTCTTTTTGAAAGATAGAAGAAAGAGAATAAGAAATGTAATGAGAAAATGGTATTTTTCTTTTAAAGGGCTATCCAATTTCTGGAAATGTTTTAAGTTTTAACCCTTGATTTTGTGTAAATTCTGAAACATTGAAATATTCATATATAGTTATCGGTTCTTTCCTTCAACTCACATCTGGGGTTCGTACTCGGCCTTGTTTTTGGGCCATATCTTTTCTGTCCAAAATAGTCCATGCTCAGGCCGCTAATCAGGCCTTTGGGTGATAATATTCAGCCCAACCCGATGAAACAAGTGTGCCTTAAAACTCAGGCTTATGCAAAGCCCAAGAGAACCCAATGTAGGCTCTGCACAATTGGTGGTTCTGCTCACTAAATCTCTATAAAGTCTAAACATCATCATCTCAAAAGTCACAACCCTCCCTCTAGTCCACGAACGTTTCAATTAATTTAGATGGGCCATACTTAGGACCATTAAAACGGGACAGATGTCAAGAGATAAGATGGGATCAGTAAGGAATTGCAAGATAGTAGTTATAAGAGTCAAATTCACCTACAATCATCTTAAACTTGAGTTTCTTAGTTCATAAATTAACTGTTACTAATAAAGGAGTTGTGATATATAATGATAGATATTTTAAAATAAATAAATTCAAAGGGATTAGGAGTAATGGTCAGGAACTTGCACCAAGAAATGAGAGTCTTGCATTCCATTCTAAAATGCCACTTCCTGTACAACTATCCGATATGTGTAGAAAGGCTTACACATGTCTTGAAAATTAATCGTGTGCTTAAATTTTTTGAAAACCTTCATCATAAAAACTATTATAAAATAAATATCAAATTGAGAAATCTAACCATACGCAAGGTCAAATGATCCCGCCGCCTACAAAGTCTTCAACAAGTATATGAACATTTCTGAGAACTTTCTTGACTTGTCATCCTTGGGAATGGTGGGATATTTTAATTCGTAAAGCAACCATTGCAACAGTCTCACTTATGTGACCCAACAAAGGGTTCAGTAGTCGACCATCTGCAGTGGGCTTGTATTGGCTTCGTATCGGTTGTATACACAATACAAAGACAAAATTAGACAAGGGCAGGCTAATAATATCAAAACAATATTTGATACGATATATAAATGGAATTTGCATATCTAATTATAACATAAAAGGAAGAATTTTAGAATACTCAACTGGATAGTGATATTTATGATATTCTTTATATTTTTATTTTTGTTTTTTTATGACCAAAAGGATTTAGACATTTTATCAGACTAGTCATTCAGGGTATATGAAAATCTTTCAATTTGCATACACTAGGTAAAATTATAGGGACTGACTTTTTCGAGTTGAACATGAATAGAATACAAGATTCTCACCTTCTAAGACAAATTCTTTACCGTCATATCAACCCCTCAAAGTTTTTTGTTTCTCTACTGTTAATGAGTCTTTTTTAGCGATATCTTAGATTTAATTTAATATAGAGAGCTAAATAAAATTTTTGAGAGAATTATTTTCTAGTGATATATGAATCATGTCAGACACGTGGCAGGAACAAGGGAGCATGCCCTTGTGAGCTCCTTGTGGTCACTAGATATAGATGAACGGTATTACCCCCAGGGGTCGAGTATCGGCTGATATTCAATATATATCGGCAATATATATCACCGATATCAACCGATATCAAATATATATAGGCGATATATATAGCCGATATCCGCCAATATTAACACGTTTTTTAAAAAAAAAAATTAAGAGAGAAAAAAATATCGGTCGATATATCTGTCGATACTAAATTTTAAACCCCAGCCATCAACTACTTCGGTCTGCACTTTGTAAATTATAATTGGGTCTATCAATTATAATTTACAACCAAAGACCACCAACAATGTCAAATAAGAAACTTCGGCCAGCTGATGCCAATATGAATTTGTCTTTATTGTTTATCTTGGATCGATTTTAATACGTCTAAAACTTGATCGGTATATGAAAAGATAAGGTGCATCAATCGGCATGATGTTTTTTGAAAAATCTATGTTTTTTTTTTAACGACCCCATCTAGCATTTTTAGCAATAAATGACTAAGGAGTCACTTTTCTTGACTAACGTTGCTCAGAAGCAACAGGCGCTTCTACATTCAGTAAAATCTACACAAAAGGGATTTAATGCATGAAATAAGTAGGGTTCAATATCGATTCGGTAAGGTTGGATTTTAACAAATCCAACTCAATTCATGTTAAAATTTATTGAACTTGAGTCAAAGGGATGAGCAGAATTACTCAACTTGACCCGAATCGAATTTCTAATCCGAATCAACCCGAGTATTGTTTTATAATTTGGTATACTCGGATCGAGTCAGGTTACGTTGAATAGGGCCAAGTTGATTTTAAAATTTTCAACTCAACTTAACCTGAATTTCATACGGATTTTTATTTTTCTAATCTGATTAGACCCGAAATATATAAATACATAACCTAAACGCACTGATTTCTTTAGTGACTCAGATAGTATTTGGATCCTCAATGCTACTCATTTTAAGAAGCAAGAATTAGTGTCCTAAAATTTATAATTAGAAAAGTATCATAGACTTACATATTATGGCCCAAAATGGGTCTAAGAGTGTGTACAGGACACAACAACTGAAACATATCCAATACAACTTCTCTGATGAAGGCCAAGGGTTGTAATTGCAAGAGATTGAGATCCAACTTCTCTGATGAAGGCCAAATGTTGTAATCGTAAGAGAACTGAGATCCAACTGATGTAGTTGGTCTGCAATTCCATATTCTTCTTTGAACCCTCAACTTAATGAAAGATTTTAGACTCGAATTTACAATCTTAGTCAAAGATTCGAATGATAAAGACCCTAAAATCTCTCTCTCTCTAGAACGAAAGAGTTGATTTTAATTTTGAAGATATAATTTGATAACAAATTCACCGATAAAATTAGGTGTTCTAAGAATAAAATACTAATGAAGAATTGGGAACTCAAATGCAATGATTCAATGCAATTAATTAACCTAAATTAAATGCAATTAAGAAACCCATGCATGCATAAATTCTAAACCAACTTAAATTCGAATTGAAAATTGAAGAAGCTTCTAATGAATAAACTTGGTTGTGGAATAAAAAAAAATCAAGTAATTGAACAGGTGAAAGAAGACAATAAAGAACAGAAACAATAAAATAACTTATTCTGTAGATCTTAGCGAAATCAAGCTTTAAATATCAACCATCCATTCCACTTTCTTGCCTTGAAAAACAGGTCCTAAACCCAGGCTCAGATTTACTCAAATCAGGCCCACACATCATGCTTATTCAGCAGTGCGGCCAACTATTCTGGATTCTTGTGATTTAACAAGCCCAAAATCACTCCATATCAGGCCCAGAATCTGCTTGCAAATCCAAAACGGGCTTTTTAGATTGAGTCCAAGCAGTCCCAAACGCCCAGGCCTGCTATTTTGGATAGATTCCAGTCCAAGTTGTTGTTCTAGGTGGCATCCACATCGGCCAGAGATATAAAATTCGGCCGATACGTTAAGTATGAGCCAGATAAAAAAAAAATTCAGCTGATAAAAAAAAAATAAAAAAAAAAAACCGGTTGTAGGCCCAGTCAATATCTTAGCAGATATTTATCCAATACGTGCGAATATCAGCCTAGATATCGGCCGATATTTGAAATATCGACCGATATTTATATTTTTTTAAAAAAAGTCTTTTTATTTTTTTAAATGATTTTTTCAAAAAAAAAAAGTCACCAAAATTCCTTAAAAAAAGTATTTTTAAGCGTGAGAAAAAAAATTCGGCCGAGATTAAATATCAGCCGAAAATTCAGTCAAGCTGAATTTTTGATCCCTTATCGGCAGGCATTGACGTCGCATCTGACAGATTTCGAGCTGGCATCTTCAAGGAAGCAAACAGACCTGAAATCATGGGTTTTTTAGGCCCAAAATAGCTCCAAACAGTCCTGGCCCATAATTGATTAAAATGGTTTCAAGTCTGATGTAATTGGGTCCATTAGGTTGGATTTGAGGCCCTCTCTTCCCTCTATCAATTCTAGCCTAGTTTTGGAGAGTCATTTCGTTGATTTCGTCTAATTGAGCTCGCTCATAGGTATTTAAGTACTTTAAGCTCATAATATTTATTAGACATGAATAGATTAGTTGGTGTATGATAATATTGATTTGTTTTAAGATTATTGTAGTGGATGGTATTGGAGGGGACATGATGTCCCATGATAAATATATGTGGATAAGGGATTATTAGTAGTGTTTATCTGCAAGTTTTAAACAGGTTCTAAAATTTTAGAATGTCCAAAATACAAATAGAACTATGCCGAAATTCTAATAAAAATTCCCCATCTTTGGAAAAATGTTTAGTTAGACAATAGAAAAAAAAAAAATGGCCATTTTCCCCTAATATAAGTCATGTCCCAATGTTCGAGGGCGTGACAGTGACTCTTCGAGTGAATTCCTTTTTCTTTATAAGAAAATATTGTGTGTGAGATAAAATTGAATTTTTGAAGGTCCGAAGAGGTAATCTTGTATGTCTCTAATTTTTGTAAATGTTTGAAATTTAGACATAACTTGAGGTATAAAAGTTATAATCACTTCATTATTAGTGGACACCCTTTCATACTTGTTTGTGATTTTCAACCACATAATATTTTTATTTCATAGTTTAGTGACCCGCTATATTTGACTTTTTTTTGCCCTATTTCACTATACCGAGACTCGAACCCAAGCCAACAACTCCAAATTGGAGCTGAAGGCCACACAACCAGCAAGTTTCGGTTTCTATATTTGACTTGGTTGCAGATTTTTTCGTGGTATGATTATTTTGACTTGCTATTGTTTCCCACAACATATATTTACGGTATTTTACTATTTTTATGCTCGAGTACAAGGTCCCACCCACTTAATGTTAAATCTAATCTATTAATTTTTTTTGAAACCTTTAATAACTTTCACTTGATACATCTTCACTCTTAGATTAATTATAATAGATCAAAATATTTATTCAATAGTTTATATTCAGGTAGATACCATCATTGGCTTTGTCAAACGTTTCGTGGGCCTCTTCTCTTCAGATTTTAAATGATGGTGTGCATTAGCAATGTGTCATCATCATCACGGTCACAGCCATCCATCCCATCTACTAATAGATTACAAGGACAGCAAGAATCTAAATCTATCTTTAATGAATGAAAGCCACTCAATTTCACGATCAGAGTGTATCTAATTGTATAGTGAATTCAATAATATTGTCTCTGTACATGCACGTGCACAAGATTGAGAACCTTTCTTCCTTGGTATAGATTAGTGAAATCAAATCAGCACGAGAATCACTTACTGTAATTTGAAATTAGATGTTTAATACTATCCACACAAAATAATAAAATGGGGTTTATTGGTGGTCATATTAAACTTGATTATGCAAATGATTACATATTAAACATATCTTTAGGGAAACATTACATTATTATAATTAGTGAAAAGGGTCATGCCAAGACAAATTAGAGGTGCCAACCAATGCTTTTGGCTACATTTTACACTTTATAGTTTAAAAGCTCACTTACCTAATTTGCTTTACTGAATGGACTTCTTGTCTCAATCTTAACATTTAATCATTCAGTAATTAGATTAACATTAAAGTGCACTTAATAGTCATTATAGGTAATCTACTTATTTCAAATTTTTGCTCCAATTGGACCCACATTGTTTCTATCTCATAATGGTAGGCAGCTGGCATTTTCTTGAGATGACTTGGGTGACTGCATCAAATATCATAGCCTTAGACAAAAATGAATAATGCACATTGAAATTTCTTGAAATTCATTTTAAAATATAGATTTATTAAAAATAATAAAAAGAAAAACATTTTCATCTGATGTGCCCTCAAAAATGCTAATTGCCTACTATTGTCGAAGACAAGTTTCTTCTGGAACCCACAATACATGGTGTCCCCTAGAGGACGTGCATAAGTGATTTTATTGTATTTTTTTATAATAGAGGTGTTAAGGTCTATTAGAGTACTTGACTAATTCTTGAGAGCATTTACGAGTCTCTATACTCAAATATATTGAGTAACTCTACATGAAGTGACTATTTAGAATGGATTGAAAATCAAACTCAAAAGTTAGAATCTTCACTTCTTTATGCAAGTTATTGGCTCTCACTTCAACTTATTTAGTTGACCTTATTGTACAACTAATTAGGAGAATTTGTGTTATTTTTAATAACTTCAACATCCTATATATATAGTTATAATAATAGAAATGCCTTTAATTTCTCAAATATTGTAGAATTTCACTAATAAATCTTTGATGCACATACACTTGAGAATTCAGTTTCTAACATATGGGTCACTTGGGCATGATTCGAGTTAGGGTCACAAAAATACTCAAATTATTCACAAGTCTCCTACTTAGCATGTCTTTTTTATGACCTCTTTTATAGACAATATTTATTTTTAATTCACAAAATTTATATAATTTTTTTTAGATATTAATATAAAAGAATCTCGATTTTATCTTTCAGAATTATCTAATGTAATCATAAAATCTTCTTTTCTATTTTTTATTCAATTTATGTACGAATTTTTTCTATTTTTAGATAATGATAGAATAAAGTTAAATCAAATCCCTCTGACTATCTCTATATATAGATACAGTGGAAATATTTTACCATCACTTCTTTTAAATTAAAATATTTTAAAGAATAAATGCTAATCAGCTCAATTAACCTAAGCTTGGAGATGATAAACAGCTTGTTAAGAGCAGGTGCCAATGAATGAAATAGCAATCATTTAGATTTGGTGGTTAGGGGCTTCTCGGATGCAATTTTCCTCCATTATCACCCTAATCATGATGTCTTTTCCAAATCATTACGATGGATAAGTAAAGTGGTCGTTAGACAGTTTTTAAGTGAAAAATTCTCTCTAATCTAACAAGATTTTATATAAAACTTTTAGTATTAAATGGTACATAAAATAGAATTATATAAGTAAAAGTTGTATAAAATTTTATTTTTTATTATTAAATTGTTTATTTTGAATTTTTTAAAATCAATAAATTATATTTATTTAAACTTAAAAAATGAAATTATACGATTTACATAATCAATTAATAATGAAATTTTACACACTTTATAGATACATTCAATTATGTAGATCTCATGCTCTATTTAATCAAAAGTCTCGTTGAAAAATCTATGAAATCTCTTAAATTATCCCAAAAGGCTTTTTGTGTGACCATCAATTTTGACTACTCTGTCATCACGGTTCAATAAAGTCTTAACATTCAAAAAAAAAAAAAAGTCATAACATTCATTTTAAATTATTTAGTTTTTCAAAAATAACATTCTTTATTCTTTTGTATATATCATTTTCTTCTGTAATCTTTCATAAATTTTAAGAGGTCTTCTATTTTTTATAAAATTAAGTAATCATAAAATTAATTTTGAGATTACCTACATTTTCATAAAAGCTGAGTTTTAGAAGAAACAATAAAAGTTGACAAATTTCGGCCGATATGATAGGTATCGGCCATACATTAGTCATATCAGTGATATCAGCCATGATATTGCCAATATAAATAAATATTGGTGATTTAAAAAAAATGAATATTGGTGTGGGCCCAGGCGATATCTCGGCCGATAGCAGGTGCATATCGACCGATATCAGGTGCATATTGGCCGATATTTGAGTTTCTAGACTTTTTTTTTTTTAAGAAGGGTTACTTTTTATTTTTCTTATTTTTAATTTAGAAAAAAAATAAACAGATATTTGGAAAAAAAAAAAAAGGGAGGAAAAAAGTCGATACGGTTGATATTATCCAATCCCGATACTTTTACCCAGATTTCAAGAGCAGTGTGAAAAAAATAAGGTAAAATAGAGTGAATAAATTTGAACTAATTAAGTTGAAATCTATTAAAATCATTGTGTTTATTTTTATATTTTCTAAATATATAGATATTGATGAGGAAGATTTTATTTATTGACTTGAGTACCATTTTCAATGAATAACTGAAAACAACAAAGACCTCTAAAATCTTTATTTCTCTGTATTTGTTTTAGACTAACCATTCTTTATATTAAAATTATAAGAATTTTTATAGAGAATGAGATAAAGAGAACGGTTTTAAAAAATGATAAAATGGTCACACGATTGGATGAAATTTACTAAGAACCACATGAACAAAAAGTTTATGAAATTATACCCCTCTTTAATATTTTAAATTCCAGTTTCAAAACTACTAAGCATTGAATCCATATGAGCTTTACATATTTCAAATATTTATATGCTTTAATGATCATTTTTAAAGGTTATTCTCCTTATTCATTTTTTAGGGTGACAATCCTCACACGGGATCTTTTTGTAATCGATACGGGAATTAGTGGATTTCTCACTTTACCCTTCACCCTGCCGTACGAATAACTTCAAACAAAATGCCAGAAATCGGCACACTTATTGGATCGATCACTCTAAAACGGCGAGTCATTCTGGTTTCTTCTTCTTCGTTAAGCAACTGTGAGTTTTTCCAACGTATGGCTCGGGTTTTCAAATGAGGCCGTTTCTTGGCCGATTTGTACAAATAAGGTATCAAAATTCATCTACTCTGAATTTTGATACCTTATTTGTAGAAATCGACTGAGACACGAATTCGTTTGAAAACCCGAACCAAACGTGCAAATGTTACAGTTGGTAGAATGACTCATCATTTTGGAGTGATCGATCCGATAAGTTCGCCGATTTCTGATATTTTTTAAGTTATCCGTACGGCAAGAGTGAAGGGTAAAGTGGGAAATCCACTTATTTCCGTGTTTGGTTACAAGAAAATCCCGTGTGGGGATTGCCACTCTTTTTTTAAACTCATTTTTCTTAATATTATTATAAAATTATTTATACTTTCCAAAGAGACTTGTGTATATCATTTAAGGACATTTTTTTATGCATTAAAAAGTATCACAACAAACTTCACCTTTGCCAATTAAATATAGAAAAATAATTGACTCTTTACTTTAATATATGTCTAAAAAACTGAAAAATATTGTAAGATATAATATAAAGCAATCATAATTCAAGTGACCTTTTATTATCCTTTTAGTGCAAATGTTTTTCAAAGAAAAAATAATTTAAAAAAGAAAACACTCAAAATTGGTTTTTCTTCCTTATTTTTAAGTATAATGGACATGATTTGGATTATGAAATGTGAAATTTTTTTGGAACATTGGTGATTTTGATAAAGAAGGCTATAAGACTTGTCATTTTATGTACGGATAAAAAAATGGGCGATAGGTATCACCGATAAGGTCTATTGGCAATATGTACTATATTGGTGTTTTTATCACTGTTATAGATTTTCTCTCCTTCCCTTTTTGAAACTTTTCAGAAAAATAAAGAAAAATATAGAGTAAGGGAAAAATAGAAAAATCTAGTGTGAGTAAATTTTTATTAAGAAAATATTTTTTTTTTTTGAATTTATATGTAGGAAATCGTAGGATATCTGGTGTTAAATCCCTACAGGTGAGCTCACTGGGGCTTCTCTTTTTTATAAAGTATTAGACCAATAAGAGCAAAAAATTCGATACGAATAAAATGTCTTAAAATTTTGAAAAATATAAACACATAATATGAAATTGATGCTCTCTAGTATCTCAAAGTGATATCTTCTATTATAACTTATAAATTCTTTGTCAAAATTTCATGAAAATGTAGGAATACTAAAAAATCACAAATACACCCTAAAAACTTTATCAACATTAAAGGATCTTCAATTAATTCTATCAACATTTGTATATTAATTTATATATTTTTCCACTAAAAACTCTAAAATAAGAATTATCTTAAAAAATCTAGATTTCATGAATATTTAAAAAAAAAATTGAAAAATGACATAGACACCCTATACAATATGCACGATATCAATCATATTAAACATTTTCATTCGATTCCATAACACTCAATATGATTTCATTAAACTATTTTTACAAAAAACTTTAAAATTGGAATTATATTAGATAAAAATAAAAAAATATTCAAAATGGAAAAAAAATTTAAAAAAAAGTTTGAAATTAATAAATACCACATGAGGAAGTTGATTTTAAGCCTTATTAAAATCATACACAATAAAAATTTCAACTAATTTTTTTTATTAAAATTATATTTTTCAAAAATAATTAATACTATATCATATTAATCGATACGAGCGAATACAATGTACATTTTGGTGAAAAAAAATGATTCCGTGGCCGTTCTAGTTTTCGGTTCCGGGGCCTGCCTGCGGAGGAGACAGGTCGTGCCGCGGGAATGCCACGTGGATGAATGAGGAAAGAAAGGAGGTGCTCGGACATCAGCATGAGACAAACGCTGACATCAACTCCAACATGAACGTTGGGACTTGGCCCATCACCATGCAATTTTCCATTTCCGTCTTTAACTAACTTTATATTCTTTCGCTGTATTTACATTTTAGGATGGGCCAGCTAGGGCAAAATTAGTCAGGAATAGGGGTCGAAATGTAATATAGGTTGATACGGTGCGTATCGGCCGAGATATCTTGGGATTTTCATGGTCAAGATATCTCAGCCGATATGCATAGTATCGGCAAGATATAAAAAAGTTTAGTCGATATGGCGGATTTTTATTTTTTATTTAAAAAAAGCAAATATAGGCGTAGGTCCAGTCAATATCTCGGCCGATATTTATATTTTTTAATTTTTTTTAAAAAACAGCTCTTTTTTATTTTTTAAAATGATTTTTTTCAAAAAAAATACTAAGATTTAAAAAAAATGAGGAGAGAGAAAAATCTTGGCCGAATTTTCGACTCTTGGTCAAGAGACACGGGATAGAGTGAAATTCTCATTTTACTTTTATAGGTGTATTGCTCAGCAAGTAATGGTATATCGATAACATACCGCTCAACATATATATATATTATGCGTATCAGTACATATGTGTTTGATGAGCGCTACACCGGTAGAGGTAAAATGAAAATTTCACTTCATTCCGTGTCTTCTAACAAATTTTACTCGTATTAGGATCAATGTCCTTCAGGATGAGTCAAAAGTGGGTTTACCACAATTATGGGCATTTTATATTCACTAAAACATATACGTTGGATATTAACAGGAAAGTCTAATGAAAATATAATATTTAAAAATAATAAAAATAGATTAAATTAAAATATTAATAAAATAAAAATCTTAATATAAAATTACCAAGAATACATCAAGATATTATCACGATATTACCATTTATTGCGTTTTTAATGTGAACTTACTGTCGTACTGATAAATATACATTATTAACACTGTAATAGTATTTTGTCGATAAAAACGTGATAAATTTGAAAATACCACTGATACTTGTGACATGGAGCTCAGGTAAATGCTAAAATAACAATTTCTTTTTTTTTTTTTTAAAGAAAAAACTACAATAACTTCTGGGGCAATGGACTTCATCAAGTTATTTTTAAATTTCAAAATTATTTTTAACTATTTTATTTAAATAATAAACTCAATATCAGATGATAATTAACTTTAATATATTTAAGTTGAACTGTTAATAATAACTTACCGATGAAAACCAATTTCATTGTGTTATTAATTTGTGATAAGAATTTTTCATCTTTGGACATTTCTTGCTTATAGAATGTCCCCTAAGAATATTTAATCAAGATGATGCAAATGCTTATGAAAAACTGTGAACCAGTTCGGAACGTTAATTTAATCTTTAAAGAATAAAATAGTATTTAGAATGAAGATTATTTCTAATTTTCTATGTTATACACATTGGCTTGGGGTTGTCTTTGAAAATATTTTAAATTAGAGTACTATTCCTTTGAGAAATCACCAAACAGGAAAAATATGAGTATTTTTTGGGTCCTCAATGAGATTGCCGAATATTCTTTTATTATTCTATTAGACATTCTCCAAAATTGAGATTTATTGAGGAGAAGAATCTTACTGGGCTAGGGACACGTTCGGCCTTTAATAGACATTGATGTGAGACCTAGTAAAACCCCAATTAATATATTGAATTTATTGTTGGAATGTGGCTTTGATCTGGAGTCCTCTATTTGGACTCCTTCTCTCTTTATCCTATGTCTTCTCTCCTTCTATTTTTTATTTTTGTAAACTTCTTAATTTCTCTTTTTCTCCTACTTTTCTGTATAAAAGGAAAAACAGAAGTAGAGTTTCGGTTCAGTAGAGAGGGTCTCTCTTGGGTTTCATTTGTTTTGATTTTGAAAAATGAGAGAAAATCGGATAGAAAATTTCCTCGAGATGAATTTGTATTTGTGAGAGAGATTGGGACGAATTTGAGTAAGAGATTTGTAATCTGTATCCCATTTGAAATTAGTGAAAATCTTTAATTGCTGTTTGTAAATATAGGTCTTTGATCCAACCACGTTAAATTTGTATGTTGATTTTGTGGATTGATTTTTTTTATTTCTGTTTGATTGCTTTCGTTGTTGATCGGAGATTAAATCCCAACATTTGATAGTTGCATATGAGAATTGGGGCATATATATATATTGTTTTGGGCAGGTGCATATTCGACCCATATGCATATTCGACCCATATATATATATATATATATATATATATATATATATATATATATATATATATATATATAAAATTTATTAATGCTTATCTGTATATCTGAAGAGCATTTAAAGTTTTAAAGACAAAATTGAAGTATGCTCTCTAGCTAATATTACAAATAAATACTCATTTTTAAATAGCCATATTTAAGTGTATTGGAGTAATCTAAATTAAATTCAATATTGATAATGATATTATATGTTCTATACGAAAACCATTCCGCTGAAAATTATTAACACAAATAATAATCTTATTACATGAAACACCAACCAAGTGTTGTGTACCTAAGGTAAAATACGACTAGCCCTGACTATAAGCAGAGTAGACTGTCGCAAAAATAAATCCAAAAAATTAAAAAATAATAGAGGGATACTTAATTGTAATAGGACCTTTATCTTAAAAATTTATCTAGAACCCCTGAATTTCAAAGCATCTGAAAGCTGGCACTAACATAAAATTGCAGTAAACTTTAACTGGGCTCAAAATTTGAAGAGATAGCCCAGGCCTACAATTGGCTTGGGCAACCAGTGTGGTGGCTGGCCATATGGCCACCTTATTTGAACCGTGTGGGGCTAGCCATTTGTGGGGCCTAAATCATTTTTAGTTAAATGGCTGGTTACAGATAACATACATGTAGCTAGCCATTTCTTTCTCTCTCCTCTTTTATATATATATATATAACTTGTATATAGTTTTTGATTTTTTTGATTTTCTCTTTTTATTTATTTATTTGAGTATTTTGGATTTTTTGTTTTGTTTTTGGGTATAATTTGTATATTAGGGCAAATAATTATTTTTTTCTTTACTTTATTATTTTATTTTTTATACAAAAAATAAAAAATAACTTTTTACCTTTTGATTTTTTTTTCCTTTACATTTGTAAACAAAATATATGAGAAACAAAAAATTAAAATTATTCTGTATAAAAAATTAAAACTATAGCTATTGAGAAACGAAAATATTAAAAATAATATTTTATTCATCGCAAATAATATGGAAAATTACATTTCTAAAAATATTCTCTTTAAACTTCTTCCTTACCAAATTTATTCCACAAAATGCAATCATAAATAAATTAACTCAAGGTGGCAATCATATGTAATATATTTTTATTTATACTAGAGTATGTAATGTCTTTTTAATTTATTTAATTTCTTGTGAGAGAATATGTATGTTTTTTAATTTATTTAATTACTTGTGAGAAAATATATATGTTTTGTTAATTTATTTAATTACTTGTGAAAAATATATGTAATGTCTTTATATTTATTTTCTTTTTAATTTTTAAAAAAATGTACATAAAAAATAATAATAAAATATTAAAAAATAGCCATTCTAGTTAACACTATACTGTGTGACGAGGCTGGCTAAAAATTATAGCCAGCCATGTCATCAAAAAATATATTATTTAATTATATGGTTAGTTACATTTAGTGACATAGCCAGCCATATATGGCCACCCCACACCGGTTGCCCTTATTTGAATTGTATGGGGTTAGCCATTTGTGGGGCCCACACCATTTTTTGTTAAATGGCTGGCTACAGATAACATAGATGTAGCCAGCCATTTCTCTCTCTCTCCTCTTATATATATATATATATATATATATATATATAACTTGTATATAGTTTTTGATTTTTTTGATTTTCTCTTTTTATTTATTTATTTTATTAGTTTGGATTTTTTGTTTTGTTTTTGGGTATAATTTGTATATTAGGGCAAATAATTATTTTTTTCTTTACTTTATTATTTTATTTTTTATACAAAAAATAAAAAATAACTCTTTACCTTTTGATTTATTTTTCCTTTAAATTTGTAAACAAAATATATGAGAAACAAAAAATTAAAATTATTCTGTACAAAAAATTAAAATTATAGCTATTGAGAAACAAAAATATTAAAAATAATATTTTATTCATCGCAAACAATATAAAAAATTACATTTCTAAAAATATTCTCTTTAAACTTCTTCATTACCAAATTTATTCCACAAAATGCAATTATAAATAAATTAACTCAAGGTGGCAATTATATGTAATGTATTTTTATTTATACTAGAGTATGTAATGTCTTTTTAATTTATTTATTTCCAGCATCACAAATATGTATGTCTTTTTAATTTATTTAATTTCTTGTGAGAGAATATGTATGTTTTTTAATTTATTTAATTACTTGTGAGAAAATATCTATGTTTTGTTAATTTATTTAATTACTTGTGAAAAAATATGTAATGTCTTTATATTTATTTTCTTTTAAATTTGTTAAAAAATGTACATAAAAAAATAATAATAAAATATTAAAAATAGCCATTCTAGTTAACACTATACTGTGTGACGAGGCTGGCTAAAAATTATCGCCAGCCATGTTATCAAAAAATGTATTATTTAATTATATGGCTGGCTACATTTAGTGACATAGCTAGCTATATATGGCCACCCCACACCGGTTGCCCTTAGAACGCAATCCAATAATTTCTAGAATGTCCGTAGTAAAATTTGAGAACCCACGAAAATGAGTGACAGAAGAAGGAAAAGAAATACAAAAACAATTTGAGAACTCTAGAACCTGCGTGAAAGAAAATACAAAAGAAACAACAAATTTATCCACTAAATATCTAACATTTAGGAAGATGGGAAAACAAATATAAAAATATTAATTTTTTTTTTTAAAAAACAACTCCTTTAAACGATTTCAACTTCGAACAATTTGACCTATAATTTGATTGAGAAGAGTTGACTTGATGGTCAAGAGTTAAGACGTTTGACCTCATGAGGTGAGGTCTTGAATTTGATTTAAACTCAATCTCTTCAGACCATTTTTTATGAGATTACTCTTCATCGACTACTTGACTTATTTAGTGTGTGGATTGAGACGTTTACACATATTCTTGAAATTAATCTCACCTCTAATATAAATTCTCATGTTAAAAAAAATATATAATTAGTAATCGGTAAAGTAGGGCTGCGTTTGGAAGGGGTATTAATCCCCCGTTACCCCTTGTTACCCTCGTTTGGTAACAAGGGGGTAAGGGTAAAAATTCAAATTTTTTACCTCTCTGGTAACTATTTTGAATACCCCCATCGGGCTTGGGATATTCATTCTTGAATACCCCTCTTTACCCTTCCTTTTGCTCTTTCATGAGATTTTTTTATATATTTTATTTATTTATTTATTTTGGTGAGTACTTGGCTTTTTTTTTTAAAAGCACTCTATTATTTCCATTTGATAGATTTCATATCACCAAACAACAAATTATATTTTTTTATGAAGAGATATGCAGAATTTTTTTATTCATTTATTGAAATTTAAAATAATAATAGTGGTTTTTTAATTTTTGAAGGAAACATTTCCCCTATTCTAATATATAATTAAAAAATTAATAGATTTCAAATAATTAGCAATTTATTTTTTATATTATATAGATTTTCAACATGATGCATTTTGATGAGGAGCAATTTTATTAGAATTAATAATTTTATTAAATCTATATAATATAAAAATAAAATTTCTACAACATTTTCAATGTGATGCATTTGGTGAGGGGTAAATTTTTACCCCAGGTTACCCTTGATTAGGGGTAATTGTAAGTAGGGGTAAACTGACATATTAACAATTTTATGAGAATTAATAATTTTATTAAATCTATATAATATAAAAATAAAATTTTTGCAATATTTTCAACGTGATGCATTTAGGTAAAGGGTAAATTTTTACCCTAGGTCACCCTTGAGTAGGGGTAATTGTAAGTAGGGGTAAACTGATATATTAATAATTTATGAAAATTAATAATTTTATTAAATCTATATAATATAAAAATAAAATTTCTGCAACATTTTCAACGGGATGCATTTGAGTGGGGTAAATTTTACCCCAGGCTACCTTTGAGTAGGGGTAAACTGACATATTAACAATTTTATGAGAATTAATAATTTTATTAAATCTATATAATATAAAAATAAAATTTCAGCAATATTTTCAACGTGATGCATCTGGGTGATGGGTAAATTTTTACCCCAAATTACCTTTGAGTAGGGGTAATTGTAAGTATAGGTAAACTGATATATTAACAATTTTATAAGAATTAATAATTTTATTAAATCTATATAATATAAAAATAAAATTTCTACGACATTTTCAACATGATGCATTTGGGTGAGGGGTAAATTTTTACAGAGGTTACCCTTGAGTAGGGGTAATTGTAAGTAGGGGTAAACTGACATATTAACAATTTTATGAGAATTAATAATTTTAAATTATAGTTATAAAAAAGAATCTATAAAAATTAGATAATATTATATTTACTTAATGAATATTATTTAATAATTATATTTTATAAAATTTCTCATAAAATTGTTAATATATCAGGTTACCCCTGCTAATAGGTACCAAATAAGATTTTTTACCCTTAGGGTAAGTTCTTACTTTACTACTGCAATTACCAAAAAAGATAAGGGTAACTCCTTTTTAAAGGTGACCCCTACTCAAGGGTCACCCCTACTCAAGAGTAACCTCTATAAAAATTACCTCCCATCCAAACGCAGCATAGGTTGTCTGCTCATATTAGCAGCCTCATTTTAAAAAGGGTCCCATTTACACACACGTTTTTTCTGCCTCTACACACCAGTTTCCAGGTGTGGGTGGCGAATTACCATTTTGTCTCCACGTTTCCATTCGTTCGAACGAATTCCCAGTTCATTTCGGCATTCGTTCGAACGAATGGACGTATGCCCTATTCAATTTTGATTCGTTCGAACGAATTCCCTTTTAAAATCAATTCGTTAGAATGAATGAATCGGGTGAACAGTAACGCGTGTTACTGTTCACGGGTGAAGCACTGTGATTGAATGAATTGATTTTTTTTTTAAAATTTCAAAGTTATTTTTTAAGCACTGTGTATTTTTAAAATTTCTCAAATTAAATATCCGAACTAATTACGATAATCTCATAAAAATACTTTAAGACTTGAAGGTCTTTTGACACTCCTAAATATTTAAAATACAGTATTTTACAAATAAAGGTATCCCTAGGGTGTGCCAAAAATAAATTTAGGAGTGTCAAAAGACCTTTAAGTCTTAAAGTATATTTACCAGGTTATCGTAATTAGTTCGGATATTGAATTTGAGAAATTTTGGAAATATACAATGCTTAAAAAATAACTTTAAAGTTTTAAAGGAGATTTTATTATTTAATACACTATGCACATTATTTTTTAAGCATCGTGTATTTTCAAAATTTCTCAAATTGAATATCCGGACTAATTACGATAACCTGATAAATATACTTTAACACTTCAAGGTCTTTTGATATTCCTAAATGTGTTTTCGGCACACCCTAGGGATACCCTTATTTGTAAAATACTGTGTTTTAAATATTTAGGAGTGTCAAAAGACTTTGAAGTCTTAAAGTATTTTTATCAAATTATCGTAATTAGTCTGGATATTTAATTTGAGAAATTTTAAAATACACAGTGCTTAGAAAATAACTTTAAATTTTAAAGAAAATTGATTCATTCAATTCATTCGGTGAATCGATTCATTCGAATGAATCGATTTTTTTTTAAATTTCAATGTTATTTTTTAAGCACTGTGTATTTTTAAAATTTCTCAAATTAAATATCTGGACTATTACGATAATCTCATAAAAATACTTTAACACTTTAAGGTCTTTTGACACTTCTAAATATTTAAAATACAGTATTTTACAAATAAGGGTATCCCTAGGGTGTGCCGAAAATACATTTAGGAGTGTCAAAAGAATTTGAAGTCTTAAAGTATATTTATCAGGTTATCATAATTAGTCTGGATATTCAATTTGAGAAATTTTGAAAATACACGGTGCTTAAAAAATAATGTACATAGTGTATAAAATAATAAAATCTTCTTTAAAACTTTAAATTTATTTTTTAAGCACTGTATATTTCCAAAATTTCTCAAATTGAATATCCGGACTAATTACGATAACCTGATAAATATACTTTAAGACTTCAAGGTCTTTTGACACTCCTAAATATATTTTCGGTACACCCTAGGGATATCCTTATTTATAAAATACTGCATTTTAAATATTTAGGAGTGTCAAAAAACCTTAAAGTCTTAAAGTATTTTTATGAGATTATCATAATTAGTCTAGATATTTAATTTGATAAATTTTAAAAATACACAGTGCTTAAAAAATAACTTTAAAATTTAAAAAAAAAATCAATTCATTCGAATGAATCAGTGATTCATTCAATCATAGTGCTTCACGGGTGAACAGTAATGCCCGTTACTGTTCACCCGATTCATTTATTCGAATGAATTAATTTTAAACGGGGATTCATTCGAACGAATCAAAATTGGATGGGGCATACGTCCATTCGTTCGAACGAATGCCAAAATGAACTGAAAATTCGTTTGAACGAATGGAAACGTGGGATAAAATGGTAATTAGCCATATGCAGCCGAAAATGAGTGTGTAGAGGCAGAAAAATCAGATGTGTAAACGGGAACCCTTTAAAAAGCTAAAATTATAGTTTTTCAGAGTCTATATCCTCTATAATTAAAGCATCAGATAATTTATAGTATCCATGTGGGGTAATTCATAAGTAAACTAATTATTTTAGTAATTTAGAAAATTGTAAAAAAATCATTTACCAATTTACACTTGTATAATTCATGTGAGAGAGAGTGATTGCTGACGGCATAAATTAATGATATAAATGATCTAAATTCCTATCTCTTTCCTTTTTCTTCGATTAGGAGTCACAGTACCCCCTCCCAAACTCGTGTCCCTATGATTTTCTTTTCTTTTCCATCAAAAGAAGGCACCAAGTAAGTGCTAAGGCCAAAAAAGGGGCTGACATGAAAGATTTGAGATATCTTTTGCTTTGCAGAAATTGGAAAAGGAAACTTCTACCAAAATCTGGACCAAGTTCAATTTATGGGATTGATCGAAGATATTTCTAGAAAAAACCATTCATATTGGAGAATTAAAAATGGATATGTGGTTTGATCAACAATATATTTTAATTTTGTATAAAAGGGATAATATGGTTTGGTATTTGACAAAGTCTCCATTTTATATCATGTACAGGTGGAAGACAGATCTTTTGTTTTGCAGACATTCGAAAAGGAAACTTCTACAAAAATCTTGACAAGGTGGAAGACCGAGCCAAGTTCAATTTATGGGATTGATCCAAGATATTGCTATAAAAAACCATTCATATTGGAGAATTAAAAATGGAAATATGTGATTTGATCAACAATGTACTTTAATTTTGTATGAAAGGATATGGTTTGGAATCCAACAAAGTCTCCGTTTTATATTGCTTTTAGATGAAAGGTAATTTTATAGGGGTCACCTCCCACTTGAGGTCACCTTTAAGCTTGGGATCACCCTTAAATATCCCAAGTTTCAATGGGGTATTAAAAAAAGGTGATGAAATGGGTGGTTTTTTGAATTTTTACCCTCACTTAGGGTAATTTTTTAGTTACTGTAGAAAGATAAAACTGTGTATTGTATTAAATCATAAGTTATTACATTAGTATTTATAAAGTCTCTAGTCAACCCTAGGGCTATCACAATCAGACTCAAACACGTAACTAATTATAAATCAAATACACCTCTTAATTAGAGGTAAACTCAAACTAGGAATCCTAATAACATAATTATTCTAATTATTCCAATACGCTCCCTCAAGCTGAAGCGTGGATAAACGTGAAGCATGGAACGTGAAGATAACGGCAGGTGAACTGCAAAAGTGGCACACCGACTAGCCACGAAGATTTGTTGAAGAAGCAGCACACTGGTTGACTGCTAAAATTTTGTTGAAAAGGTAGCGCTGATTGACTGCAAAATGACAGGCAGCGAACACCTGAAAAACAGGAGCATAATAAATGCCAAAATAAGGCTGAAGACATCACATCGATCAATCAGATCGGAAAGGCCAGCAAAAAAGACTATAGTCATAAAGGCCAGCAAATAAGGTTGTAGCTATGAAGGCCAGCAAAGAGGCTGAAGTCATAAAGACCAGCAAATAAATGTTGTAGCCGTAAAGGCCAGCAAATAGGTTGAAGCCATGAAGGCCAGCAAATATGGCTATAGCCATAAAAGGCCAGCAAACAATGATTGTAACCATGAAATGCCAGCAAATAATAAGTTGTAGCCATGAAATGCCAGCAAACAATGGCTGAAGTCATAAAGACCAGCAAATAAAGCTATAGCCATAAAAGACCAGCAAACAATGGGGACGAATTAAAGTCCTCCAAATAAAAGGAGTGGATGAATTCCACAACAAATGGACATGTGTCCAAAACATGCCGTCTCATTTTCGAGAAACAACAAAAACAAAGCATGCTCGAACGAAGGACAAGTTGCGTCCTTTTCTTCGGCTTCAACAAACTTGAACGAAGGGCAAGTTGTGTCCCTTTCTTCAGCTAAAGAGGCCGTCTCATATTCGAGAAACGACAAAATAAGGTTGCTCGAAAGGCAGTTAGGTAGGAGGAGAATGACGATTTGTGTCCTTTTCTTTAACTCTCCCCCTTTCTTCTTGGCACACATCGTGGCCAGTAGAAACAATAAAACAGCAGTGATGCATAACTATATCATGATTCTAACATCAATGGCAATGGCAAGCAGTGTAAACAGTCCTTGGAGGGAACCGATGCCGGAGGCTTTGCAGAAATTGTAACGACTCGTCCCGCTAGCATGATATTGTCCGCTCTGGACCTCATACACAGCCCGTACTGCTTTCAATTGGCGAGCCAATCCACTGTTGCTCCAAAAGGCCGCATTCTAGAAGGAGGAAGGCTACTACTTATATACCAGGGAATTTCCAATGCAACTAGCAATGTGAGACTTTTTGGGGGCGGGGTATTACAATCTACCCCTCTTAAAACCAGAGTCGTCCCCGGCTCTGTACACACAACAACCAAGGCCAAACTCTCAGGTAGAGAGTTGAACCATCCTCTAATATCATTTGTAACGACCTGTCCCGCTAGCATGATATTGTCCCCTCTAAGCCTATTAACAACGAGGGTTGCAAGAGCTTCTTGTTCTATATCTTTAGTAATTATCAATATTCGATATCCGCCCTTTATAGCATCTTCCAAAACATTGACTAGATCTCTAGCATTTGTGATCTTCTTGTCAACGAGAAACAACTTGAAGAAGTAATCAAACATCTCCATTGCTGACCCAAAATTCTTCAGCCCCAGCTTAACACATTCCTTTTCTTCTTCTTTCTTCTGTCCTTTAGTACCTCCTTTCTCTTCTTTTCCTTCTCATCTTTTTTTGAGCAGAGTTGTGAGATCCAAGGGCCATACTGTTGAAGAGCAAAGTCTACAAGGCACAGACGCAATATGGATTTGAGACTGCTTATCTAAATCAATTTCAACGATTTCGGATTCAAACTTGTGGTTGCTTGATGATAGACTAGATTTAAGCTGCAAGATGTGTTTACCTTGGACAAGCCATGTATCTCGAAAAAGTAGGAAAGTGGCAATGGAATGATCGATTCTATCTTAGATACATCATCTGCCGACTTGAGTTCCACAAAAAGATGTTGTTGTTAATGTATAAAAAAGTCTTGAGTGGGAGAATCAATCATTATTATTGAATATAAATGTTGGCTAATATATAGCCTTACAAGAGCATGAAATAAGATAACAAACAACCCACTTTAACAACTCCTAAACGTGGTAGATGACTAATCAAATAAACACCTAAATAATTAGTACTACTAACAAGTTGCAACAGAACTTTCCTAGTGCCTAAGAAACAGAACAACTTTAAACAACTAGTCAATGATAGATAATTCAACATCCTCCCTTAAACTGCATCCTCAAGATCAGTTTACCACAGACTCACAACAGACTCCAAGAAATCCATGCAGCTTTATGAAGTCATCACCCTTCAATGGTTTGGTTAAAATATCAGCTACTTGTTCTTGACTTTGACAGTGAACCAGCTCCAAAATACTTTCTCTTGCTAAGTCACGAAGAAAATGAAATCTCACATCTATATGTTTGCTTCTCCCATGCATCACCGGATTCTTTGACAGTTTAATCATGGAGCTATTGTCACAATAAATTACCATTGAATTTTTCTGAGGACAACATAGTTTTTCAAGTAGTCTTCTTAGCCAAACACCCTGACAAGCACAAGCTGCAGCTGCAATGAACTCAGCTTCAGTGGTTGACAATGTCACCACTGGTTGCTTCTTTGAAGGCTAGGACACCGCACCTGAACTAAGTGTAAAAGCATAGTCCATTGTACTCTTTCGATCATCTAAATCTCCTGCGTAATCACTATCACTAAAAGCAATCAATTCCTCAAATTTTTCCCTCTTATAAAACAACCCCAAATTTGTTGTTCCTTTAACATAATGAAGCACTCTTTTTGCAGCTTGAAGATGTGATGTTGCTGGTGATTCCATGTATTTGCTAATAAGACTGACTACATACATCAAGTTTGGTCGAGTGGTTGTAAGATACATGAGACTACCCACAATTTGTTTGTAGAGAGTAGCATCCACTATACTTTCACCTGAGTTCTTTACCAGTTTAAGTCCAGGAACAATTGGATTCTGAATTGGATTGTTGTTCGCCATTGAAAACCTCTCTAGAATTTCAAAAGCATATTTTTTTTTGTCCAATGAAGATCCCTTTGGTTGTTTGTACAACCTCTATTCCAAGAAAATATCTCATTTTTCCTAAGTCAGTCATATCAAACTCCTCCATCATAGATTTTTTAAACTTTGTAAACATGTGCTCATTATTCCCAGTACATATATGAACATCAACATAAAGGTAGACAATCAGAAAATTACCTCCCTCATCTGTTTTGATGAACAAGGTATGCTTGTAAGACACTTCTTGAAACTTTCCTTCATGAAATAGGACTCAATCCGGCTATACCAAGCTCGAGGAGCCTGCTTGAGACCATAGAGTGCCTTCTTGAATTTGTACACTTTTTGATCTTGTTCCTTCTTCTCGTACCCAGGAGGTTGTTCTACATAGACATCTTCATTGAGCTTTCCATGCAAAAAGGATGATTTTACATCAAGTTGGTAGATATTCCAACCATGTTGAGCTGCCAAGGCAATGACTAGACGGATTGTATCAAGTCGAGCCACAGGGGCAAACACTTCAGCACAGTCGATTCCATATCTTTGGCTATACCCCTTTGCTACAAGACGAGCTTTGTACTTGTCGATTTCCCCATTCTCCTTGAGCTTAGTTTTGAATATCCATTTTACTCTAATGGACCACTCTCCTGCAGGTAAATCAGTGAGTGCCCAAGTGTTGTTTCTCTCGATGGCTTCAATTTCTGCATCCATAGCTTTTCTCCAATTTTCCTCCTTAATTGCATCATCAAAGGCTACTAGGTCACTATCCATGTACATGGCAAAGTGAGTCGTGGTTTCTTCTTCTTCTGAAAACTCATCACCACTGACATAATCTTGCATCCAAGCTGGTTGTCTTCTTGCTTCAGCAACATGAGTTCTTGTTGGAGAAGCCTCATCCGCATGGATTCTTGGTGGAGGGGCAGCAATGTCTTCTTTTACACGACTGGACCCTCCTTCATCAATTTCTTCCTCATATGTGGCATGACGAGGGCCCATGTTTACATGTGCTTGTCCATCATTATCTTCAAAATCAACAGGCTCAATAGGAACTAATTTTTGACTGCAGCTTTCATTCCATTCCCAGCCTTGGTCTTCATCACAACGCACATCTCTGCTAATTATGATTTTTCGAGTAATTGGATCATAAAACCTGTATGCTTTAGATTCTTCACTAACTCTGAGGAGCACACACTTCATGTTTTTGTCTTCAAGTTTGCTTCTCTTATGATCTGGTACATGAACAAAAGCTAAGCATCCAAAAATACGAAAAATGCTCAACTGATGGTTTATGTCCACTCGAAGCTTCTTCTGGTGTTAGATTCTTCATAGTGAATGTTGGACTACGATTCAGAACATGTACACTCCAGTTTACTGCCTCGGGCCAAAAAGTTTTTGGAACTTTCTTCTCTGCTAGCATGCACCAAACCATATTCATAATGGTGCGATTTTTTCTTTCTGCAACTTCGTTTTGCTGTGGGGTGTAGGCAGCTGTAAGTTGTCTACGAATGCCATTCTTCTCACAAAAAATAGTGAATTCGTTTGAAGTGAATTCACCACCACGATCAGTACAGAGACACTTAACATTTAATCCAATTTCCTTTTCAACAACATTCTTAAATTTCACAAAAAAATCAAAGGCCTTTGATTTCTCATGTAGAAAATAAGCCCATGTTTTTCGGCTGAAATCATCAATAAAGGTAAGCAGATACCTTTTTTTGCTGTTTGAAATGGATTGATAGGCCCACAAATATCAAAATGGACTAGCTCCAATGCTTGAGCAACTCGCCATGTACTTTCCTTTGGAAATTCATCTCTGTGGTGCTTGCCCAAAAGGCAATCCTCACACAACTTTGTTGGAGACTCGAGCTGAGGAAGTCCCTTCACCATCTTCTTTTGCTGCAACGTTTTTAGTCCTCTAAAGCTTAAGTGGCCATACCTGCTGTGCCATAACCATGCAATGTCTGGTGTGGTGGATGTAAAACAAGTCTGGTCATGAGTTGGATTTTGTGTGTGAAGAGAAAACATCCTGTTTGATGACATTTGTGCCTGAACAATGAGACCTTTTGTAGGATGGAAAATCTTACACACGTGTTGTTCAATGAGTACAATGAGCCCCTTCTCTTGTAGTTAACCAGTACTTATGAGATTGCCTTTCAACCCAGGTACATAGAAAACGCCAGTGATGGTTTGTAAACTTCCATTCAAGGTAATTTTGATATTACCATTTCTTTTCACAGCTAGGCTTGTGTTGTTTCCCAGTTTGACTTGCTCTCTGAAAGTCTCATCAATTTGAGAAAATAATCCTTTGTTTCCACACATGTGGTTGCTACACCCTGAATCCAAGTACCAAATATCATGGTGATTGGATTCCTTGATCTCCACGTAAGCCATCAACAACATTTCTTCTTCTGTTTCAGTAAAATTTGATTTGATATCCTTCTCTCGTTTCGGACATTTGGATCGAAAATGCCCCAATTCATGACAATGATAGCATTCAATTGTTGATTTATCAAAATTACTTGTTCGGCCTCTACCTCTTCCACATCCTCAAGGGCTGCCACGTCCCCTTCCTCTTCCTCCTGAGGTTCCTTCATGAAAAATCTGTAAGGCTTGTTCCTCGATCACATGGCAGTTCATGCGTTGTTCATGAACTAACAAGATGCTTTGAAGTGCATCAATTGAGAGACTGTCTATGTCATTTGACTTTTCTAGAGCAAACAACATAATCGTACTTGGCTGTCATTGACCGAAGGTTTTTTTCAACAATAGTTATATCCTCCATCATTGCTCCATGTATGCGCATCTTATTGGCCATTGTAAGAGTTCTAGCAAAATACTCATTTACAGATTCTCCTCCCTTCATATGCAACATCTCAAACTCCTTTCGAAGGGGTTGAAGTTGTGCTCGCTTTACTTTTGCTCTACCTTGATACTTTTGCTTCAATGAGTCCCATATGTCTTTGGATGTATCTCTCTTCAGAATTGTTTCAAGAATGAATCTGTCAATGGTTTGAAACAGATAATTCTTGGCCTTTAGATCCTTGAGTTTCTGATCCTCCACCTCTTTCGCTTGTGCAGGTGTTGCTCCTTCTGCAAGGCTTGGAACTCCATGCTCCACTAAATGCTAGTACTCCTTTGACCTCAGAAAGTTCTCCATCAGCATACTCCAGTGGTCATAGTGACCATCAAAATGAGGAATAGCTGGTTGAACAAAGTTGCTTTCTGTCGTCATGTCTGTTTGCTGCTGCAAGACGTCAAGCTGCTGCTTCAATGATTGTGATCAGGCCCTAACCTTGCTCTGATACCACTTGTTAATGTATTGAAAAAGTCTTGAGTGGGAGAATCAATCATTATTATTGAATATAAATGTTGGCTAATATATAGCCTTACAAGAGTATGAAATCAGATAACAAACAACCCACGTTAACAACTCCTAAACGTGGTAGATGACTAAGTCAAATAAAGACCTAAATAATTGGCACTACTAACAAGCTGCAACAGAACTTACCTAGTGCCTAAGAAATAGAACAACTTTAAACAACCAGTCAATGATAGATATTTCAACAGTTGTTGCAATTCATCAAGACCAATTCCCTCAACATGCCCACTCAAAATGGTCAGTTCTAGTTGTTCAACTACCACAAAAACCAAACCCTTGAAGAAGTTCTGGATGAGGACGGAACAATGAAAGCAGTGAGTGAGTGGATGAGGGTCGAAGGTTGCCAATATCCACACAGATGATGTGTCTGTACCGCATATCCAAACGAAACACCCAAATTAGATCTGCAGATAAATCGTACGATCCTGAAGCGGTAGCCTCACTATTAGATCTGCAACAGCGATGGGCGGTGGTTCTGCAACCAGATAGATCTGAGATCTGGGTTACAAACAATGAAACAACAAACGGCGAAAAAGTAGATCAGATCGAGCCGGCTACAGTGAACGATTGTGTGAGGACCGGCGAAGTAACAAGGGGAGGGTTGATGGAGTTCTCAGCCAGAAACTGCACGTGTTGCAGAAAAAGCACCAAACGTCGGATCTGAACTCCACTGTCTCTATGAACGAAGAACAAAGTAGTGAAAGCAGCAGATTGTTGTCAGGAATGGCGTGCAAAAAACAAAATTTCGTCATGATATCCCTCCTTCCCACCGCCTATTATCATCGGCAGAGGGAGAGAAGAAGAGCCGTTCAGATGGAAGACACACTTAAGATCGAATTTTGGCTGATACCATGTAGAAAGATAAAACTGTGTATTGAATTAAATCTTAAGCTAATACATCAGTATTTATAAAGCATTTAGCTGACCCTATGGCTATCACAATCAAACTTAAACACTTAACTAATTATAAATCAAATACATATCTTAATTAGAGGTAAACTCAGATTAGAAATCCTAATAACATAATTATTATAATTATTCCAACAGTTACCAAACAAGGATAAGGAGGGGGTGACCCCCTTACCCCCTATCCAAACACAGCCATCATATCATGTACAAGTGGAAGGATGTAATTGGATAATAATCTTCTAATGTTATATAAATTTATAATGGTACAGTAACAATTATTATCTACATTATTGATAGTCAGTTTTTATCTATCAAAGTTCAGCATTTATCTAATAAAGGTGAAAGTTTATAAATGATGAACAAAACAAAAATGGACAGTGTATAAACGAGTAGAAGTGGCGGCAAGAAGCGGTGGAGAAGGAGGTGAAGGATGGCGAAAGTAGGGAAATAATGGTAAGGGTGACTAGAGTAAATGAAGAAATGATAGTGAATGCAAGAAATAATGAAGACAAGATTTATGTCAAATAGATCTGGCTCTGTCCAGGTACGTAATACCGTATCCAATGATAAAATAATAGGGCTCAATAAATTCAAAAGAGAGAATTTTGGAAACAAATCAAGCTCCGATGACTTCCTTTTCAGAGTGTGAGGTTCATGCTCTCTTTTTTTATTTCATTTTCTGATGGGGAGACCGTGAGAAAATCGTGACATAATAATATTTTTAAAGTAGAACTCACTCTAAAAATGTTAGTTATTGAGAGAATGGTGCATCAAATGTTATACATAGTCATTGATTTATCAAATTAGGTGATGTGAGACTCTTTTGCCTCATCACACTCTCCATCACGTGCAACTGCTCAGCCTCCCTTATATATATCAGTTTCACGTGGAATCTGCTCTGATAACATGTTAAAAAAACCACAACATAATAACATTCTTAAGGTATAACTTACTCTCAAAAGTTGGTCATTGAGAGAAGGAGACCTTAAATGTTATATATAGTCATTTGTTTCTCAAATTAAATGATGTGAGATTCCCTTGTCACTTCATAGAAACTACTGACTAAATTAAAGGAGATAACTAGAATGTTTGTTTAGAGGAGAATGGATTAGAGCATCTCTGGTGGTAACAGATAAGAAGAAAGGATAGGGATCTGAGCTACTAAATCAGGAAGTCGATGATTTAATTTTAGGGCAAATAAGGATGTTAAAATGGAAAAGCCAAGGTGGTTAGGTCGGGTCTGATGCAGTCACATTGGACCGACATGAAGATAAAAGTTTGAACCCACCTAATAACAAGATCCAGTGATAGATTAAAAGCCTATTAAATATTTTAATTGATATTATTAAATAGATTTAGTTATTTAATTATTATTAGGAAATGTTGCTATATTGAATTAGAACTCTTGAGTTTCATTGTATTAGGAGTTGAAAGAGTAAGAAAGGCAATTAGGAATCTGAAACTAATTGTGACTTTTGCGTGTATTTATACATGTGCATCGTCCACTTTGAGGAAGGAATTTTGTACTTGAATTTATTTAGTGTTTCATGGGATTTGAATCAGAAGGTGCCATAGATTTAGACTTAGGTAGTTTATTGTCCTTTTGTCCACAATAAAAATGTTCTAGAGCTGATATAAATTAACGTAGTGTAGAAACTTTAGGCCACAAATACAAGATCAATGGTTCAATTGAACTTTCGTCCAAAATGAAAATCAATCAAGACTTCGTTAAGGACAATTTTTGATGGATTAAATTTCTAATGAAAATTAGTTTTTGTTTGGATGAATTAAATTGAAAAGAGAAGGGAGAAGCCAATTCCAATTAAATTTAAGCAAAGAATAACTTTTAATCGAGAAAGGCAAATTCAACTTAATTCATGCAAACTAAGAAATTAAAAAATCATAAGCCACTTACATGCAAATGGAACAACTCAAACTTTGAGACCTTCTCAACATTCAATTATTTTTTGCAAAGTTGGGTGTCTCCAAATCAGCCAAATGAGGCCTGTATTTATGCCCTTGACATGATAATGAGAAGATAGAATGCAAAAAATAATTGGAAAGATGCAAATAGTGAAAATGGAGAGGATTTGTTGCTTGGGAGAGTCATTTGCAATCCGTTCTCTTCAACCTGCCAATGATGGAACAGTTCTAGAAGATCAAGTGGCTTTTAGGAGTCTCCATGACAACTAACCAAAGAAAGTGTGTTGGACAGGAGTGATGCAGGAATCATGCCCAATAATAGGGTGAAATAATAGTTCGTGTTCAACCGCGGCAATTATGAGGCCAAATCGGCTGGTTTGGGATCCGAATTGGACGACCTGTCGCATGTGGATCCACAGATGGTCCCAATGCCCACTTGATATTGTGTGGATCTTAATTGGATGCTTGCCCCATGTTCACAAGGTTTATGGAATGAGGAAAACGTATAGAAGACATTTGGAGCTAACAAATATCACAAATCTAACAGGGCACGGTTTAAATTGGATGGTTGAAAATATTGTATACTTTCAAAGTATTTTCAAGTATCAAATTAATTCGAAATTTTATAAAATTTTAGGCGTGGATAACTTAGTCAAATATGTTTCCAATGAGTCCAAAAATTTCTCAAGTCCGAGTTCTGTAGCTTAGGTTATGATAGTTTCCATCTAGGTGTGCAGAACTACTCCGAACCTTAATTCAACCTCATTCTAAACCATCCATTGCCTAATATAATTTTTGGAACTCGGGCTGAGGCCAACGGCTTAACAACCATCCCTTTGGATAAGTGGATCCGGTCACAAGTAAGTACCATGCTTGTTTAATTCATAATTTTTGAGTTTGAGTTTTGATTATGAGCATTAATGTTTAGTTTATCTATATTTGATTTAATACGAAAATCCATTTAAAAGGACATCTTAATCTTAACTCATTCCTAAAAACATTGGATTCATGGGAAATTTGGCCTCGTTGATTGATTTTCAACCGTACTTCGAGAAGTAGTCTATTTGTAGATACTCAGATGACTAAGGCATCCGATATCCAAAATCTTGGTGAGCATAAAGGAAGGCTTCCAAGATATCTACCCTATGCATCAAGGAGACCCAAACCTCATCCAGGCGTCCACACCATTTATGGCCTTCTTTGCCATTGTGTAGCAACCAATGGGAAGGAAGGATGTTGCATTTGTTGGGTTGTGGCTCGAATGCACAATCCCAAATCGGGTAATACTCTTATTTACAAGGGATTGGCCGAATGTAGGGAAGTGTCGTGTAATCTAACCAAGAGGGATTAGAAAATTCTAATCAAAGTGGGACTCTTAATATGTAATTAGTAATTGCTTTAGACAAGAATAACAATTACTGTTTTACACGGCAATGGATTCCTATAATAACAACTCCAATTGAGAGAGGGGAATCGATTGAAATTTGCAAGTTGTAAACGTGGTAAGATTGAAATAGATATATTCTATTTTAGACATTGGGACCAACTGTATATTCGGTTGGAATCATAAGATGCATATCTATATATATAGAAGTCTATGCTGGTGGAAGACACGGCTGTAAACTGTGAGGGATTAGCTTGGGTATCTCAAAGAGGGAGGTGACACACGAATAAGAGAAAGTTGGTTGCAGCCAGATAGGAGGACAAATCCGTTGCTTTATACAGAGGGTGTTCTAAAGAGAGGGTCTCTAATAACAAAGAGGATACACGTCACAATCTGTAGAAAGAAATAATCTAAGTATATTAATTAAATCCCCATGCTACTACATGTATCTATAGCCTCAAGCCGACCCTAGGGCTATCACACTCAAACTATAACTCTTAACTAATTAGAAATCAAATACACCTCTTAGTTAGAGGTAAACCCAATTTAAACTCCTAATCACACAATAACTCTATTAATATTAGAACTATAAATATATTCCAACACGCCCCCGCAAGCTGAAGCATGAATGAACGCGAAGCTTGGAACGTCAAGAAACGGCAGGTGAACTACAAAAGTGGCATACCAATTGGCCACGAAGATTTGTTGAAGCAGCACACTGATTGGTTGCAAAACTTGTTGAAGTGGCAACGTTGACTGGCTACAAATATGTGTTTATGTGGCAGTGTTGATTGGCTGCAAAAGATAGGCGGCGAACACCAATGGCGGCCTGAAATAGAGAAAGAGGCTCGGATGACAGCAGTGGCTGTAAGAAAATTGTTCGGCAAACAATGATCGCAATATGCGATAAAAACAGGAGACGAATGGCCTGAGAAACAAGGGGCTGAAGCCATAAAGGCCAGCAAAGGCTGTAGCCATGAAAGGCTAGCAAATAAGGCTATAGCCATGAAAAGCCAGCAAATAAGGTTGTGGCCATGAAAGGCCAGCAAAGGTTGTAGCCATGAAAGGCTAACAAAAGGGGTTGTAGCCATAAAAGGCCAACAAAAGGGGCTGTAGCCATAAAAGGCCAACAAAAGGGGCTGTAGCCATAAAAGGCCAACAAAAGGGGCTGTAGCCATAAAAGGCCAACGAAAACTGTAACCATGAAAGGTTAGCAAAGGTTGTAGCCATGAAGGCCAGTAAAAATTGGGAACGAATCAGAGTCCTCCAAATAAAATGAGTGGATGAATTCCACAACAAATGGACATGTGTCCAAAACATGCCATCTCATTTTCGATAAATGACAAAACAAGACTTGCTCGGACGAAGGGCAAGTTGCGACCCTTTCTTCGGTTAAAGAGGCCATCTCGTGTTGGAGAAATGACAAAACAGGACTGCCCTAAAGGCAGCTAAGTAGGAGGAGAGGAGAGGGCAATTTGCGTCCCTTTCTTCAGCTCTCCTGCTTTCTTCTTGGCACAGATCGTAGTGAGAAGAAACAACAAACAGGAATGGTGCACAAAATTGCAACTATCAAATTCGCAATAGGTGATCAATCATCTGAGAGCAACAGGTGGTCAATCATCTAAGAAGCTGGTGGAACTTCTAATTGGGTGCATGTTCGGGCAGCACTAAAAGGATCGAAGAACACAATCTGGATATTGTTGAAGAACAGGTATGACTCAACATGCAGTAAACGACCAAAGCTGTCCCGAGGCATCAAGAACTGAATATGCAAAGAAGTGCACTATAACAAGATTTGAGCAGATGCTGGCCGGGGAAGAAAACAGAGGACACAGCCTCACGCAATCCTTTTGTTGCATGTCAATGATCTAGAAAATACGTAACTCACCCCCTTCTCTGCAACAGAAGGGGCAAGATGGGTACCTGTAATTTCAATGTGCCTGCATCTGGTAGGAAACAGGGATCGTACTGGGGAATAGTAGCATGTTGACTTTTCAATTCATCTCTCAGGTCACCCACAAGTATTCCCATGCCTTCTTTGCTTTTGATCAGATTGTAAAAAAAACAATAGAGGTTTTTAGACGGAGTTGGGCAGCTGCAGGAGAAGTGAGCAGAGCCTATGACAGAAGGCGGAAGAGGCAGGTCTCTATTACTCAGGCTCGCTGGTTGCTGATTTATGAAAGAAGTGAAGAGAACCAGGCAACAACCTCTGTTCAGATCCAGAGCTGTTTCGAGATCTGGCAGAGGAAGGGGTTGCATGAACGACTGTGACAACATCGGGCCAGTGAGATCCTACAGAGATGAGCAACGACAGGGGATGGGCACTGGCCCAGATTTGAGGGAACCGATGCAGGATTACTGGCTACTCGGGCTAACAGATGCAGATTTGAGGACAGAAAAGCAGCAGCAGAGGCTTGTCTTTGATCTGCAACTTCAGCGACAACAAATTTGGTTGCAAGAAGTTGTGCACAGTAATGCATGAACAAATGGATGGCACCAACAAAAAAATCCCAAACCTGCTTGTTGTTGCATGCAAGCAGGGGAAAAAGAGCTACAGGGGCAGAGGCAATGAAGGTTGTTCACGCAGAGCGTTGGTAGTGGCCAAACATGGCAGCCCAACTGAGATCTGGGCTAAGCAGAAATTGGTAGTCCAACTGAGATCTGGGCTGAGCGGAAACGGCTAGTCGGATGGGTAATCGCGGAGGAGATGCGATCTGGACAGCAGCAGAAGCAACAAAGGTTGCAGCAGAAGTGGCCTGCGTGACGACAACAGATCGGAGAGATTATGTCCCGATCTCACACAGATTTGAGAAAGGTCGTTCAAACTGAACAACAGTCTCGAGAACAAGTCTGCAATTAGATCTGAGGATTCTTTCGAGGAAAAACCACTGACGATCTATAGTAGTTTTGATCTTCGTCTTCGGCACAGAGCAGCGTATGGTGCAAACACAAACAGCGAGAAACGGCACAGACAACTCTCCCCCTTCTTCCAGCAAGAGAGGCAGAGAGTGTTGATCTCAAACAGATTTGAACGGAGAAGGGGCTACACGAGCGGAAAGACGTTGGATTGCTGAAGGATCTAGACGTTAGCAGCCGGCTGAGATCTGAAAATGGAGATCTGGGAAGTCAAAGGTGAAACCAGCAGATGCGGCCATGGAACTAGCAAAAAGGGGGCCAAACCCAGATTTGGCGCAGAAGAGTTCTTGTGGGCCAGAAAAATTGCACTGGTGGCTGAAGAACAACGAGATAACTTTCTCAGTGTTTCCCTCCCTCCCTCTGCCGTTATATCTCTTTCGGCAGAGGGAGAGAAAAAAAGACGTGTTTATTAAAGGCCCACTAGGATCTAACTTTGACTGATACCATGTAGAAAGAAATAATCTGAGTATATTAATTAAATCCCCATGCTATTACATGTATTTATAGCCTCAAGTCGACCCTAGGGCTATTACACTTAAACTGTAGCTCTTAACTAATTATAAATCAAATACACCTCTTAATTAGAGGTAAACCCAATTTAAACTCCTAATCACAAATAACTCTATTAATATTAGGGCTATAAATATATTCCAACACAATCCACAGCAAAAAAGGGTGTATCGCTGGCTACTTTAGAGAAGAGATTGGTTGAATCAAAAAGAGGGTTGTCTACATGATCAGAGTGTGTGTGCTGGACAGCAGATACAGACGTGTATCTGAAAGTTATTGGGTGTTGCAGAACTACAGAGAATAACAAGAGAAAGGAGGACAACAAATTCTGTTTGCTGTAAGCGGTAGAGTACCAGATAGTCTTGTAGATCGGCGCGAGGAAGAAAGGTTAGATCTAATCAATGTATACACAACTGATCAGAGATTCAATGTACATCGTGTTGAGGAATAGTCAAGGTACTCTAAAAAGAGTTTGAGTTTGTCAAACTAATTTATTACCTCGTGTAATTTCTTCTATTAATAAAATGTTTTATACGCTCCATGGACGTAGGCAAGAATGCCGAACCGTGTAAATTGTCGGTGTTTGCTTGTACTTGATTTTATTCCATTTATTTTGGGTGTGTTTATTTGCTAATAAACCTAACAAGTGGTATCAGTAGTTTTGGTTGGAGACTATGGAATTGTGGAAGATCGGAATACAACATAATGGCAATGAGAGGAGAGTCGAGTACAAAGTTCGGGGTGGAACCCTTTGACGCAAAAAACAACTTCAGTCCTTGGCGGAGTTCAGTGCAGGATATTCTTGTACATCAAGGGCTACATAAAGCAATAAAAGATAAGGAGAAGCCAAGTTATTCCGACGAGAAAGGGAATGACACACAGAAGGAGGCTATATCAGAAGATGCGTGAAATGAACTACAGATAAAGACGGTGGCAACCATATGGATGTGTCTGGCACTGGATGTAAAATATATTGTCTTTTATGAAACTTCTGCAACAAAGTTATGGAAGAAATTGGAGACTATGTATATGGCAAAGTCACTCACAAACAAGTTGGCCCTAAGAAAACAACTGTATCAGTTGCGAGTGGAAGAAGGAATAAACATCCTAGATCATCTACATGCATTCGGCAAAATAATTACTCAACTGGCTAGCGTTGATGTGAGATTCGAGGAGGTCGACAACGCCGTTATAATATTGGCTTCTCTTCCACCCTCCTTTAATACATTGGTGACCACTCTACTGGTTGGTAGAGAGACCGTGACGGTTGACGAGGTGACCGTGGCATTGCTGCAGACAAAAGCATCGGGATGCCAATATATACATCCAATGCAGATGGATTGGTGGTGGCTAAGGTGGATAAGCAGCACAGGAGAGGAGTCGGGAGAGACTCCAAAAATCAAAGAGGGTCGAGGTCAAAATCGATGGGTGCGGGTAAATTCAAGTGCTACTACTGTGAGAAATAAGGACACAAGATGATGGCCTGTAACCTACTAAAATGTGATCGGGAGGCTAGGCCACAAAAATCAGATCAATCAAGCGACACACATGGTGCATCGGCATAGGCGATTGTTGATGTGTGTATAGTCACAAAAGGTACGAAAAATATAAATAATAATTGGATTTTAGATTCTGGTGTACCTATCATATGTGTCCGAGGAGGGAATGATTTGATACATACAAACCATGCAATGGAGGAGTTGTCCAAATGGGTAATGGGGCAACTAGCAAAAATTATTAGGGTAGAGACTATTAAAATCAAAATGTTTGATGGTATGGTAAAGATGCTTGCGAATGTGCGTCATGTCCCGGATATTAAAATGAATTTAATTTCATTGGGTATTCTTGAATCTGAGGGATTCGCCTTCAAAGCTAAGGATGAGGATCTTAGAATGGTTCAAGGAGCCATGATAGTTATCAAGAGAAAGAGGCAGGGAAGTATGTATAAACTATTAGGGAACACAGTCATTGACAGACAATAGAGACCTTCTAATTAGGCTACGGGTAGAAGGAAAAGAACCCGCAAGATTCCAGTCAGATAAGGTTCGAAAAGTAAGGTCACTTTTGCATTAGATTCTTGTGGTGTTTTGTTTGGTTTGCATGGTGCAGGTGAAAATATAGATGGAAAGGCGAAAGCATCGTGCCACACAAAGAGTAATGCGCCGGGTGTGAGAAGGCGATAGATAGCCGTCAAGTTCAAACGGGGCTTGGACTTGTCCAATTCTTCTAATTGAAGAAACATGTGGAGCATCCCAGAGCATGGGGATGCGCGCATCTCACACAAAGATGCAGAGGATTGCAATTGCAGGTGGAGCAAGGCTATGAGCAACTAGTGTGCAGAGCTGTCAGGTACAATAGAGGGCATTGTCTCAATTTGTCTCCGGAGGTTGGTGAATTCTGACCAAGGTGTAGATTGTTGGGTTGTGGCTCGAATGCACAAACCCAAATTGGGTAATACTCCTATTTACAAGGGATTGGCCGACTGTAGGGAAGTGCCGTGTAATCTAACCAAGAGGGATTAGAAAGTTCTAATCAAAGTGGGACTCTTAATATGTACTTAGTAATTGCTTTGCTCTAAAAAGGGTTTTGGTTTGTCAAACTGATTTATTACCTCTTGTAATTTCTTCTCTTAATAAAAGGTTTTATACACTTCGTGGACGTAGGCAAGAAGGTTGAACCATGTAAATTGTCGGTGTTTGCTTATGTTTGATTTTATTCTGTTTATTTTGGGTGTGTTTATTTGCTAATAAACCTAACGTCATTTGCTTCAAAGCATACCTAGAGTCAAAGCTGTTGGAAATCCATCCAAAAGGAGTCCTTCGTTGCCAAGCCTCCATCCTTAGAACCATGCACACACCCAAGGAGGGAGGGACATAGGAGAGATAAAGAGGGTTTAAATTCAAACAGGAAAGATAGAGAGAGATGGAGATTTCTTCTCCATTGTTGCCACGGTGCCACCCCTCGGAGTTGGGGCGTGTGGCACACTTTGAAAAGACCTAGGATTGGGTCTAGCTTGTACGGTGGACTATGGACAAGATGGGCCCAAGTTAGGCCCAATGGGCTTGGGTATGGCTCATATGCATAAGACATGCTTAAACTCTGAGTTTGATCCATGTGCATAAGACCCATCCAATTGTAGCTCTCGTTAGCCTCTTTATCTTAGCCGCTGTCACAAAATTGCTAATAAAAGTCTATGACAATTGCCAAAATGTTGTCCCCTGGAAATCTATTTTGATGACCTCACCATCTTCTCCCTCTTGAAAAGAATTTGCCCTCGAGTTTTTTCTTAAAAATGGTTCATATATATATACTAATAAAGAGGCACCAAAGGTGCAAGTACAAAATATGGAGTATAAAAACTAGCAACAAAGATAGCTGGAAAAGAAACCAAAACAATGATTCCTCAAGTAAGATCAACACATTCTTTCCATGCGCATAAAATATCTGACATTGAGATGTTACAGAACACCTGCAACGAGACAGCCCAAGAAGCACACTTCGCAAGAGCGCGCCGCCTAACTGCCTTACTGGACTCACTTGAATCTCTGAAAAGCCTATTGTTCCTTACCCACCACAGGCTCCAAAGAGTGGCAAAAAAGGATAAGTGCCATAATGAAGCGCATTTCGGCAAGACAGAGGCAATATCCAAAGAAAAGGACAATTTTGTAATCGATGAAGGCATGACCCAAGAAACTCAAAACTGTGTAAGCACCAAGTTGCAAACTGATGAAGAAAAGGGACAGTGCAGAAGAATGTGATTTGATTCTTCGGAAGCATGCAAGCATAGAGGACAAGTACTAAACAGAATGGGACATCGTCGTCGAAGATTATCCTATGTCAATATCTTCCCAAAGTAGCGGTCCAAACAAAGCTAATTGCCCTCGGGGGAGCATTGTAAGACCAAATTTTTGGGTTGACAGAAGCGGTATCGTGAGTTGACGACGACCAAGAGTAGAAACACTTAACAGTAAATATTTCACTCTTATCCGGCAACTATGTTGTCCTCCACATTGGTGTTGATTCTGGAAGATGATAAGGATAGTAGGAGTTCAGAAAAGGCTTCAGTCTCTACTGTCCTCCACAGGTTACAGCTACGAGGATATCCCAAACAAGTTGGTTACCTGTCATAGAGTAGAAGTGTGATCTGCGCGGGGGAGGGTTGATATCCCACCCAAATATCCCCAGGCGATACTTGCTGATAAGAATAGCCCTCCAAGGGGAATCCCCTGCGGATCCGATCCTCCAAAGCCACTTTGTAAGTAGAGCAAAATTAATTGCTTGGATTGGTCGAACCCCCAACCCCCCGGCAGAGATAGGGAGGCACACCTGATCCCAATTAACTAGGTGATATTTCTTCACATTCTCATGGTTACCCCACAAAAAGGTCCTCATAATCTTCTCCATCGACTGAGACACTTTCTTAGGACAAAGAAAAGTTGATAGAGAATAAATAGGTAGAGCATTAAGAACAGACTTAAGAAGAGTGATTTGTCCTCCGAAAGATAAATACTTTCCCTTCCAAGAGGCCAGACTCTTGCTGAAATTGTGAATAATTGGTTCCCACTGAGAAAACCAGGAGACCCAATGCATAAGGGAAGTCCCAAATAGGAAGAAGGAAGGACTGACGATGCACATCCCAGAAGCTCGGAGAATGAGGAAAGCTCTGAGTCAACCAAATTGATCCCAAAGACCACGCTCTTGCAATAATTGATCTGCATGGATGAAGATAACTCAAACCATCTTAGTATAGCCCTAAGATTCATGACATACTCTTCATTAGCCTCGCAGAAAATGATTGTGTCATCCACAAACTGTAAGTGACTAATATTCAAAGCAGATGCACCGATGCTGAAACCTTGGATAAGGTTGAAATCCGATGCTTTTGAGAGAAGAAGACTGATAGATTCTGCAACAATGGTAAATAGAGCTGGAGATAAAGGGTCTCCTTGACGAATTCCTCTGGAGCTCTTGAAGAAACCTTTAGATGATCCATTGAGCAAGACAGAAAATTAAGCAGAAGACATACACTAAAGCATCCATAGGTACCAAATCCGACTGAAGCCCCTGCTAGAGAACATAAAGATCAGGAAGTTCCAATCAATCATATCAAACGCTTTAGCCAAATCTAACTTACAAATAACACCTTTGCGATGAACCTTATGTTGGGAATCAATACACTCATGAGCTGATATTACTGCATCCATAATTTTCCGTCCTTCAACAGCTGCAAATTGAGAAGGAAATATTAACTTTGGGAGATGGACCTTGAGGCGATTTGCTAGGACCATAGCTAGAATCTTGTAAGGACTTCCAAGAAGGCTAATTGGCCTAAAATTGAAGAGGGAGGAGGCACCATCCTTTTCGGGAACCAGAACAATGAAGGTAGCGCCGATCTCCTTGGGGATAAAAGCTTCATGGTGAAACTCCACAATAAACGCATTAAGATCGATTTTGATAATATCCCAAAAGATCTTAAAGAAAGCAATAGGGAAGCCATCTGGCCCAGGGGCACGATCCTCACCAAGATCCCACACAGCAGATTTGATTTCATCCTCAGTAAATGGCCGTTCGATGGAAACAGCCTCGACAGTGGAGATAGATCTAAATGGAAGCCCATGATTTGGCAATCTTGGATAGACACTAGCTGAATATAGTTACAGGAAGTGATTGATATGATCTTGTTTCTTGATACACTGCCTCTTCTCCATGGTAGGGTTTCAAGTCAGTCACATAGAAAGTGTCTGATGTATTGAAGTCATGTCATGTTAAAAGGTGGGGCCATCTTATGATCAAAATAATTAGATAGTTGGAAGGATTACCAAACTATCTAAAGTGGATACATCAATCACTTTAACCCTGACGTTTTAAAATGAGAATAAGATTTTTAAATAAATATTTTTATTTATGATATTCAATCTAATGATAAAGATGCACGGAAATCAGTTGAGACTATACGTATATTTAAATACTTTGAATTTATTATTGAAGAGGCCCACAAGGAGTCCACACACCCAGGCATACATTAATGCATTGGAAAATTTAAAAAAGAAAATTAAAATAATACAATGAGGATGAATCGTATGTTTTAGAGTAAGAGTACCAATACCTTGATCTTAAGGTACTTATCCTGTTGTTTATTTATTGGTTCATGAGAGAATATTTAACCCTTCGAGGAGTTGTCTAGGACGAGAAATTCGTTCAGTAACAAATAGAATAAGAGTGGCCTTCAACCTTTGGAAAATTTTAAACATCCATGGAGGCATGCTGCATTATAATAAGACAGATTGAAATATTTTACACCCAAAGCATTTGAAGAGGGTACTTACTATTCTCAACATAGCAGACGACTAATTTGTAAATTTACATAAAATTTATAAATGTTTATGTAAAATATATGAATAAAACTCATTCTTAAAAACTAGTTATTAAAAAGAGAGTGTTCATGTGTTTATAAACTTTACGTTCCAAAAGTTCACTGGCTATGTAGGATTATGCTAACATTCCCCCTCAATGCCTGGAGACATTCAGCTCTTTTCCTCCATGTAAAGATGGAGATATAAACCCGACCCATTCCTATAGTACCCCTGATCTGCTATCATAAAAATTATGCATTAACCTTCCAAAATCAAATATAGAGAGTATAAATACCTACACAACTCTAATTCTCTAACACCCTCAGCTTACTTTGGATCTGTTAATGAGTTCTCAAAACTAGCAGTGGGTCTTTAAAGGTTATAGTTTTATTTTAGTTGATTAATGACTTACTTTAGGACTTGTAGATGCAGCAACTCTCACTCTCAAATGTAGAAGACAAAATAAAGTACAGAGATTCCTGTGCCTTTGAACAGAAATGAGAAAAGAATAATCATGGAATGTAGAAGCAGGAGAAGATAGGATAAAGTATAGAGATTCTTGTGGTCCAAGATGTTGTGCTCTAGCATGGAAATGAAATTTAATAATAATGGAATGTAAGAGTAAAGTGTAGCTTAAGGTTCATGCATCTGTGGGAGCTTCTTAGAGCTTTACATATATTTAAAAAATAACAGGAACATGAAAGACGACATGTTCATAGTAACAAAATTGTCGGAATGTGATGAGAGCATGTCTCTCTAATTTCATATATAAAAGTTAGAGAACACAAATATACAAGTAGCCATTTTATAAATCATCTCCAACCACCTATTACTTAGTTTGTTCTTTTCTTTGGTTGTCGGCATGCAGAAGATAGATACAAGTCATAATTCAGATTCGAAGTTGAAACTACAGTTTGCAAATTGAAAAATAAAGTAATTTTTAGTCAATTTTATAGTTAAAAATAGGTTAGCAATCTTCTCACGGACATTATGTGTAACCCGACACAGATTTTACTATATTGTCCATTTTGTTCTTCGAATCGGCTCGCCGATTTGTTTGAATCACTTATAGTAAAGGGTTCCACAAGTGGATTCAAAGGGCAAAATAGACAATATAGTAAAATCCGTATTTGATTAAACAAAATACCTGTAAGAAGATCACTATTCTAAAAATATAGTTTTGTCAAGAGATTAAATGCATGAGATCTAAGTAAGCCACTCACTATAGTTTTCCTCGCTGTGTGTGGATAATGTTGTAAGGACTAGTCGGATGCTCTTAAAGATCCTGAACGCTTTAATCATCAAAATAGAGACTAAATGCATAAGACCCAAGTGAGCCATAACTGTGCAGTTGATTATTTTTCGACCATCTTGATATACTTTTGGTATGTATGCACTTTGGTATGGCTAGTGTATATTCTTTGAATAAGTTAGTATGCATACTTTTATAGCTTTTATGAATCAAATCATATATTTATATGTTTGTTAAAAAAAAAAATTTAATTAGAGTGAAAAATGAATGATTGATTCTTAGATATAGATTTCAAGGTCCACTTTTAAAATTTTATATTAGATGAATAAAGAATGTTTTAAATAATAATATAAATACGATTCAATTCATATAGTTAATCAGATTCACCAAACAACACATGTCCACTTATTAAAATAAGATTTTCTGACTGCTCTGAGATGCATCAAATCCGTGTCTTTTGGTCAGCTAGTGCAAAACCTAAACTAGTGTATACAAGTAGCCATTTTATAAATCATCTCCAACCAAAAGCAAGTTCATTTTTTTTTTTTTTTAATTTATTTCTCTCCTTTGTTTGCTAATAAAAGAAATATTTTGATTTTGATTTGATATAGTTTTAGCAGATCTTGTATTTAAGAATATAAATATATATTTTTTATAAAAGATTATAAATTTTTTTATAAATATATATTTTCAACTGAATCATTATATGAGATTCACGTGAATTGACAGTATATCCACGGGTGACTATTTCACTACTACTCCTGTACTTTTTGTCAAGAAACTGATTTACTGCTGACCTAGTTGTACACACTTTGAGTAATTTGTGAATTTGACTTTACCAAATGAATATGAATATGAATATGAATATGAATATGAATATGAATATTGGGTGATTTCTTCTTCCAATAGGTGAGTATGAATGAGGGATAAATAAGGGAGTCTTTCAAGGGAAAAGGTTGAGGCTCTTGGTGCTGAAAACAACTCTTTTCAGTTCATTCTTCTCTACTAAAAAAAATGCAATAGTTCTCTTTTAGAATTGGGATAATGCTATTTTTTTATCCTGAATTCTTCAAGATGCTTTATCCAGTTTTATAATTTCCATATATGAGGCATTTTCTTTATTGAATTAGGGGTGAAAATATCGGCTCGGCCTATTTTTCTCTCTCCTTCCATTTTCTTTTAATTTTTTCAAAAGATTTCAGAAAAATTACAGAAAATAAAAAAATTATGAGTTTCAAGAATATGTAATTTTTTCATTAAATATCGGTCATTTATATGTTCAAATATTGTTTTTAAGTTATGAACTCGAGAATTTCAAATGTTTTTTAAAAATTGATAAAAAAATTTAAAAAAAATTGTAAAACTTTTAAGTGATCATTAAATGAATCTTGATTATTTTCTTTCATTAAATATTTATGGTTTTGAATTTAAAAGTGATTTTGCCTGATATTTGAAGCAAAATTGATGCAAGCCATATTTATAAAATTTATTTTCAATTAATAAAAGTAAGAAACAAAATATTAAAATACGATAAGAATGGTCATCCCTCTATTCTCTTTGCCATTCTCTTCCTCTCTCTCTCAATCTATTTGCTGGCATATACACAGTTAGGGCTAGCTCATGCTGATTTCTTGCCATGAGTGTAGACCGCCCCTGCCTTATTTCTTTCCTTGATTTTCTGCTTGAATTGTCCGAGATATCTGGAGAAAATGTTGGTTACGCTCTTTCATTCGACTGGATTCTCTCCAGCAGGATGAGATCGGTCAAATCTCCATTCTCGTTTTAAGGTTGGATTTCCAGCCCATAATTTGGGTCCTTCCTGTACATATTAACACTAAGGTCGGTCCACAATCATAACAGTACTAGGGCTGCAACTCGGGTCGGATTTTGGCCTGACCCGTATGACCCGACCCGAGAAATCATGTGGGTCGGGTTAAAATTTTCGAGCTATAGGGTCGGGTCGGGTTGAGAAAAGAAAAATCCGACTGAAATTCGGGTCGGTTTGGGCTGAGGCCTTTAAATTTCAACCCGATCCGAGAAGATTGCGGAGAAATTCAATGGATGGTATGATCTGGGTGTTTAGGCCTCTGAGTAGAAGAGGTGGATTTGAAGAAATCAGGTAGGTGATTTCAGAATCAAAGAGACCTAAATCTTGGAAATATTTAAGTACTGGTTTGAGGGTTGTGTCTACATCGACGACGAGGAGACGGGGTCTGGCAGAGATGAGATTTGTGACTTGGGTGTTAGAGAAGCCTTGGGCTTTGAAGAATTCAAGGACAGAATCTGATACCTTTGTGCTTTTGAAATTGATTCGTTTGGATGCTGGAAGAGCTGATTCTGGAGACAACCCACATGAGTTTACAAGGTAGGAGAGTGAGAGATGCGGATCAGAGCTGTAAGAAAAGGATCTGAGATGTGGATTTTGAAGGAGAAAGGCAAGGGTTGTGTGTTTTCCGTTGAGATGGAACAGCCTTCTGCAGAAAGAGCGCAACATCGGTGACGGGTGAGACGAACATGAAAAACTAAGCACTAGGGCTGCAATTCGGGTCGGGTCGGGTTCACTATCTTGAGTTTTTTATTCGGGTCGGATCAGGTTGGGTTCAATATGGAGTGAGTCAGGTTGGCATTGGGTTTATTAAAACCCGGCCCATCCGACCCGAGTTGCAGCCCCACCATATGCAAAATTACAAGCATACTATTATGGCTTAAAAGTTTCACGAGAAACCTTCGATCAGAGCCGGTTGTTCAGGGTAATTTGAATTACCACAAAATACAAGAGATCCTCACAACGCATAAATAGGAACTACTAAAACATGATACTGGTGCATTATAAGTTTGTGTTTTAATTTTAAAGTATACAATGCTTGGCAATAAGATGAGGGTCCGATAATCTTACAAAATAAAAAAACTATGGGTTATGTATACATTTAAAAGAAATTAATCTCATTAAATATTTATTATTACTTTAGTTAAATAAAATAGATGATTGAGACATTTATAAGAATCAACGCATAAAGACATTTAAATGAAACATATTTCTTATAATCAAAATACCCATACTCTCTGCTATAATTTGAAAAGAAAACTCAATTCTATAAAGCAAAGGTTCAAATATCGGCCGATATATATCGGTTTTTTAAAACCGAACAATATCGGCCGATACGATATGTATCGGCCGTACAGTAGTATTATCAGCCGATATGGCCGATATTCGGACCGAAATATCGGTCCTAATATCGGCCGATATTCATAAATATCGGTATTTAAAATTTTTTTTTTTAAAAAAACGCCGATACGGTTTTTTCATGGTTTTCCGCAGTTTTTTGCGGTTTTTAACGGTTTTTTGCTGTTCACCACTGTTCGTCAGGATACGGCTTTCACGGTTTTTAGCGGTTTTTCGCGGTTTTTTGCTTCTTTTCGCGGTTCGTCACAGTTCGTTAGGATGCAGCTTTCACGGTTTTTTGCTGTTTTTCACGGTTCCGATATCGAAGGAGAGAGAAAATGTCGATATCGGGAGGAGAGATAAAAATATCGGCCTGGGCGTTTTTTAAATCCCTGCTATAAAGTGTCGCACGTTATTGAAATAAATAATAAGCTGTAATTGGATAGCCAACGTCCATGGGAATTTTTCCTTATTTGAGCTTCCAAAACTAATCACCATCATGAATGTAATTTAGTAAAGTATAAATCCTTTCCATAATAATAGAGATTCTATCCAATTTTTTCAACCGATTTCTCTCCCAATTTAATAATTTTTTATCCTTTTTATTGTTTTTTTCTTTTTTAAATAATTTAGTGGAATATCGGCTGATATTATAGATATCGGCTGATATCTATAATGTACGGCCGATACATATCGTATCGGCCAATATGTATCACTCCTTAGAATCTGATACATATCGGCCGATACGATATGTATCGGTCGATATTTTCACCTTTGCTTTGAATAGAGTCGAGGGACGCTTTTCGCCTTTTGGTATGAAAGGATGTTCTCTATACCATTTGTCAGACTTATTTTCCCAGTGTCATTTTCGGATCATTTTCTCCGAGACTATCTTTGCATTCTTGAATTTGACCATCAGATTGGTCATTATCTTCTTTAGATTGTCATAATCATCTTGAGGGTGATCATCATCCTCAAAAATCACTTTCCCAACCAGTGGCTTCTAGTCGTGGCTATGGCTCAAGTGTGTTGAACTTAATTTTATATGCCCTGTGACCTATGACATACATTTCAACTTCGTCGTCTTCAGTCACTTCTTCGTCTGGATCCTAACGAGCCTTATGAAATAGCTCGCTTCTTGTCTTTTGGTCGTTCTCCTGAGAACCATCTTCTTGGGATGGTGGCTCATTATGAGTTTCTCCACCCTTCTTAGCTGTAGGATGTGTCGTATGGGCAGTGCTTACTTGACGAATCGTTGGATTTCGCTATACTCTAACATGGATAGCAAGACCTTCTTCAAAGGCGACAACTTTGCAAGCTACCTTCTTGAAGAAAAGTATGAAGGGATAAATGTTGTTTTGGCTAGGAACTATATGTGAGAATGCATGCATGTGAAGGCCCCAGCCCAGAGGCCCAGAAGGCCGAGTCCAATAGGACCAGAAATTGAGAAAAATGAACCAGTGTCGATCTGACTGACAAGCATAGTCGATCCTACCGACGACGGATGGCTGATTGGCGTGAGGATGTGATTAAAAGTTTAAACTGTGCTGCCTTTCCTCTTGACTTATGGTGTGTCATCTCCCTACAGTCACAACCATGTGTATATATATATATATATATATATATATATGTATATATATATATATATATATATGTATATATATGTATATATATATATGTATATATATATATATATATATATATATATATATGTATATATATATATAATTTCTCAGTAGGTGCTCATGACCAGTTTAAGCAGTTACCTTGTTCCAATTTTATAAATTGCCAATCCCATTCGATCTTCTATAATTCATAAATAGCAATTGACGTGTATTACACCTTCCCAAAAGACTCCACTTCGATCAAGCTTTATGCAGTTGATCCTCTAAATTGTCGTGTCCCATGTATAGCAATTGCCATGTGTGTATTTCACTGGATTGTAGGAGAAAATCCAGTCCTGATTTTGTCTTGACTTTGTGGAATCGAGCCATACGTACAACAATCTCCACCTTGGTGAGAATTCTACCAAGTCCTCGAAAATGATCCGAAACAATGAACCTCCACTGCACCTGACAACTCCGCACCACTGGCCGCTCACGACCTTGCTCCACCTGCAGTTGCAATTCTCTGCATCTCTGTGTGAGATGCGCATCCCCATGCTCTGGGATGCTCCACATGTTTATTCAATTAAAAGAATTTGCCAAGTCCAAGCCTCGCTTGAACTTGATGGCTATCCATCTTTTTGTCACACCTGGCGCATTACTCTTTGTGTGGCATGACGCTTTCGCCTTTCCATCTGTGTTTTCACCTGCACCATGGAAACCAAACGAAACACGACAAGTATCTAATGCCAAAGTGACCTTACTTTTCGAACCTTGTTTGACTGGAGTCTTGCGGGTTTTTCTCCTTCTGTCCGCAACCCGATTAGAGGGTCCCTGTTGTCTGTCACTTAATGTACTCCCTAACAATATATACATATTTCTTTGCCTCTTTCCCTTCATAACTATCATGGTTCATTTAACCACTTTAAGAGCACATCCTTATCTTCGAAGGTGAATCCCTCAAATTCAAGAATATCCAATGAAATTAAATTCATTTTTATATCCAGGACATGACGCACATTCTCAAGTGTATTTACCATACCATCAAATATTTTGATTTTAATAGTCCCAACCCCAATAATTTTGCTAGTTACCCCATTACCCATTTGGGAAACTCCTCCATTGCATGGTTTGTATGTGTCAAACCATTCCCTCTTCAGACACATATGATAGGTACACCCAAAATCTAAAATCCAATTATTATTTAGATTTTTCGTTCCTTTTATGACTGTACACACTTCAACAATCCCCTATGTTGATGCAGTATGTGCGTCGCTTGATGGATCTGATTTTTCTGAACTAGCTTCCCGATCACGTTTCAATAGGTTATTGTCCCTCATCTTGTGTCCTTCCCTCTTAGTGTGCTTGTGATCTATGATTGAATGTTGGTGTGGATGTGAGTCTAATCCCCAAGTGATGGCATTTCTATTTATTATGGAGATCCCTTAGTCACACAGTGAAATGGCATAAAGGATTTCTTAATCTTCTACTTGTCCTATGAAAGCAATTTTATTTTATGGGTACCCAGTAAACAAAGGGAAAAGAAACTGATTTCTTCTGTGGTTGAACATGTAGCATAATTATGATTGTCTTCAATAATATAAATGAAAGTGTATCATAGAATCATTCAAAAATTAAAATGCAATCTTATATTAATTTTCTAATAGTTTAATATAAAATGTATGCAATTGTTGAGTAATAATTAATGACTTTTATTAATTAAAAATAATTATAACATCTTTTATCAAGAATATAGAAATTCAAATGGGTGTAGCTCAACTAATAATTTTCTGCCTCAGGAAACGGAAGGTGTTAGGTTCGACCCCCCATAACCTCACCTGATGTGCCCTAGGAGCAGTGAGTATAACCCGTGGAAGTTTTATATTAGATTTCCCACAATTTCCCACACGTAAATTTAGAAAAGATAGAAATTGAGACAAGTAATCTTTTATTTACTATGATTTTTAAGTCTAAGCATCATCCCATATATTTATTTTCATTTCAACTATACAAAACTTTCATAATTGAAATATTAGCCCATTGGTGCCTTCAATATTTAAGCCAACTGATATAGTCACTACTCACTAAGATCCAACTGATTCTCCTCCATTTGCGCATACGGATACAAAGAGAGCTACTTAAGCTACCCACTTTCTCTGAAACACTCACTTATGGGCATATTTGTGGAGCGAAATTTTCAGCTTGATTTATGCTTGGCTTCTATTTTTATAGCATAGGAAGTATTAAAAAGTAATTTTCACAAAATAGAGATTTTATATTATTCGCTCTTATCTTTATAAAAAACACATTATGGACTTTTAAGTGTAAATTATTTGGCCTGCACCAAGTGAGCTTGTCTAGCCAGAAGTAAGCCTTGTATAGGTTCAAAAGGACAATAATACAAGCTATAACTATGGCTAAAAATAATATCTTACTTATAGTAATATTCTCCAAACATTACTTAATATTATCTTTTTACAATAGTAACATGTAGAGTATAAAATAGAAAAAAGTATCTTAAAAATATGTTTATAAATAAACAAATAGAAAATCGAAGAGGTTGAAAGGATGGTCAAGAACCTGCTTCAAGAAATAGGAGTCCTAAGTTCGATTCCCACTCAATGTATATGAGTAGGGATTGTTACACATGTTCTGAACATTAGTCGAGTTCTCTAAAAGACTTGAATACTTTAATTATTAAAAAATAATAAATTAACAAATAGAGAGGAGAGGTTGGTGTAGGTAATGGAGCGAAAACTTAGTCATGGTAGTGACAAAACCGACGGTATTTTTAGATGAAAGGATACAGAAACTGTTTTCATACTTATGATTGAAGATCCTTTATTTTGGGCTCCATCTTTGTCCATTCACATGGTTTCCATCTCTATTTAGATTTGGATTTTGATTCTAATGTTCCCCCGTCCCAGTCTAAGCTACATTCCATTCCTTTCATTTTCATGGGAGAAAAGAACAACAAAAAAGAGACAAAAAAGAAGAAATGACTCATAAAGTTGAAGTGAAAATGAAAGCCATGACCCTTTTCGAAAGAAACTGAGACTTGGGCTTTAGATTTTAGTGTGATAAATAACAGCCATCCTCTCGCGTGTTCACACGGCCGGAGCATTATAAAATATAGGGGTGAAACTCGGGTCAGGTTTTGCCCCGAACCCACATGACCCGACCCGACCCAAAAATTATGTGGGTCGGTTTATGAACGTTGGGTCAGCGGGTCGGGTTGGGTTGAGAAGTCAGAAGCCCGTATTAAATTTGAGTTGGGTCGGATTTCAGATTGAGTTCGGTTATAATTCGAGTCGGGTCGGGTCAAGACTTTCAGATAAAAAATTCGAGTCGGTCGGGTCGGATTCCATATATTAGTAACTCGGGCCGAGTTGGGTTTTAAAAAATCCGACCCGATTCCGTCCGATTTCAGCCCTAACAAAACATCATCCTTGCACTTAGTTATAAGGTATTATTTTGTGCAACTATGTATAGTCATCAAATGAGATAGTGATCAACTTGTTAGAAAAGGTCTTTCTCTAAAAATCATCTTGGTCGTATTGATCAAGCCATGAATTTAAAAATTATAAATTTTGAGAGTCTAAGAATATAACTTGATTGATCTAATGAAAGTGATTTTTTTGTGACCATATATTAAAGTAAAGGCATTTTTAATGGGTACTTCTCTATCCCATTGGTAGACGACATCACTAGGCACACACAATAATACAGTACGATCCAGTGTAGACGATGATCGTCTCATTGAATGTGGAATTGAATTGGGGTTTGAATGGGTCTCATTAGGTGGGGAGTTCACATGTCACAACTGCTTTTGTTTATCACTATTTAGAGAATTCACTATACTTGATGCGAAATCTATCCTTACTCATCATAAGCAAACGGGTTTGAATATATATACCGGTCCATTGGGTCAGACTTTCTTGAGCCTATTTATATAAATGGTCAGCCTAGACTTTTACAAAAAGTTGTTGAAACTTGTAGGGCTTTAGACCCGTTTAACCATTATCTGTGTCTGTGTACATCTAGTCAATATTCCTTGTTAAAAAAAAAATTAAAAATAAACATGATGAATTAAAAAGTGAACTAAATTTAAGTTCAAAAATCAAATTATAGCCACTTTATCTTAATAATCAAAGTCACAATATATCCTTAACTAAATTATCTAGTGTTATGTCACTTAATGTTGATAGATACTAGTTGAGAAAGTGAAGCCTATGGTTATAAAAGTGGGAAAAAAAAAAATGTGAGCATATCACTTAGTTAAATAGATTAATTTTACTTAGCCTTACAGTAGGGGTCCAATTGAGGGGGTTTTACACCGGTATCCAGCAATATTTCACACGAAAATTTTAAAAAAAAAAAATTGAGTAATTTTTCTCTTAAAATATAAATCAAGCTTTCTTAAGAATGAATGACTATTTTTCACACGCCAAAAGCTATAGCCAATATGATGATTGCAGAGAGTTTTCTAAAGAAACATCATAACTTAGAGGAATACACTCGCGCAGTGTGTACATGAGATTCCGACACACAGTGCTGGCGTTGCATGTCCTGTAATACAGTAACTCGAATAGAATCTTATGGGAAGTGCAATCAATTACTACTTGTATTCGTAATATGCCACTTAATCACCTTATTATATTAACCCTACTTCCACCACTCTCTACCCAAGAAAATTTTATAGAGAAGAGACCCACTTGCCTCATTCTTAATAAGGTCTCTAATTGTCATCATCTCTTTAACATTAATATTTACTGATGCTTAGAATCGTAAGGTAATTGTATCTATGCTACAAGCTCCAAATAGGTTGTACTTCGAGGATGAAATGAGTCATGGTTAGAGGTGAAACTTGGGTTGGATTTTAACTCGACCCGTATGTCTCGAGCCGAGAAATTAATGGGTTTGGATTATGTACTTGTATATTTCAAGTTGAGTATGGTTGGAAAAAAAAGCCACATGAAATTCGGGTCGAGTTGGGATGAAAAATTTAAAATCAATTCGATCCGACTTGAGTGCAACAAGTTATACAACAATAGCAATTAGGGATGAAACTCTAGTTGGGTCGTATCGGACCAGCACTCAGATTGAGTCGGGTTAGAAATTTAGATCCGATCGAATTAAATAATCCGAGTCAATTTGAATTAGATTTGATAAAATTTAATATAGATTGGATTGAGTTTATTAAAATCTGACCCAATACAGTTGCATTTAAGGCTAACCAGCAGTCCAAAAGATGTCATTAGATTAAAGATTTGAAATCAATCCAATGGCCTCCAAGTGGGTCTTTGGATTATCAACATATCAAATCATTTCACGAATTAGTTTTATATGAATGATACCCCACCTTCCATGTGGGTAATGGACCCAGCTTTAGCCTCTTATAGACAAGAGCCTTTGGCATTAATGCAGCGAAATGATTTCTTAAAAAGTATAGCAAACCCACACTAGTGCGGCCATTTGGATGTAAGGTGAAGAAAATTTAAAATGATAAAGCACCAAAACAAAAATTTTCATCTCTTTTATGTATCAGTTTGACATCATTATTAAATATCAAAATTTTATTTATATAAAGTTAATTTTTTGAATTATATTTTTCTATTAAATTATACTATAGATTATAAAGTGAGTCTCATTTTTTTTTCATTTTTAATTGTTCATCTCTCTTTATATTTGTAATTTGTATTCTCTCACCTTCATATTATAACATTTTATTTTCTCTCACTCAGCACCTATCAATCAAATGGTAAAACGTCTTAGTGTAATGAAGACATATATTCCATTCTGTTTCCCAATACGACCTTAAGTGTTTTTATAACTCAAATTTTATATATAGAAAACATGTTCTCTGTATCGCGGCAGTCAAGACATAATTCAATGGAAGACGAAGCTGTGAAAGGAGCAGAGAGAGAGAGAGAGAGAGCAGATAGAACCCTAGAATGTTTTTTGGGGTAGAGTTATTATATGTTAATGGTGCTGGGTTTGATGAAAAAATGACATAAATCTTGGGAAATGGAGTTGGTCTTTATCGTAGATGATTGCAGAGGCCTTTGTGTGTGGTCACATGTATCTTGTCCTACTCCTTAAAGAACAAGCCCTTTCACAGCACTCTCTCTCCTTCTCCTTCTTTCTCTCTCTCTCGTTCGATCAATCGAGTGGGCTTTATGGCCGAATCTCTGCTCTGTCAGCCTTTTCAAAACCCCTTTAATGGTCCTTTTGAGTTTTCCTCTCTCTATTTTTTGGGTCTAACATCGAATCGGCATTATTAGCAAATGAAACAAAACCCCCCCTCCTAACTCTGTTATTTTATTTTCTTCTCTCCCACACTTCCTCACGTGTAGAAAGCTGTAGAATTGTTTGTTTAGAATCTTTAAAAGCTAAACTTTCTCTTCCAAAGAGGTCGAAAAGGTGAGTTTGGTCTGTGTGTCTGGTTTTTGTGCGAGTTTCTTGAAGTGGGTTGTGTTAGAAAACAGAGTTTCTAGTCTCCTTTTCCACCTGTAGGTTGTAATCTTGAGAGATGGCATTAGAAGCTGTGGTCTATCCGCAGGAAATGTTTACTTATGGATGCAAGGATTTGTATTCCTTGCCACCGGGTTTGAGCTATGATCTCAAACCAGAAGAAGCAAAAGATTGTATGGTAGAATCTCAGATGAGTTTCCAAACGGTGAGAAGTCATGATGTAGGGAGAGGGATGGAGAGTCTTCATGGAAATTGGGACTCTTCTTCTTCTTCTCTTGTGCAAAATCTCAAGGACTGGGACGTGAATTCGTCTCCGGAGGTTTGCACGGAAGACGGGTTCTTCGGTGGGAATTTTCCAACGCCGACCACGAGGGCACCGCCGGCATTGGGGCGGAGGAAGAGGCAACGCGTGAAGAGCAGCAAGAACAAGGAAGAAGTGGAAAACCAGAGGATGACCCACATTGCTGTGGAACGGAACCGCCGGAAACAGATGAACGAGTATCTTGCAGTGCTCAAATCTTTGATGCCCCCATCTTACATCCAAAGGGTCTGCTCTCTCTCTCTCTCTCTCTCTCTCTCTCTCTGTTTTTGTCTCTGTAAGAGGTGGATATACACAGATTCATTGAGTTGGTATGAACTTCCAATCACAGTTTTTTATTTAAAATATTAATCAAATTTTAAAATTAAAATTTGTTTACTCATTTGAATGCTCACACCAATTTTTGCCGACCGATTAACAAGGATAATTTCTCTTATAAGTTCACTAAATTATTTCAAAAGCGCAGCAGGTGCATTTTGCTTTACCCTTTGACTAGTGACGTCTCTTTGAATAACGAGTAGGTGAAGTAATAATATCTTTAGGAGTTATTTACAATGAAATTAAGGTGATAACATTCTTCTACTCATTATTGCCTTCAAGACAGTTGTTTACAGTGAAAGGATGATCATTAAATTTCTTTTATGCCATATGTGGCATGATTGTAGAAAGAACCAACTTTTTAATACATTAATTTGTTAATGTTTAGTCTAAAATTGACATTTTTATCTATACGTCTGAGACTGATTTCCTAAAATGAAGGAAATTAGCCTTGAAACTACTACTGTCAAGCTTGAATTTTCATAGTTTCAACATCCATGTGTCCATGAACTATTTTAAATTTCTAGATCCATGCATTTTTTACTGAAAATCTTTCTGATCCTTGATTTCTTTCTACTGTTCTGTTTGTGAAATCGGCATAATAGGCCGACCAAGCATCGATCATAGGCGGCGCTATAAACTTCGTCAAGGAGCTAGAACAACTCCTGCAGTCTCTTGAAGCTCACAAGGGAATGACACAACAACCGGATTCTGCTTTCACCCCTCCATTTGCAAAATTCTTCACCTTCCCTCAGTACTCTTCTTGCTCAACCAATTGCAACTCTACTAGTGAGACAGCGGCGGAGAACCGGTCGGCAATAGCAGATGTAGAAGTGAATATGGTCGAAAGCCATGCCAATCTCAGAGTACTCTCAAAGAGACGGCCAAGACAGCTCTTGAAGATGGTAACAGGGTTTCAAACTCTGCACCTTACAATTCTCCACCTCAATGTTACAACAATTGATCAAATGGTCCTCTACACTTTCAGCGTTAAGGTTGATCCATTTCTCTTTGCTTCTTATGTATTCCACTCCTAATATTTGGTATTGTAGAAAACATAACACACATATTTGAAAGTGAGAAACTTTTAAGGAAAAAAAACACAGAGAAAGAGAGAGATTTTATTATTATATTATGAGAATTACAGCCCCCTGTCGTAAATCAATTCAAATTCTCTCTCCTCAACCAATTGGTATTCTTTTTCTGTATCAAAATAGCCCACTAACACATAAATCTCACAAATTGTGTAGGTGGAGGACAATTGCATGCTCACTTCAGTCGATGACATTGCAACAGCTGTTTATCAATTGGTGGGTAGGATTCAAGAGGAGTCCAATTTGAACTGAACCAATTTTTCATGTAATTCATCAGTCAGTCTCCTCTCTATTTCTTTTTCCTTTCTTTGTACTACAAATGGCTTAATGCAACGAGTATTTGGCATCATTTCATGCGTTAATGACTTAATGTTGTTTGCCCCTGGAGAGAGAGAGAGAAAGAGGGAGAGATTGCCTTTATAAAAGTTGAAAAGATACACAAGAGCCATGCAGGGTGAAGTACAAACAAAGTTTCCCTGGACAGCTTTGCATGGGCTTTCCTTGGACTTTAATATGACGATGGAAAGAGATAAGTTCGGGAGAATGTGTTACTATCATGATTTCAGGTGTGAAAAGGAAAATCATGAATGATTACATATTGCAAAATCATGCCAGATTGAAAATAATGGAGAATAAAATAATATTAAAAACAGGCAATCTGCTAATTTGTACAATGTTCCCGTGTCATTTCTGGTGATAAAGGGGATGTAAGCTTGTGGGTCTCTCTCTCTCTCTCTCTCTCTCTCTCTCTCTCTGAGTCTCACAGAAACTTTCTAATTTGATGATTTGTAAAGGAGATGCCCACCTTATAGGGTGGGATCTCAAAGGTTCTCTTGGTCTACATTTGTATACAAAAGAAATTATAGAACTTCGGTTCATGTCCGAACTCTTTCGGACTATTTTCTATGGAATTAATTCTCATCGACTTAATCAATGTATGTAGGTTGGAAAATTTACACATGCTCTTAAGATTAATTTCACCTCCAATATAAAATAGAAATACACAAATTTCAAAAGAGAAAAATTATAAAACCTAGAGCCGCTGTCTTTTTTTGGACTCTTTACCATTTCAACAACAGTATGTGGCTCTAGCCCAAGGAATAGATCAACTACTATATGTGGGTCCCTGTGCTTTCATGTGCAATTTTTAAGTCTTTAAGCTTGGTAGAAAGGGAGTGACATGAGCATTGGCCCTTTTCAAAACTAAGGGACACCGGACACCGATTTTCCTATCATTTATGGTTTAGAAAACATAAACAAAGATGCGTCCTCTTTCAGGAGATTCGAACCCTGTAGATTATGAAATATGATGACCCACCCATCTCCTCCCAGAAGACCAAATAGATGGCTCTATGTGTTGAAACATCGAACGAGTTTCACATTGGTAATAAATGAAGAGATTTAGGGACTTATAAAGGATTTAAGTATTTTGGGATAGATACTCAATCTTAACAAGAGGTGTCAGAGCCATATCCCAAGTCAACACATGTGCACTCAGGAGATCCCCTAACCGGAAAGGATGACTGGCAACGTTGTATCCACCGGAGTGCTTCATTCGAGTGGAGGATTGTTGGAGTAACGAACGAGTCCCATATTGGTTGTAAAAAGGGAGATTTAAAGACTTATAAAGGACTTTGATCACTTCGCCTAATAGACTAGTCTTTTGAGATAAATACCCAATCTTAACACAATGATTTATTATTAAATGTTCTAAGAGTTGTGTGCCAAATATCATAAAGTTGCTGCTTAATAATTCTATCAGATTGTAGTATGACAGATTTTAAATGAAATTTGTCTTCTTTGCGATCAGTGGCCGAACATATGGATGATCTAGAAAATCAACTAAACATCATCTGGACTGAACAGCTAGTGGATGTTCTTTTTTCCCTTTTCTTTTATAAAATAATATTGCAGGAAATACATCTCCAATGGGGGATACTGGTGCGCGTGTAAAAATTGTTGTTTGTTTTCTTTCCTGATTGTTTGGTAAGACTGAAACATATGAAACTATGCTTCAGGTTGACAGTGAATAATGAAAAAGATTTACCTAATCCATTATGAGATTCAGTTCTGATAAATAGGATAAATGGTTTTGATAATCATAATGAAAAATAATTTAATATAGATACTTTAAAATATAAGAGGGTGTTGCACTTATTCTTAAGTTATATCTTTTATACCTTCAAAGTCACGCGGCAGAATAACAATTTGTTGACTCTTTAAGATTTAATTAAATTACCAATCAAATAATTTGTCATATCAATAAAAGTATAAAAAGTTATAACTTGAGGGCATTCATTTTAACATGAGCAAAATTTGTTAGGAGACATAGGATGAAGTGAAATTCTCATTTTACCCCTACCGGTATACCACTAATCAAGTACTAGTGTACCGATATGCAGAACATATACATGCAGAGCGGCGTCTTATTGGTACACCGTTACTTGACGAGCAGAACACCGGTGGAGAAAAATAAGAATTTCATTTCATCATGTTTCCCCTAACAGATTTTGTCCGTATTAGGATGGTTGTCCATAACTTGAGCATAAGTTTAGCATTTTCTTAAAATATAGTGTATAGAATTTATTGGACAAATTGGATATCTTGGATTGTTATGACCAAAAATCATTTTTTGCTTCATATTTTTATTGAACAATCCAAGGAACATGGAATTTTGCCATAAATTTGAGCATATTAAGACCCCTATTAGGTGAATCACCTTCAAGGATACAAAATCACCCAAATAATTATTTAAATTGACTAAGGAGGATTTTAAAATCACATCCATATGAACTCCACCAGTTAAGAAACCAAACACGAAAATTTTGTCATATTTTTTATTCACCAGAACCTTATTTAAATCTGATAAACAAAGAATGATTCCCAAATTTGTTTTGCCACATAAGAGCAAATTTCCATGTTTCAATATAATCCCAATATTTGAAATAATTGGTGGCGTTATAAAGACCTTTTAAGGAAAGATATGGCAAGTCACCCCTTAAAAATGGATAAAATTAGAACTCTTTCATACGCTCAAATGGAAGAAGAAAAGAGAAATATCATGTTCTTTGATTGGTTCATCAAGTATTTCAACAAAGGGAAAATGCCAGAGATAAATGTTTTAGGAAAGAAATAGAGGTCGTAGAAGACCCATGATGGCAAAATTGTTGAAGCAATTCATCCTCAGTTAACAATCTTTGAAATATCAAAGGAGGGTGCGCCTATAAAAGCCTTTGCTAGCCCTATTAAGGACAGCCTCCCTATAAAAGAAAGTGTTGGGAGATGTTGCAAATCTTGGTCATATTATTGAACAAAATAATTATGTCAATTTATGTTTGCACACCATCCCTAAGCAAAGAGAAAGATAGAAAAAGTAATAAGGCAAGAAAAGGCTTCAAGGCAAGAAAAACTTCAGTCGAAATCTTACAACCGTGGCAGGAAACAAGATTAAAGCCTAGTGAGCCGGCATACATGAATCAAGTTTACACTCCAAAACCTTTACCTCTAGGAATTAAATTGGAGAGTGGTCCAATGAAAATTTCTAAAGAAACGGGAAAGGAATTATCATCAAGGCTGGATCATTTGCTAATAGGCTCCCAAGACAAAAAGGATTAACCAAAAGTGGTAATTGAAGATCTGAGTATAAATCAAATTTCTTCTGTAGGAGGCCATTCTATCTGAAATTTGTTTCCAATAGGGTTGTCTTACCTTTAACCTTTTCTTGGTAATCAACAACAGGATAAAAAGACTTCATGTCCTTGTAAAAGATCCTATAGATTATCCCAATATTTCTATTTTTTGGACCCATACATGATCCGTTTGTCTGGATCCCCAGAGTGAGTGTATCAAGGATACCATCATCTCTAAGATCAACAGAAAAATTAAGTAAACAATTGAAAAATATTGGACCATTACACAAGTTAGATTCAATCATGCCAACTAGGGAGTCTGTAAAGACCCTATGTCTTTCATCTCTAACAAAGGCACAGACAGATGTGTTTAATCTTGAACGATAAAGGGGTTTTATAGCTACCTGAATTAATCCGAAATGTAGGTAGTTATATTTTGACTTGATCTGATCAATCATTCTTATATCTAAGATGATTATCTTATCACATTTTCCGATGATTGATTCAGTTTTCTCCACAGTTTTTATATGATAATCACTTTGTTCTTCAAATGTTCCTTGGAGGTAAATCTGGCTAACAGGAAATTTAGGCATTTTCCAATTAATTATTGCTTGATCTAAATCTTCATAAGCAACTTCTTCTAAATTTTTAATGTTCATAACATCACTATCCAAACTAGCATTAGATAACCTAGATGTAGCAGACTTACAAGATAACAATACATATGAGCTAGATGATGAACCATGACCGAATGGCTAAGGGAAATTCTTCAATAGCTTCTTCTTTCCATATGAATTTTCCATTTTAATTTCTCATATGAATCAGACAATAAGAGTGGCTTGACAACAATTTACGACTTTAACAACACTTTTCTGCGGCAACAAAAGGTCTATGCGTCAAGAGGACTCGGACCTCTTTATGACTGAATTGATAGTTAGAAATTAAAATTTAAATTCTTATGGATTTCTAAAACTTAGAAGTTTAAATGATGAAGATAGAAGAAATAAAGTATTGATAATAAGCTAAACTTTCATTAATAAAATACTTACAAAGCACACTTCAACTTGAAAGTTACAAAGAAAACTTGTGGACATGACCCACGCGGTTACCCTTCTGCCATAAGATCCTGACAACCCTCAAATGGCTCGGTCCACATATGGCACTTACAACAATCAGGTGCAAGTAGCCCTCAAATGGCCGACCTGTTGCTCCACATCCACACTCTCATACTCTCATACCATTAATACGAGAATGCAATGTCTCATGCCAATGCCATGCATTATCTCTACCATCATGTCACATGTTATAAATAATTTTGAACATGCCATTAATCTAATCATTATCAACATATTTCAAACATGATTATATGATCTCAAATCAAGATAAGCACCATATACATGTTCTAAAACATTAAAATCCAACATCAATAATCTTATACATGCATAATAATGAATCATATCGCAGTATTATTATCATGGCAACACAATATCATAATCTATCTCAATTATCCACAGATCTCATCATTATTATCATGGCAACTCAATATCAAAATCCATCTCAATCATCCACTATAATACCACTACAATACACAGAAAATCCATTTAATGCCGAATATAATTGTTAGACCTTTCAGCAAGACTAGTGGTTGATTTCTAATTATCCGACCAGATTCTCTTCATACCCGTTAGAATACTTAGCTAATTCCTTTACATTATTGTAAGTAAGCACCAGATTACAGTCACTATTCCAACATATACCCAGTCAATTTTATAGGTCCAACATTACATTCCAAAATGCAACACATCATTCAATATTTTCCATTGCTCAATCACATCAATGAAATAGAGAATACCATGCACAGTCAAGGTATAATGTATTTTTTTTCCTCACCTACAATTTCGTGAAGTGCACAAAATGAAACACTGAAGCTCTTTTAGTGATCAGGACTAAAAGTTTGCTGAAATAAAATAATTATAACAAAAACTAATAAAAATCTATGCTAAGCATTTGTCTAAAATTTCAAAACCACTTAAGAATTCATTCCTTATTATTTTATATTAAAAGAATTCATCTCTTAACATGATACTTGTTCTAGTCCAGCAAATAGGGATTCAAAACTCTATATTTTTCAAGTTTTACGTACTTTTCCAAGAAAATCCTTCTAAAGAAAAATTCGATCTTCTTGCAAAATTTTCTAGGAACAACACGTTTATCGATTAGTTCCCATCCTCCACCAGTAGATAAATCTCTGAATTATAATCTCAACAATATCTAGTGCATCCCAAGACGATGTTCCTACCCCAAGTTATGATCATTTTACTCAGACAGTCACACGGCCAAACAGATTGCAGTCCGCCTGTGAAATCTGGGTTGCAAACCGATTTTCACCCACCATCCCATTGAATTTAAATTTTGGTACTTTTTTGGAGACAGGCCTCCCTGGGGACTTGATTTTAGGAAAAAGAATTCACATTAGTCCGATCTCTAATTATTGAATTAAAAATCGTCCATCAGAAAGCTGCAAAATTGTCCAGAATTCTCTATTCTGTAATAAGGTTCCCTTGTAGGTCTAATTTGACCCATCAAATCATTGAATTGTCCATTCAATTTTCTTCTGAAGATAGATCTCCTCATTCTGATCAGAATGGACATATACTTTGCATCGTTTTAATACTTGGAGATCAAGTTATAATTTATTTACCAAACAGCAACAAAACTGTCCTCAGATCTGGACAGAAATTTTGTCTGAGTTGCATACCTAATTTGGGGTATCAAATCATCAAATCTTGATGTCAAATTCAGAAAGAAACTAAATCTGTCAGTCTAGTTTTCAACCCAACAAAATTCATCAAAAAAGGATTTCGGAAACTCAAGTTATGATTTTTCTTGCGAAGACGCACAGAAAACCATAAACCTGATCCCAAATCCGTGTTTCACAATTGTGCACAAGATTGGGGTTTTCTCTAATCCAAATTTGAGATCACCAAATTGGCTTTCTAAATATCAAATCAGTTCTCTAATTACACAAAAAAAAAGGTTCAATAAAAACATTCACCATAAGATTGAACATGAATGCTTGAATCCAAGGTTGGTTTTCATGGAGATTGAAATTTTAAAAGAAAGGAAACCCATGGAGAAACCATACCTTTTTATTTTTTTCCTTGAAGAAGAAGAGAAGATGATCAGAGGATGGGAAATCTTCACAAAGCTCTAAGGCTTTGAAGGAAGGGAAGAGAGGAACGTATATAAGAGAAGGAAAAGAGAGATAAAGTCATTTTTTTGCAAAGGAGAAAAAGAGAATACTGTGTGTAGCAAGGAGTAGTCGGCCAATCCTAATGGCATTAAAAGTTCGACTAGGGTCTAATAGGATTGCAAGGAATTTAGCAATTGCAATAAGCAAAAATGTGTATGGCTTCCAACAACTTTTGAAAGGGAAATTTAGAGAGAGAGAATCAGCCAAGCCATTCTTAATTTGGGGTTTTTTTTCATTTTATTTTATAAAATTATTTAAAGCATGGGTAAGGTGGTCTTTTCAGAAATTAAAATTTCAAACTAATTTTCAAACTTGAATTTTGAAATTAAAAACTAAGAATAGATTTTAGAAAATATATCCAATATTTAGAAAGTTAATATTCAATTTCAAACAATAAAACTAAATTGTTTTATATTTAATTTATAAATCTCCAATTTAAGCTTTAATTTGCTAAAAATAAAATCTACCTGAAAACAATAGCAAAAATAATATTTTCAATAAAATGTAATAGTGGTTCTCATGTTTATAAAATCACTATTTATTTCGAATTAATCTATTTCAAATGTGTAAGCTAATTAAGGGAAAATGTGTGTGCACTATGTGACGACCCAGGATCTCGACTCTGGGACCCACTGTAATTTTCTCATATTATTTTGAACAAATTTTTGAGAATTAAACTTCGATTGGAAATCTGTGGAAATGTTGACATTAATTAACAAAAATTAAAAAGGTGATTAACTAATTAAGTGAGATTAAGGGTGATTTAATTAAGTTGTTAATTTAGTTTAATATTATTTAATGAAGTGGGATGCCACATGACATAGCAAGGACACCACAACCACTTTCCCACATTTGCATTAAATGTAAGGAAGCCCACCCACTCCTACTCCATTTCCATTTCGGGCCAATGCATGCCCTCCACCTCATCCCATTACTTGTTATTCACTCAAGCCAAAAGTAAAGAGGGAAAAAGCTAATGTTTTTTCCTCTCTATTCTCATTCCTCTTGTTCCAACGGTGGTGTCTTCTTCTTCCGCCATTCATGCAATCCCCTCTCCCCTTCCTTTGTCTCCTTCATTTCTCTCCTCCACCAATCTTCACCTTCCTCTTTCCCTCATCTCTCTCCCTCTCTCACCCTCTTCAATCGGTTCTCTCTCTCTCCTCTCCTCCTCTTCCTCTACACCTAAAAAGGAAGAAAATAGAAGAAAAGAGGAGGGAATCATCTTCCCAACTGTACCCCACACGAATTTCTTCTCCTCCATTAGAGAAGTTTGAGAAAAAAGAAGAAGAAGAGAATAAAAGAGAGGAAGGAAACTTAGCAAGCTCATCTAAAGGTAAAATTCCTCTTCCTTAAGCTTATTATTTATGTTTAATGTGAAATTTAGGATGATTTGGAACCAACCTTAGACAAATTTTGGTTAAGATGATGGAATTTGGGGAAATTTTGGGAATTTAAGGGTTTTTCCCTAAATTCATGGAATTTGATATAAATCTATGAATTAACTCATCAAATTGGAAATACTAGCCTCCTAATATGTGACCAATTATATGGAGAAGTAATACAAATGATTAAGCTTGAAAATTAAGCCCAAGTTAAGGAGATAGAATTTGACGATTTAGGAGTTTCCCCAAATTTATGGAATTTGATGTAAATCTATGAATTAACTCATCAAATTGGAAATGTTAGCTTCTTAATATGTGACCAAGTACATGAAAAAATAATACAATTGATTAGACTTAGAGATTAAGCCCAAGTTCATTCACAATAAAAACCCCCAATTCTAAGGTATGTGAAATTTATCATTATTGTGCTAAAATGATCCAATTGTATGCTTATGAATACAGTGTAAAATGATTATGAGTGGAAGGAATGGGAAGAACATGTAGAAAATCTAAGAAGGTATGAGAAATCTAATTTATCTAAGGTTAAGAAAATGTATGTTAGAATTTAGATTTTATCTAGAGTTAAGATTTGAAGTGGAAATTGGAGATTCTTAACCCTAAGCTTAAATAAGGTGTAATTTGAAACAAAATCACAAGAAAAGACTTATGGTCTTTATTTCTAGAATTAGTTGGAAATGAACTAACTAGATTTTGGTTCAAGAAGCAAAGTAAAAGTAATGAATTTTATTAAAAAAATCTTATTAAGTTATTTATTAAAAGATTATGATTTTTATATAAAATTATGCTTATGATGCATGTGATGAATGAAGAGATTGGAGGTGACCCCATTATTGGGCAAAGAAGTTCAAAACTCAATATCAACACTAGAAACCTGGAATCAAGTAGGTTTTCCTACTCTTATTGATGTATCATGGTGAATATGCATTTTAGTTTGTGTTGGTCAAGCTAGCCAAATATCTAAAATAGTCCTAGAGGGGGGTGAATAGGACTATTGGGGAATTTTAAAATCTATTTAAATATTGGGCACTTTGATGATTAAATAATACAAATTTGCTCAATTAATGTTCTAAATGTGATTTACAAGCAAGATTAAATTCAAGCAAATTATGTGTGCAATAAGATATGAGTTAAGCAAGAGCACAAAATAAGGTGAAGGAGATGAGAAGAGATGGAGGATTGTGACACAATGATTTTTACGTGGTTCAACAACCTTGCCTACATCCACGCCTCAAGTACACCACTTGAAGATTTCACTAACCTTCTCCTTCACGGGTGGAGAAGAAACCAATTACAAATCTTAATCTACTTCAAGAGTGTAGATCGACCTAATCACTAAGAAAACACCTCTCTTGAAAGCCAATAGGGTTACAGCAACCCTTTACAATATTTCACAATTTATAGAAAGAAGTTGTGTTTTGAAATATACCAAGAACTTAACCTTGAGTTACTTGAAGTAGCTTGGGCTTGTTCTTGAATGTCCTCCTCTTCTTGGCTTGATGTAAATGCTCCAATGAAGTCCAACCAAGGTAATAACAAGGAGGTCTAAGGTAATTAAAGGTTTTCCTATGAGGATTAAGACCCTAGAAAGAATCTCTACTTAACACATTCAACTTAGAGCATAAGATGCTCAAGATAGGCCTATGAGAGCTTTTAATGTGTTTAAGATTAAGAATCAAAGCTTAGAGTATTATAACTATGGAGTTTGTAAGCTTTGGAAGTTGTTTGAAAGCTCGGAAGAATGTATGAAAAAATTGAGTTCAAGTCATCAATCTTTTTCTCTCCAAAAAGCCTTACATTTATAGGCTAGAAAAGTCCCAACGGATCTATCTTTGGACCTTCCGAAGATAGGTCTCGGATCTTCCGAGGTTGCAACGGTCAGATTCCCAACGGTCATATTACAACAGCTCTTTTGACCTTACAACGGATAACTTCTGATCATCCGAAGGTTTCTGATTGGAACGTCCGAAGTTCCCAGGAATGGCTGGGTTCGGAATATCCTCGGACGTTCCGAGACCACTCTGGAAGTTCCGAGCTGCCCATAGTCCCAACGAGTGATAATATCCTCGGACGTTCCGAGATATGTGCTCGGAAGTTCCGAGCTGCCCATAAGTCCCAACAACTAATAATATCCTCGGATGTTTCGAGAAATGTGCTCGGAAGTTCCGAGCTTCCCAGAAAAATCATTTTTCACTAAACGTTGGAAACTTGAGATTTTGTAAAAAAACGTGCACATGGTGGAGAGCTCATGAGTGATCTATGCAATCAGTTAGATTTAACTATAATGAACATTTTAGATTGTAAGGACACACAAAATATGGAGATATTTGGTAGATCGCGAGAGCTCTCCACAGGGCAAAGAGTGGGATTAGAAACCCTGTTTGTATTATTCCAATTTTAACCAAAAAGGCTTCTAAGGCTTCTAGGTCAGTCCCATGGTCCATATACCTGTGATGGTTGGCATTCAAAGAGTTCTTCCGATTTTGGCGCGAGCTTTCTAAGCAACGTGTCTTTTGGAGGTTCAAGCTTGATTTGACTGTGCATGTCTTCCAGAGATGAGGTCTTAGACACGTAGACGGTCACGACTCAGTCAAAGAAATTGACAACTCAGGACTCAGTAGGACACAGTCACGGAATTGACAACTCAGTCTGACTCAGGAGAGGCAGATTTAACTTTTAGGCCAACAATCTCCCCCTTTGTCAATTTCGTGACAAAATCTAGAGAATACTCTATATAGACTCAAATACAAGTTACAACTTAAATGAGTTCAAATACATGCCAAGTACAGAAATAAAATATTACAATAAACTCTATACACTTGGACATGACTTCATGAAGTTTGAAGACTTGAAGGCTCATGGCAGCTCCCCCTTAGAATATGCCTGTGATATTCCTGTAAGCACAACATAAACTGCATATTCTTGGTGGAAATTGATCTCCCCAATGGTTAGTGATAATAAGCAATATGTGTTCAATTTTAAAGCATGTCTTAAAATCACAATTGCTCCCCCTATCTTTGATACCAATATTGTATTTTTGTTTCTCCCCCAATCTTCATGTATTGACCGTTCAGTATGTCATTATTTCTCCCCCTTTTTGTCAAAAATTAACAAAGGGCCATGCTGAGTATTTTACATAGAGCACAAGTTGGAAATGGTCATTGGAATAAATATTACCTCCCCAGGTTAACATAAACCTTGTCAAATAAGTATTCACATTTACTCCCCCTTAATGTTGGAGGGTGACAAAGGTCTAGAGGTGCATGACATAACATCTCATCATTCATCTAAACAAATACAACTACATAAGGTCAAATATAGTGAGTGATGCTAAGATAATGACATATTCCCCAAAAGGTATGTGATATGACTATAAGCATGGGGAAGGGGAGGAAGGAGAGAGAGGGAAAACCAATGGTAATTTCAAGACAATTTCAAATGATACCACATCGTTAGACAGATTTAACTTTGAGGATAGATGTATTTGATATCAATTGAAACACAATGATATATATTGCCAAAATGAAAATAGTATAACTAAAACGCATATAAGGGATAATCACAATCCATGTGAGCACAATTGAGAATTTATCAATATTCATCCAAATGCATATGCACACATTTAATGCATTCATGAAAGCAATAAGAATATATAAATTATTTCATTTTTCATGAAGGCATATGAGAAAGCCAACCTTATGACCATAATAAAAAGTTGAACTCCATAAGATCTTTCATATTTGAATAAGTCATTCCCCCTTTTTAATGACTTACATGAAGGAGTTATAAATCATATAAGAATCATATAATGTCAAGGATGTGGAATTGGGGAAAAATAAACTCTAACCATCATCCATGAAAGTAAATGAGCTTACCCAACCGTCCATACATGCATGACACCAAGAATAAGAGTAATACCCAAAAATCAACCATCAAGACTATAAAGTATCCATGAATAAAAAGACAAACATTCAACTCTTAAAAATATAACTATAGCCTTTTAGAGTTTGAACATTTCCATATATGCAAAATATTACATGCCGAAGAGCTTTAATACATCCCCAAAATTTGACCAAATAGGTCAACAAGCTCAAAGTGTATGTACCCATCCCACTACTCCAAGTGGTCCATCATGGTCTAGTCTGACAAGAAGAAGAAGGAGTATCGGCATCGGAACGTCTGCAGCTTACAATATCCAAAATCTGCTTCAACCATGAGTCGTGCCTTGCTTGAGTTCCGCAAATCTCGACAATTTTCCTCTCATGAGATTCACGCAACTCTGCAATGTCTCTTTCTAGGGCAGCTAGACGTTGAAGAAGTTGAGGTTGAGGAGATTGTTCTTCTCGTGTCTGCTCACTATGTACTCTCGCTTGATGGGCTTCTTCACCTCCTACTTGTTCTGCATTCTGTACTTGTTCACTACAACAGGTGGTGCTTGAGGAGGACGAATGGTTCTTCAAGAACGATGTAGCACCCCTCCCTTTTCTCCCTAATTTTCAGAGTATTTTTTTTTAAATTAACAACTTGAAGAAAGGGGAGAGTGCCACGACGCGAGTCAAGTCTGAATCCGAAGATTCGACCCTTAACTGGCCCAACCAGTGTGTGCACATAGAAAGACTCCACGTACTCTTAGCAACACACTAACTCACAATAATGCGGAAATAAGTACATCTATTTAAATTCATCATTCAATCTTTCTCAATCTAAGCAAAGCCTGACAATAATCCTGATAACATGTACTTCTCAAATAAAGGTTCATTACATTAACTAAAACTTCTCAAAGTTACTCAATCAACTTAAATGTTCATTCTCTACTAATATTAACAAGTAAAGTCTTCACACAATCCTCTCTTGCGCCATCCTCGTCTATGCATGACTGACGCTTGGTCCAGCTTCATCACATTTCTCCTTTCCTGTGTTAACTTCTAAAAGAATAGAATATTGTGGGCTTAGTCAACGCCCAGTAGGATTTCCCATCAAAGGGGGTATCAATATGACATATATAAAATCAGGGAAAACATATACAGTTCTTCATATTACATAATTCAGTTGAAAACATTCCCACCCCATATTTCAAAATCAATTCATAATCAATATATATAAAGCATTTGAAATCAAATCATATTCATCTCATATATCAATTCATAATCAATATACTTTTGATAACTCATTAAATCAACATGATGCAAATGCCATGGTACATGAATCAATGCAAACCCCTCTCATGCCCATGCATTTCCTTCTATCACAATTTCCATTCAAACAGTTCTAATCATTGGCCATTATGTCCGTAGCTTTCCTGGGGCACCAGATGGGAGCTACTACCCAATTCCTAGTATTTAACCAGAGTTACCGGGGGTATACCATCACCCATACTATCCTGCGCAGGTTTCGGGTCTCTCACCCAGGAGCTTTGAGCCCATCTTAATTGCCCAACTCATGTGTTCATGGACGCGGCCATACCGAATAGTTATGGTATTTCATATTTCTCATGTTAGAGTTTAACATCCTCTAACCATTATCTCAACTATTCTCATCCCCACCATATGCATGCTTTCATGCTCATGCATCGATAAATCATTCAAAATATGCATTGAAATTAAATATAATCTCCACATACATAAGAGTCATGTGATACATCAAGAAAGTAGGAAAACCTACCTGATTAATAGAATTCCGTGAAAGAGTGATTACGGGGTACGTATAGCTCCTAGATCTCCTTCCAATCCTCTGATTACATTCATAAATCAAAACAGACCATGTAATCAATTTGAGTTCATGATTTCCAACCTCTTAGTTTATTAATTTCTTTAATATTCATTTAATGATACCTCTTTAATTCTAGGTTCTTTGGTGTTAATAATTTTCCCCATTAATATTCACTATCAACCTCACCACTCTGATTGGGTAGAAGGCACCTAAACTATCATAACTCCGATCATAATCAGTAAGCCATAATCATAATAAAATTGAAACCTTCCTTCCTACAACTCTAGCAGCAGTCGTCACAGTCCAATGAAGCTGATATTAAAACAGCTTGGGCTCCTGGAGATTTGAACTTTGCTACTAGAGTTCCAAAGATGACACTGATGATAGAATTTCGTACAAGGTGTCAAATGGGCTACCCTTCAAATCATTAAATGCTGCTATCTTTGAAGCATTTCCAGAAGCCAACTTGATTAATACAGTTAGAGCAGCATGTTGCTCTTGCTCAACAATTTACATCATGAAAGGATCAGACTATTAGATGGCATAAGATTCATGTATTACTTCAAATATAATACTATAAAAGGAACGGTAAGAAATATTACTTATTTGTTAAATGTAAACCATTCCCTCCATGACCAGAATAAATAATTAGAAGGGTCATGATAAGAATCAGATGGAAGTCCTCTACTCTCCAAACAAACACCATTCAGGCAATTTATCAAACATGTGGTGTGGGTTTGGCTGGTATTCAGAGATAGCTGAATACCTGTAGATAGGCAGTGGCAGCAGCAAGGCAATCACAGACCACCAGTCTCAGCTGCTGTCTCAGAAAAGGGGAGAGAAGAAAAATAGCAGGAAAGAGGAGAGAAAGGACCTTCACTACCACAGTATCCCTCTTTCTCTCATTCGTCCACGAGTTCATTCTATGATTGCTGCCAAAATGCCGATGGTAAAAGAGAATGGAGAGGGATGCCCATTCTCAATTCTCATTCAATTTCTCTAAATTAATGGACTAAATCTCAATTAATTATTAATATTCCAATATTTATATTTTCTAAAATTTCGGGGCGTCACAAATGAGAGCGCTCAATGAGTCCCATTTTCTGCAAAGATGTTCTGTTGAGAGGGTTGTGATACACAGTCTCCTCATTTGGAATTGGGACGCCTAATTTCTTGGCCAGTTCTGACATGAGATATCCGAAAGGAGCAGCAGAATGACCTTTGCAAGACCAATGATCAATGATGGTCCGACAAATTATGGAGGGAAGACAGATGTTTTGTTCAGTATCTACAGCAATCAGTGTATTTATCATAAGAGGAGTCAAGTCTCCTCTATTACCCTTTCGTGGATAAACATTAAAGAGGAACACATTGTGTAGAAGATGAAATTTCGGGAGAAGCTCGGAAGCACAGAGAGCATTGCCTCCAATCCATTCGACGAATACTCCACATAATTTCTTAGTTACCATTGATCTTTCACTATCAGGGACAGAGTCGTCAATAGACTTGAGATCGCCAGGACATAGGGGCACACCAATAAGAGAGGAGATGTGACTTGGTGTAATCTGTACTTGAGATGCATCAGTGAAGCTTATGGTAAATGATGGACGATCATGGTTCACACTACAGATTGCACCATACATTCCTTTGACAAGAGAAAGATAGGTGAGACCACCCCATTTCAAGATGTTTAGCCAGTTGATACACCCGAGAGTTTGTGGAACATCAAATTGTTCCAAACATTCTATATCACTTTGTCGTTCAAAAGTAATTCCAGTTCTTATGATGTATTCAGTCATCTCTGGAACTACATCCATGAGAAATTTCTCAGGAGGATTGGTGAGAAATAGAGGTCGTCTCCTATAGGTCTGAGTTTCGCAAGCAGCTTTATCCATACTTTGAAAAAAGTCAAGGGAAAACTAGAGCGGTTACTAAGGGTGGAATCCTCAGACACTAACAGAGATTTGCAAATGGAAGACTGATGGAGAAAGACCCTAAGTAGAAATAAAACAAACTTAATTAACACTCAAAACAAGATGATTACCAATTAAGGACTGATTTTGGGTTGTTTGGCCCTTGAATTTCAGTGAAATCAGTGGAAATCAGTCTTCCTTAGGGATTCTTCTCTAGAGCTTGGAATAAGCTTGAGCCAAAAGCTCAAGAAATCAGTTCTAAAACAAGGGGGAAGTAAGCTTACCACTTGATTCAGGAAAATCCCAACCTATAGGCAGATTTTATCAAAAATACCCATTAGGAGCTATCAAACATGAAGAGAGATTCGAAAGAATGCTTACCCGAGAAGGAGATGAGTTTTGGCGAAAGGAAAACATGAATGGAGAAGAGAGATTTGAAACTTCACCTCGGAAGGAGACTTGAGAAGGCTCGGAGGGAGTGATGGGTCGAGAGAGAAGGGAAAACACGGAAGAAGGGAATGAGAAAAGAGGGCTGCAGATTGTGTTTTATAAATCTCGAGACTCTGCAGTTTCCGCATGTTCGGAACGTTCCGAGGTAAGTTCTTTCATTTCTCGGATGTTCCGAGGTTATACCGAGTTAATCTGCATTTTCTGCATCTTCAGAAGTTCCGAAGAAAATGCCTTTCTACTTCGGACGTTCCGAGGAAAAATTAGATTTAATGGTCGGATGTTCCAGAAAAGAACTTTGACACTTCTGACATTTCCAACTTCGGAAGGTCCGAGAATGTTATTCGGATCTTCCGAGATAGACAAGATTAAAAAAATTTGATTCAAATTTTTATTTTTGGGCCTTACAGAAGTGTCCATGTGATCAAAGAAACCTGCCTAAACCACTAATGGCAAGATGGTAATAGTCTTAATTTGAGGTCCTAAAGTGTCAAGAATCATGCAATTTAATATTTTAACAATCACCACCCTACTCAAGCATGATTCGCATATACCATGTTGCAAGAACCACTATATCAATGATTTTCAATACAATCAAACAACATAAACAAATTTAGTTAATCAATTACTACCAAGGTGTCCATTTCAAATGATTTAAATTCAAGACTTGGAGATGGAGATAGTGAAATCAACAATGATCCAACAATTTGTGTTCATATCACTATGAGGTAGTAAGATCAAACCAAGCAATCAACAATCAATTCTTTTGTACTTTTGATGAGATCAAGTCCATGCATTTGTGACTCTACAAGTATGATGTACATCATAGCCAGGAAAGATGTCATCATTGCATTAAGAGTCAAGAGTTTGATACCTAAGCTTATAAATCACTCAAACTTGCTAACGGCAATGGTGAACCAATAATCATAATGCTAGGTAAAGTATTCTACTTAGGTCCAATGATATTACTATTTGCTCCAATTTTGGACCATAGTGGAAAAAGGTTGACACACACACATTATCAACATGATATAGGCATGAAAAGCTTGGACGAAACAAGACAATCAAATGGTATTACATACATGATCAAATCTAATTTGAATATGCAAGATGGAATCATATAAAATCAATAAAAGTTCACACCCAAGATCATAACCCAAACTAATCCACTCTCCTAGCCTTGGGTAACCATATGGCATTTGGAAAAGGTCTTTGAGGTCCACCGGTGTCAAACACATGAACATTTGATTTTCTCTTTTTGGCGTTCTTATTCAATTGATAAAATCTTGTGAATTCATTTAAGGTTTCAATCAATTTATGACTTAAGGCATGATTTAAATTTCCATTTAAGTTCTTATGCCTTTGTTCATGATTTTGAATTCTTGGTGCATAATTCCATTGATTTTTATTTCTCTTAATCCTTTTCACATTTTCTTTGTGAACATTTTCCTTTAGATTTTGCATCTTAATTTGATTTGCATTTTTGAATTGATTTTCTTTTCTTACTTTGCATTCAAACATGAAATGCCCGGATTGTCCACAATGAAAGCATTTTATGATTTTTATTGGAGGAATTGAGGGTGACTTACCCTTAATAAAGATAGTTTGGTTCTTGGGTCCTTTATCATTTTTCCTATCATATCCAAGACCCATTTTGTCTCCAAATGGTTTGCTTAGTTTTAGAAGTTTTTCAAGCTTCTCTTCTCCACTTGTGAACTTCATCTCAAATTTTTCTTTATATCTCTTTAAGTCATTAACTTCTTTTGCCAATCTTTGATTTTCAATTTCTAGATTTGATTGTGATTTAGGAACATTAGCTTTAGCATCATTAAGTTGATTTTTAATTTTAGCATTTTCTTCTTCTTCACGACTTAGTACAATTTTCAAATTTTTGTAATTTCCTTTTAATGAATGAAGTTCATGCTTCAATTTTCTTATATCATTTTCAAGATTTCCTTTTTCATTTATTTCCACTTTTAAGCATTCTTCAAGTTTCAAGCACTCTTCTTGAATAGCTTTTGGATTTACTTGATTTGCCAATGTTAGATCTTTTAGAATGTTATCTTTTTCCAACTTTTCTTGATTTAGCTCTTTTGTTAGTTTTATATTTTCTTTACCAACTTTCTTAAGTTGCTTGTACATTTCATTTAATGACTCACTTAATTCTTCCATAGTTGGTGTATTATCTTCTACATCTTTTTCATTAGTTTGTTCTTGTTGAGGTTCAAGTGTTTGAATGGGTCCTAAACAATATACCACTTCTAAGGCATCTTATTTCCTAGGTTTTTCATAAGTTTTCTCCAACATGTCCCATGCTTCCTTTGCAGTTTCACAAGATATGATATTCTCTAAGATATTTGGTGAAACGGCACAAAGTATCGCATTGAGGGCATTAGCATTTGCCGATTACATGCTCTTTTCAATATCATTGTATGAGAAGTAAATCTTAGAAGGTTTAGTCCATCCACATAAAATTATTTCCCATAGAGCTCCATCCATTATTATTAAATGCATTTTCATTTTGGCTTTCCAAATAACATACTTAGAGCCATCAAGTATTGGAGGATACATCACGGCCATGCAATCACCCTTAGACATTTCTAGCTTGAACGATCTACTCTTAGACGGTTAAGTCAAATAGCAAGAGTCCTTGCTCTGATACCACTTGTTGGTCAAGCTAGCCAAATATCTAAAATAGTCCTAGAGGGAGGTGAATAGGACTATTGGGGAATTTTAAAATCTATTTAAATATTGGGCACTATGATGATTAAACAATACAAATTTGCTCAATTAATGTTCTAAATGTGATTTACAAGCAAGATTAAATTCAAGTAAATTATGTGTGCAATAAGATATGAGCTAAGCAAGAGCACAAAATAAGGTGAAGGAGATGAGAAGAGATAGAGGATTGTGACACAATGATTTTTACGTGGTTCGGCAACCTTGCTTACATCCACGCCTCAAGTACACCACTTGAGGATTTCACTAATCTTCTCCTTCACGGGTGGAGAAGAAACCAATTACAAATCTTAATCTACTTCACGGGTGTAGATCGACCTAATCACTAAGAGAACACCTCTCTTGAAAGCCAATAGGGTTACACCAACCCTTTACAATATTTCACAATTTATAGAAAGAAGTTGTGTTTTGAAATATACCAAGAACTTAGCCTTGAGTTACTTGAAGTAGCTTGGGCTTGTTCTTAAATGTCCTCCTCTTCTTGGCTTGATGTAAATGCTCCAATGAAGTCCAACCAAGGTGATAACAAGGAGGTCTAGGGTAATTAAAGGTTTTCCTATGAGGATTAAGACCCTAGAAAGAATCTCTACTTAACACATTCAACTTAGAGCATAAGATGCTCAAGATAGGCCTATAAGAGATTTTAATGTGTTTGAGATTAAGAATCAAAGCTTAGAGTATTATAACTATGGAGTTTGTAAGCTTTGGAAGTTGTTTGAAAGCTTGGAAGAATGTATGAAAAAATTGGGCTCAAGTCATCAATATTTTTCTCTCCAAAAAGCCTTACATTTATAGGCTAAAAAAGTCCCAATGGATCTATCTTCGGACCTTCCGAAGATAGGTCTCAGATCTTCCGAGGTTGCAACGGTCGGATTCCCAACGGTCATATTACAACAGCTCTTTTGACCTTGCAACGGATAACTTCTGATCATCCGAAGGTTTCTGATCGGAACGTCCGAAGTTCCCAAGAATGGCTGGGTTCGGAATATCCTCGGACGTTCCGAGACCACTCTGGAAGTTCTGAGCTGCCCATAGTCCCAACGAGTGATAATATCCTCGGACGTTCCGAGATATGTGCTCGGAAGTTCCGAGCTGCCCATAAGTCCCAACGACTGATAATATCCTCGGATGTTTCGAGAAATGTGCTCGGAAGTTCCGAGCTTCCCAGAAAAATCATTTTTCACTAAGCGTTGGAAACTTGAGATTTTGTAAAAAATCGTGCACATGGTGGAGAGCTCATGAGTGATTTATGCAATCAGTTAGATTTAACTATAATGAACATTTTAGATTGTAAGGACACACAAAATATGGAGATATTTGGTAGATCGTGAGAGCTCTCCACAGGGCAAAGAGTGGGATTAGAAATCCTGTTTGTATTATTCCAATTTTAACCAAAAAGGCTTCTAAGGCTTCTAGGTTAGTCCCATGGTCTATATACCTATGATGGTTGGCATTCAAAGAGTTCTTCCGATTTTGGCGCGAGCTTTCTAAAAAACGTGTCTTCTGGAGGTTCAAGGTTGATTTGACTGTGCATGTCTTCCAGAGATGAGGTCTTAGACACGTAGACGGTCACGACTCAGTCAAAGAAATTGACAACTCAGGACTCAGTCGGACACAGTCACGGAATTGACAACTCAGTCTGACTCAGGAGATGCAGATTTAACTTTTAGGCCAACAATTTGGATTTCAATGTTTTGAGATTTGTTATATGTATGTTTTAATTATGGAGTTTGATGTATATATATTATCTTGTTATGAAATACAAATAGATTTAATATTGGCGATGGAGTTCTCATGCATTCATGAGGGATGGGAATGCATGAACATTACAAATATTTATCCTTATGAAAGGAATTGTACAAAATAGACCTTTGGCCCCGTCCATGTGACAAGATATGGCATTAAGATGGGCTGAATGCTCCTAAGTGTAAGACCATAAACCTACGCAGGATTGTATGGATGATAGCACTCCTCAGATAATCCAGGTAGAAATGTTAAGTATTGGGAAGTAGCTTCCATCCGGATGCCACGGGAAAGCTACGAACATAAGAGGCCAGTAATAAAACTGTTGAATTGGGAAAGACAAACTTTTCAATGCACGGGGCATGAAAGGGATTGCATAGATTTCATGACACCCATGACATGTCATTCATGATTATTTTATATACTAAGTTAGAAAGTATGATTTGATATTTGGTTTTAAGATGTATTATGATTTCGAGATGTTTATTACTTGGTATTTACACATGACTTTGATTTTGATTTGAAATTTCAAATGGGGATGGGAGATGTTTTTATGAAATGTGAATTATAATGTAATAAGCACGCATCTTATATTATGATTTTGTATATGTCACATATTGGTACACACACCGATGGGAATTCCTACTGGGCGTTGGCTAAGCCCACAAATTTCCCCTTTTTAGAATATAATGTAGGAAGCGATAAGGGCAATGAGACTGAGCCGAATGTTAGTCAAGCATGATGGAAGATAAAAACAAAGGACAAAGTTTTGGAGAGTCATACATTTTGACATTTTGGAGATAGAAGACATTATCATTCTTTTTGTCTATATTTTGAGAACATATAATTTTTTTGTAGGAGTTATGTGATTGGAAGTTTAATTGATGATATATAAACTCCTAGATGATGATGTTAGACTTTTTTGTTATTTGACATTTAACTTATATGGGATTAATATGCTTTGCTTTAGATTGAGAATGACTATCATTCAAATGTATCAAATACTATGTATATGCTTCTGCAGGTTTTATGTTAATGTGTTGCAAAAGTTAAAATGGACTTTGTCCATGTGCACATACTAGTTGGGCCAGTCGATTGTCGGGTCTTCTGACTCGAACTTAACTTGTGTCGTGGCGCTTCGTCTCTCTCTCTCTCTTTCTCTCCTTAAATATCACTCTGATCCTAGTGGGAGAGGGAGGGGCGCTACACTCTAGGAGCTAACTGAATTTCCAAGTCCAGTGTAAATTCAAATTAATTTTTGAAAAGAAACTAAAACAAACAAACACACACATTATCACCTAGTCCATTAACACTCCAATTCTACCCATTTACCCTAAACCTCTATTCGGGACAGGGTCACTACACTTCGGGACCTTAGATTTTAATAGTTCAAGTGTAACACCCACCCACCAAAGTCTCACATTGGTTGGGAGGTGGGTGGGGTGAGTGGTTATAAAGGGAAGCCCCCTCACATTGGATGAGGCCTTTTGGGCTTGACCATGTGGGACAGGGCATGTAATGACTCGTCCCATTACGGGCACGTGAAAACTGATACGAACTCCTAAAACCTATCAAATACAATTTCGGATATACTTTTTTTTTTAAATGGGAGACACCGCTCCCGCAACTCACACTAACCATAACAATCCGCCAACAAACCAAAGACCGTAAGCATTAGTCATAATTACAAATTATAGCATCATCCCAATATTACATTCATCCAACTTAATGAAATGTACACATATCTCAAATACATTAGCAAGTCTCCAATTACAAAATAAAACCATGACAAGTACAAAGCTGCAACTCTGCGCCCAATGTTTGATTGAGGGTCCCGCCAACCCTTCCTCTATAAAGTATCTGTGAGGCAAGAGGTGAGCTCTACATGCCCAGTGAGGGTAACACACACATCAAATGTCACAAAGCATACACTGTATATGATCACATGAACATATCAATATCGATGATGTCTACATGCATGACCATGCAAAGGGGTGACGTACCCCTAACACACGGACCCACATCTGTCGGGCCTCCAGTACATCCTCTAACCAACTCAATACAACTCTATGCATCCGCTGTAGTTCACCCACCCTTGGGTACACAGACTGATCTCCAACCGGATGAGGATCCATACTCCTCGATCAGACCTATGACTCTTTCATGACAACCCGCACACATACCACGACCAACCCAAGAGTCAGACTCACTAGAGTCCCAAACTGACTACCACACGGGAGTAACCACTTCACCAGTCCTTAACGGACCGCCAACCAGACTCATCTATGGTCTCCTCAACCGAGCACTAAAGTCTCAATAATCGAACCTATAACCTCGGACCCTATCTGTTGGTCTCTATAGATAGGCGTATCCACCCCTCACATGATTGTATTAGTCTTCTACAGAGTGAGCTGGCCGAACTCACTCGTTAGGCACCCATAAATTCCTAGTTAGTCAACACCCACGACACAAGTCTCAACAATGGACCCCAAAGTCAACCGCAGGTAAAAACACTATCACATCACCCCACAAGCTGTCTCCACCATACAGGTGTCCTAGCCTAGAATACCATACCTAAGAATGTACCCACCCTGCAGGTGTCATAGCCTGGACTACCATACCTCAGACTGTACCCACCCTGTAGGTGTCATAGCTTGGAACATCATCTCACACCACATCGCAGGTTGTCCCCACCCTACATGTAACGCCCCGCCCTTTTCACTCTAATTTTCAGAGTTTATTTTTTTTTTAAATATAATAATCATGTGATCGGGGCGGAGTGTCACGACGTGAGTTAAGTTTGGATCTATAAATCCGACCCTTAACTGGCCAAGCCCATGTGCGTATGAACTAAGTCCATAAAACTGATCCGCACATGGTACATATAACTTGCGGAATTAACTTAGTCTAAATATAACTGTGGTTATAATAGAACCTATGACTAATCCAATTTTCCATTCTTAGATAGCAAAGTACATAACTTATTCTCTAAAATTACTAATCAATCTTAACTAATCGTTTAATCAAACATCCAACATAAAACAAACCATTGCATCTATCTTAACTACTTATTACAAGCCAACATAACTAATTACCAAACTACATTATCCAAATTCAAATAACAAATCCATAATTAGTCCATTCATGTCCATTCAAATCCATTCCAAATCATTCAAAACGCCCAAGTTTCCTTGCTTGGTCCTCTTCTCGATCCATGTTCTTCCCTTTCCCTGTGTCATCCACTAAGGATATAGATAGGGCGTTAGATCAACGAGCCCAGTAGTGTTTCCGAATAGGGCTACCACATGGTTAGTCAAAATCATGCAAATAGTATAATAATACGTGTGACAAAATTCCATAAAAATATGCTATGTATGAAATGAACATGTAATGAGTCCCACCCATCACCATTCTACATAGCCTCCTCTTGACGGGATTCTCATCGTCAAGGTACCCCACAGTGGTCTTTCGGACGCCCCGACGGAGTGTGGCCTCCGGATTCCTCTTGATGAGATTCTCATCATCAAGGTACCCCACAGTGGTCTTTCGGACGCCCCGACGGAGTGTGGCCTCCAGTTACAACACCATCTTCCCATGCCATGCATGAGATGTCTATGCAAACATGCCATTTGTAAATATAACATTTCATTCAAATAACTTATCAAAATAAACATAAAACAGCAAATAGCATATGTGGTTACAAAAAGGTAGGAAACCTACACTTGTTTACTTTGTTTGACCCTTCCTTTGAACCGTCTTCCGATCACGGCTTGTACACCGTTCTAGAAATCCCAAAACCTTATTTACATAACAGCAAGTTAAGCATTCATTCATGTGATTCTAACTTAGTCTAAGTCCCAAAAATCCACTTAAACTTCCATGTCCTATCTTAGCCATAGAACCCCATAGTTTTGGTCCTTTTAAACATGTTTTTGGTCTCATTTAGACATAGGATAACAGTATAATATTATCATGTTTTTACCTTTCAAAACCATCCAATAAGCCCATCACTTTGTATGATTTCCATTTTGTAAAACTCAATCCAAATATCCACATAACAGTCCATGGGGTTCGGCCATACATATGGCCGAACCCTATGGTTCTTGGTGTAATTAATCCAACCATTGTCCATGGTTTTAATCCATAATTTAATCATAGTATTAATATGGTTCAGCCAAGCCATAGTTACCTAAAAACAGTAAGCTTATCTTCATCCTTTAAAATCTCACAAAACCATTTAATACTTCCATGAAATGTCATACCATTTCATGGGGTTCAGCCCACCCAATTGGCTGAACCTCATGGCCTATGGTTTAGATCCATTTATCCATTTATAAACTTGGTATATTCTTAAATCAAAGCACATTATGTTTACATAAAAATCCATCCTACACTTGACCCAAATAACCATCAAAAACAGTCCATGGGGTTAGGCATACACATGGCCGAACCCCAAGGTTTCCTTGATGTAAACCCTCCAATATTTGTCCATATTTTTTTATCAGTACTTAGCTTAATAAACACATAATTCAGCCTTGTAATAACTGGTCAAAATCAGTGACCTTATCTCCCTTTAAAATCCTTTAAAAGAACTTCAATACATAATATGAATTTCATCTCTCAAACACCATAAAAATCACCAAGTTTTCCCATGGGGTTCGGCCATCCAAAGGGCTGAACCCTATGGTCCATATTTTATCACTTTTAAACATAATAATCCCATATTTAAACCATTGATGGATCTGTCCATACGATGGCTAGATCTCATTTTCTTAACCAATCTATTAAACAAGAGTTCAAAATGCACTTACGAACACCGCGTCTCCTTCGGTTCTTTTGACTCCTTTCTTGACCCTTTATTTGCTTGACCTCTCCTTCTCTCTTACTGTTCTTTGGGCTGAGACTGACCTTGCTGCAATCTCCTTGGAATACTTCAGCCAGATGACCTGGATTTGAGGGAGAAAGAGAGAGAAAGGAAACTTTGATCTTAAACCTTGATGCCAACTCCTTTTGCTCAAAGTGTGCTTTTGTCTTGGTGAAAGAAATCAACCAAGGACTGATTGCAATCAGTAACCACCTGCTGTTCTTGCTTTTGGAATGTAGAAGACAGCAAAGAGAGAGAGAGATAGAGATAGAAAATTGAACCTCTTTTGGCTACTCAAATTCAGCCCAACCTTGCCTCACATGTAACTCCCATATTAACCCCAAGTCCTTTATGCTTACTTGGGGGTTTCATCTATGCAATGAAACCTCCCCAAGCACTCCAACGTCTCCCATGCTGGTATTTGTGTAACCTCTCCTTTTATTCCTCCTCTCATTATCATCTTACATGGGGGTTTCATCTAGAAATGAAACCTTCCCCCCACTCCAATGTGTAGTCTTATCATATTTGAATTTTAAAAGTCAAAACCTCATTTGTAACTCTATAATACTGCAGCTCCATTCAGCTCATTTGATCCTTATCAATGTCCCATTTGAGAGTTTCATTCTTGAAATGAAACTCCCCTCCTCCCAGTGTGAACACACTTTGTAACTCCCATTGGTTTTAATATCTATCTTGGAGTTTCAACTTTTAAATAAAACTCTCCATGTTCCAATGACTAGCCCCTTGGTTAACCTTGTATTTGTAACTCTCAAAACCGTCATTTCATTCATCAATATCTTAGGAGTTTCATGCCTGTGGTACACCCCCATGCAACCAACATGTAGGGTAGTTTTGAATTTGAAACAACCCACAAACCTTTTATCTACACACCTCACTCACTTAAAAATAAATATTCCATCCAACTCATTCACTATAATTATCTAAATCAGCTCACTTATTTAACTCAACTATATGATTTTATTTTAAACTCCAAACAGCCCCAATTTAATCAATCTTGGACTCACTTAATGGTCAACAAAGTCAAACCCGACCCATTGGGTCCAAATTGGCCATTTTGACCCATTTCACAAACTTTGACCCAATTAAATAAAACTTCACCCATTTGATTCACTTGGACCAACTCAACCTTCCAACTCCCCTTTAATTCTCATGCATAGAATAATTCTCATGCAATCCAACATGTTTTATGAATCTTTTAACTTTGTAACTCCTCACCACATGTAACTCCCAAAACCTCCACCAACATTTAACACTTAACTAGGAGTTACATGCATAAGATAACTTCCCCATGCAGCCCACTTTTTTCTTTGTTTTTCACTTGAAATCAATCCATTCCACTCCAATTCACACACATCACTTACTTAAAATAAACATTCCATCCAACCCATTTATTTAACTCACCCAACTCAACTCATTCATTTAATGTAACTCAACTAATAAATTCAACTCAACTAAACTCCATTATTTATTTCAACTCAAACCAACTCAAATATCTAATGCACTTAAACCAATTAAGCTTTGAGCTCACTCCATGATCAATCATGACATACACGACCCATTGGGTCCCATTTGGGCCCTTTGACCCATTTAGCCATTTTTGACCCAATTGATGTAAATTACCCATCCAATCAAACTTGGCATTCATAATGTGCTCATATGATCTTAATTTGAGCAATGGCCCATACCATTTCCTTACTTAACATCACAAAATAATTAATTTAACACATCAGGGGCATTTTCGTAATTTATCCACTTCATTGAGAAATTACCCATCCAATCAAACTTGACATTCATAATGTGCTCATATGATCTTAATTTGAGCAATGGGCCCCACTATTTCCTTATTTACAATCACATTTATTGAATTCACCAATCCAGGGGCATTTTCGTAATTATTCCAACCGTTGAGAATTCTTTGACCCAATTAACCATTTTGACCTAATTTGATGTACATTACCCATCCATTATAATTTGACCCTTATAATATGTTCATAGGATCTTAATTTGAACAATGGGCCCCACTATTTTCTCATTTAACATCATAATTAATAAATTTACCAATCCAGGGGCATTTTCGTAAATATTCATCTTATTGAGAAATCGGGGTGTTACACTACAGGTGTCCTAGCCTGAAATATCTCATCGTACCATCCCTCGACCAATGAGTGGGCAAGCACATCCTCAGCCTACTCGGTCATTCAGGGAATCATAAGTCATACTAGCGGGAGTTGTTCCTCACCGCATCATCCCTTGACCAATGACCAGGCGAGCACCTCCTCAGCCTACTCGGTCATCCGGGGATCACAAGTCATACTAGCAGGAGTTGTCCCTCACCGCATCATCCCTCGACCAATGACCGGACGATCACCTCCTCAGCCTACTCGGTCATTCATGGATCACAAGTCATATTAGTGGGAGCTGTCCCTCACCGCATCATCCCTCGACCAATGACCGGGCGAGCACCTCCTCAGCCTAGTCAGTCATTCGGGGATCACAAGTCATAATATCGGGAGCTGTCCCTCACCGCATTATCCCTCGACCAATGATTAGGCGAGCCCCTGCTCAGCCTACTTGGTCATTCGGAGATCACAAGTCATACTAAGCGGAGCTGTCCCTCATCGTATCATTCCTCTACCAATGACCAGGCGAGCACTTCCTCAGCCTAGTAGGTCATCCGGGGATCACAAGTTATACTAGCGGGAGCTGTCCCTCACCTCATCATCCCTCGACCAATGACCAGGCGAACAACTCCTCAGCTTACTCGGTCATTCGAGGATCACAAGTCATACTAGCGGGAGCTGTCGCTCACTGCATCATCCCTCGACCAATGACCAGGTAAGCACCTCCTCAACCTACTCTGTCATTCGGGGATCACAAGCCACTATCCCACCCTCTGGTCTCCACGCGGGAGAACCACTCAACCCATTAGATCACTAGGGACGCCTCATCCACCACGCACTTGGATATCGTGTCTGTAATGACCTTTAAGTCAGCCTTGGGCGAGCTAACACTCAACCCCAAAACTTCCCGGATGTTTCCATGACCACCTCACAACATATCCCTCTTATGACTCTCAGGCACCTCGTCCTCCGAACCGGACCACACCTCCCTCGTAGGCGTGTTTAGAGATCACACCTGACAATCTAACCCATTCTAGGAAAAATTTCAACTCATGTCCAACCACTTGGTAGCCCATAGTCCAACCACCCTTCTACTGCGTAGTCCCACACAACATCGCCATCCTACTACCCGACAAACTAGGGGGAGTCTCTAGATCCTGATGTAGCCTAGTACCCATGACTCACCGGCATCCCGCATATGCAAGTTATATGCATGCACAATTACCGCTACACATACTATTAACATAGTTCATCATATAATAATCAGGTGTGCATATATCACTATCTATCACGAGCTGGCACGTTAACATCCAAACGTGTTATAATGTCTAGCAACCCAACCAATCATCACATAGTCATATGGCATATTATCAACAGAATACATTACACTATGATCAGGCATATACCACCACATATCACATGTTCGCATGCTGGCATCTTAACATATTATCAACAAAAATAAACTCTAATCATGTTACCACACAATCAATCAATTATGACATCAACTAATCAATTCATATATGCCTCTGCGGGCATCGGATACGAATACACCCCAATGGAGACCTCCACATAATGGTATCAACAGTTCCCTTGCCGAGTGGCTCATAATACCGGGGACCCCCATTCTCGGCATTCTGTATCCGCACAATTGATAGAGTAGTAATATGCATAGATGCATACTAAAAGCAGTGATAAGTTTCCTCACCTGTGTGTGCCTCAAAATCCAAAGCGAGAAAGATGGTACGCTGGGTTGAAAGGAGCTCAATCTGTTGAAAAAGAGCAAGGGAATAAGCAATCGGGCAAAAAGGGTCAAACAAAACCTGGAATGCAAACGGGCCTGAAATTGGGTTGGGGCCAAAAATTGGGAAACTAGGCTAGGCCGAACAGAACTGGGCCGAAAGGAAACTGGGTCGGGCCTAACAGAACTGGGACCAGACCAGATCTGGGCCGGACCCAAAGCTGGGCCGAACTTGGCCGAGCCTGAAATCGGGTTGGGCTGAACTGGGCTGAGCCTGAGGTGGGCTGGACCGGCTCTGGCAAACTAGGCCAGATCAGGTCTGGGCCGAATCCGGAGAACCGGGTCGGATCTGGCAAGCTGGGCTGGGTCATCGGGTCCAAGGTCGAATCCAACTGAGTCAACTCGATAGCTCCGAGTGACTCAGCCAAGGAGAAGGGGAATGAGGGAGATGAGGGAAAGAAAAGGGAAGATAAGGGAAAGCAGGGAAAAGAGGGGAAAAATGAGAAAGGGAAGTACCTCAGATCGGACGGCGGTGACTGGTGTCAGGCAAATCTGAAGGAACCGGGGCAGTTCGGGTCGAGGAGGGGAGAGCGGCGGCGGCTACAAGGCCTTAGGGTTTTCGACAGAAGGGAGGAGAGAGGAGAAATCAGGGAGAGGGATTGAGAGGGAGAAGAGAGAATCAAGAGGGAGAGAGATGAGAGCGGCGACGGCGGCTTGAGGGAGGGGAATGAGAGGAGAAAGCTTAGGGATAGGGTTAGGAAGAGAGGGTGAGAGGAGGGAGAGGAAGAGAGAGACGAGAGAGAGAGAGGCAGCAAGCAGCACTGTAGCCGCGTGCTACAGTGCTGTGTGGAAGAAAGTTAATGGGTTAGGGTTTTGTTTTATTTTATTTTATTTTTTTTTTCAAAATCAAATCTCAAGCTTTTGAAAACAATTTAAAACCTGATATAAATCAAGCGACAAACATCGGAGAGAAAAAGTGTGATTTTAAAATATTTTTCTTTGACAAAGTACACAATAATTTGAAATAATCAAAATGCCCCGATTCTCCGAACTCGGAATCTGGCAAACCAAGGCCCACCGAGGGGCCCACACTCCCCCCACTGCCACCAAAACCCTAAAATCCCGACAAATCGAGTCGGGTTGTCACAGGGCACAGGAACAAGACGGTGCGGCCACCCACGTGGGGCCCAAAGCGAACAATATCATCCTTGGGTGAGGTCGGGTCGGGTCGTCACAAGTGGTATCAGAGCACGGTTCAACACTTGGACTGGGTGAACTCTACTTGCGTGACACTGCCTACCTATGTATGTGGACCCTCTGTATGACATGACTGAGCTGGAGACGACTCTTGTCTTATGGGGATGTATTGTAACACCCACCCATCAAAGTCCCATATCGGTTGGGAGGGGGTGAGTGAGTGGTTATAAAGAGAAGCCCCGTTCCCATTGGATGAGGCCTTTTGGGCCTAGCCATGTGGGCCAGGGCCCACGAACAAAATCATGTGGCCACCTACGTGGGGCCTAAAGTGGACAATATCATCCTTGGAAGGGGTCAAGTCGTCACATCAAAGGACTTGCGATAAGCCACAATCTTTTTTTTTTTTCATTGGATTTGGTTCCCCATATAATCAACCACTACAATCATGATCATCATGAGGCTTATGAGAAGTATATTCTTCATCTAGATCATATTTATTATCAATATGGGGTGGTAGGAATTCTTAGAGAAGACAGTTAACTTTTTCTTCAAAATTTATGGATCCTTCTAAACTTCCATTTGATCTATGGACTAAAGCATCGAATAATTTTGCCTCTTGTTTCATTAGTCAATTCAGTACATTAATAGGACTTTTCATCTTTCCTTCACATCATATCTTTTCTTTTCTTTTTTCTTTTTCTTTTTCTTTTCTTTGGACTAAAACATCGAATAATTTTACCTTTTGTTCATTAGTCAATTCAGCATGACTCAGAGCAGAACGACATTAGGCTGAAATTGTGTAGGGATATTATAGCAATATCTTCCTCCTCTAAGATATTCAGTAACGGAACCGTCAAGATTAATGTTTGAGTCGGGATCCCATCTTCTGAGAATTTCTTTGGGATTCTTGGACTTTAATACTTCAATGGATTTGCGATAAACCAAAATCTTTGTTTTGTCATTGGAGGATTTGACCCCCCATATGCCTACTCAGTATCATCATGAGGCTTATGAGAAGTATATTATTCATCTAGATCATGATTACTATCAATATGAGGTAGCAAGAATTCTTGGAGAAGACATTTGACCTTAAGGAAAAGTTTATTGATGACCTTAAGGATGAAAACAGTCATTAGAATCCAGGATCAAATGAAACAGAGAAAATTTCAAGAAAAATTAAAAAAAAAAAAAAATAGGCTCAACTAGCAAAGGAATGTTATTCTGAATTACCTTCAGCCTTTTGAGATCACAAGAACCATGTGGTAACATTACCATACGTTAAATATTTTAATGAAAAATGATTCCAACAAAGGCCAGGGCATCTTAAAGGTTAAACAAAAGAATTTGATTAGAAAAAGTAAATCACCTTGGAGTTGTACAATATTTTATGTGGAAAAGGTTACTGAATTAGAGCGAGGAGTTCCAAGGTTTGTGAACAATCACAAACCCCTCAACAAAGTTTTACAATATATCAGATATCTTTTACCGAATACTCAAGATCTCCTGAATAGATTGTACTTAGATAAAATATTTTCAAAATTTGATTTGAAATTTGATTTTTGACAAATCCAAATCGATGAAAAGGATAGATATAAGACAACATTTACTGTAGCAATGGGTCATTATGAATAGAATGTTATGCTTTTTAGATTAAAAACATGTTTCCTCTGTATTCCAAAACATCATGAATGATATCTCAATTCTTATACCCATTTCTCGATGGTATATATTGATAATATCTTGATATTTTCTGAAAATATAGATCAGCATTAGAAGCATTTGGGCATATTAAAAGAAATGGTAAAAGAAAATGGTCTTGTTATGTCACAAAAGAAAAAATGTCTTTATTCCAAGAAAAAAAATCAAACATCTAGGATTTGAAATTGAAAATAAGAGGATTACTCCAACCAATAGAGTCATTCAATTTGCAGACAATTTGTTTTTTTAACCATGAAAACCCACCGACCCAACATTGTGGTGATCATTAGGAAAATCTTGGATTTATGATATCACCCACAAGTACCATAGATCGAGTAAGGCGTCCCATGTGATTGAGGACGAGACCTCCCATAGAAAGTGGGGATACCCAACTACTCAAACATATAAAACGGTGGGTACATACTAGATGAAATCAAGGTTAAAAGGATGTTAAGAAGATTTTTGGTGTTTACATTATGTAGCTTATTTCTATAAAGATTTAGCAAAAGATTGAAAATTGCTACAAGAAGGATTAAAGAAAAAACCTTTCAAATAGACTACTGGATATATTGAGGCTGTTAAAAGGATCAAACAAAAAGTTAAAACTTTGCCGTCTAGAAAACTTTCGAAAAAAAAAAATTGTAATGACTCGTATTTCCTTTTATGTTAAAATTGTGTGGGCTTCCACTGGACTTTAAATAGCCCCATATTAGAGCTAAGAAAGTTGAGAAAGGGGAGCCATCTCCTCTCGTTTCAACTCCCCAAAAACTTTCCAGAGGAAGTCCCAACGTCTCTACGTCCATTCCGTCACCTTGCATGTGCAAGTTTCATAGAGAAAACACCTATGAGCCTCTCTCCACCTCGGGTTCTTGCAATTTCCAGGTAAATCTTTTATCAATCTCTATATTTTCCCCTACGTTTGGAGCTGCTTGAGGCTGGGATTGAGGGAAAGGGATGGGGTTAGGGAGGATCTGCACATGGAATGGTAGGCTTTCCTTTGACTAAGCCTTGTGGAAATGAAATTCTCATGAACTTTTAACATTAAAAGACTGAATGATGAATTGGGCCTGAAATTTAGGGAAGGTTGAAGATTTCCCCCTTCTTGTAGTGTGAGATGGGACTCACTTAGAAAACAAAAACATGTGAAGGGAACTCCACTAAGCTTGAATAATGGGTTTGTTGTGCAATCTACATGTGCAAATGCTTTGATTTTAATTTCATGACTAGTATAAGTGTAAAGTAAATTGGGGTAATTGGAGTGAATTTGGTGTGATTATGAATAATTAATGTGTTATTATGTGTTATATGTAATCCATGAAATTGTGTAAAATCATAGTTGAGGTTGTTTATGACTTAATTGAAAACCAAGGTATGGCATGTGTTTGTACTGTTTGTAAAAATGCATTAATGAAGGAGATTGGCACGTGTTTGTGAAAATGTATGAATGAAGGAAATTGACATGTGTTTGTATTATTTGAGAAATGCATGAACCTTATTGTTAAATCCTCACAAACTTAACATTTAGGGGTTGATAACCAAATGTAAGCCTAGGTTTGGGAGAAGTTGGGGATTTCTTTCTTAGTGAGAAATGAAGTGAAGATTTTGTAGGAGCCTTGAGTTGGTATTTGGGGGGAATTGGATCATAAAACAAAGGAAGGGTGGGAGAAAAATTAGGAAATTTACTTAGTTTGGAATTAAGACTCAACTACTAATTCTTCGGCTTATGGATTTTCTTTATTCTTAATTATTGTGGAGCAGCCTTTGATCCTACCGGTACAAGCGATCGCCCTTTCGTCGGAGAGTCAAATACACCGGCGTGACACTAGGTGAAGGTTCTTTACGTTGAGTAATATTGTAATTCTTCTTGTAAATTCTGTTTATGCACATGAGAGAGATGATAAATGACTAGAAAATAGTGATGAATTACTTTTATGGACATTGTTATTTTAATTACTTGAGGTCTAGATATGAAGGTAGTTAGAAATTATGCAATTATGTTGAAGTGGGCTCGCATGGAAATTTTGACTTGTAAATGTCAACTTTTTTCATATTATGTAGAAGGTGTAAGTTTCCAAGTGATGATAGAAATGATATGAAGTATAATTATGAATGAGGGATTCATTAAACATGATTTTTGATAAGCGCATTGGGTGTACTTGTTTTTTGGTATTATTCACGTCTTATAATAATAAGTGATTTACTATTATTTGCTTATGATTGATGATAAACCAAACGTAGAAGAGCACGAGTTTGTGCCACGCTATGGTATAGAGTGTTGAAATGATAAACCAAGAGTAGAAGTGCACATGAGTTTGTGTCGCACTATGGTATAGAGTGTTGAAATGGTAAACCAAGCGTAGAAGAGCACATGAGTTTGTGTCATGCTATGGTATGAAGTGTTGAAATGATAAACCAAGTGTATAAAAGTACATGAGTTTGTGCCGCGCTATGGTATGGAGTGTTAAAATGATATAAACCAATGGTAGAAGAGCATATGAGTTTTGTGCCGCGCTATGGTATGGACCATGGAAATGATAAACCAAGCATAGAAAAGTACATGAGTTTGTGCCGCGCTATGGTATGGACCATGGAAATGATAAATCAAGCATAGAAAAGTACATGAGTTTGTGCCGCCTATAGGATGGAGTATAATGTGAAGCTTAGGAGATTTGAAATTATTGTACATGTTTCTAATTGTATGACTATTTAATTGATATTGGAAATGGTGTGTGTGTATATTTATGTGATAATTGTTGTTCAATTCTAACCCCTCTCACATGCAGAAACTTTTTCAAAGCGGGGTCCCATGGACGAGACTAACGATGAAGTGAAGATGCTTGAATTTTTTGTATTTTCTAATAGAAATGTAATTACAATAGGCCGGTAGAAGTTGTATTTTGAAGATGTATGTATTTTAACCGCTGATCTACAAACTTTGGGTAAATTTATTGGAATTAAACTCCTTGAAGGTTGTTGGAAAGTGTTATAGACTATACATATAATGATGGAATGGACTTAGACTAGAATTTTATGTTAAATTTGTATTTAGAGAGAATTTAGAGATATTGAGTACTGCTTCAAGTATGTATATGATGTGGTAAAGAAAATAAATAAATAGAAATTGATCTAATGTCCTATTTTTAAGGGAGACTCTTGTCAAAATTTTGGTAGAGTCTTGAAATCCCTAAAGAGTTCGAAGTTTGTGTGAATCTTCTATAAATAAGCTTTTGCACAAGTTGAACACGTGAGTAGAAATTTCTATAAGTAAAGAAAAAATTAGTTACGTGTCATAGATTCTGGGCCATGACATAAGTTTTGACTTTTGATTTTGAATAAAATGAAAATTCGTTTCTTGGGTTTTCTTGGATTTTTTATGACCACTCAGACTTTTATTTAATTCCTATGAGAGTAATATTCAAGCTCCATCGAAGTAGTATTTGATAATCATGTCATCATGACTTGATATTATAAGCATGAATAGATATTTAATGGTAATTTATGATTTTATTTGTGTTGATCAGTGTGAACTACTATAAATAACTAACTGCAAATTTTATAACTTTCTCGTATCTTTTCACATTTTATTGTTTTTAAAATTTTAGGCCATCTTTTTCAAAATAGAACACAAAAACATTACTTGAAATATAGGAATGTTTATCTGTGGAGATAAAACTTGAAGAGTATAAACTACGATTTGAAAGTGTATACCAATGTTCTAAAAATGGAACTAAACCGTGTGATTTGACCTGGTTAAACCTAAGTCCATTCTTGAAGCCGATCGACTTTTAAGACAGTTTGGTTTAATAAAAAAATTAAAAATTTTCTTTTCTTTTCTTTTTCTATTTTCTCCTACTAAATTGCCATTTTCACTATTTGTTATTTCATGTTTGCAATATGATTTTCAATTTTAACATTTATTTTAAATATAATTATAAATTAGATCAATTTTCACCTGGGGCTTGGCTGCCATGGGCAACATGAACCCGCTGAGCCCAAAATTACTACTGTCTCTTCTCTCACTTATCTATCTTCCATCAATTCTATCTATAATCAATTTGAACCCATTTCAAATTGAACTCACCTTTGGGTTAAAACTCCATTCAAAATTAACTATCATTTTAACGGTTGATCTTTGACGTATTAAAAATAAGAGTTTTTTATTAGTTAGTAGAGACATCATGGTGAAAATGGCTTTTAAATGCACCTCGTATCATGCATTGGATCCCACTCTTATGGACCCCACAACCATGGTGGACGGTGGGTTGGAAGAATCACTTTCATCTATTACATTATAATGATGTTATATTAACCTATAATTGAAAACGATTTAAAATGACTTGATCGAGCAGTTTAACCTGTTAAATGACAACATTATAGAAATAATTTAATTAACTTATTCAATTTAAAAAAAAATGGTCTATACACAAATTAGTCGGTTTACACTCCTGCATTTGTATTACCAACGGCACTGCTTTGGTGGGTGTCCTTTCAAATCCTCGTGTGATTCTCATCTCTCACCAAAGCCGCCTATCTCTCTTAAACCGAAAGAAAGAAGAAACCCAGTTGAAAGTTGAAACTGAAAAGTTGGTGACCCCTTTATTTTCTTCATCTCATTTTCATGTCTCTTCTGCAACGTAAATGATGCTTTTTTCAGAGAGGTTTGTAAGCCGCTCCTTTTTCTTCTTTTGATATCTAAGTATTTATTATCTTTTTATGTTCTGATATCACAAGGCAAGAAAAGAAAGGGAAAAACCTATCCTTATATGCTTGACTAAGGCTTCCGTTTCGGATGAATTGGGTGATAAGAAAAGTATAATGATAGATTGAGAGCATTCTTATATCCTTTTGAGACCCACCCAAGTCAGGAAATGGTGATTTTGGTTTGATTTAGATTCTCATTGCTGCAGAGTTTATCAATTTTGCTCGGCATTTCCATGGAAATTGTCTTCTTCAGATGGGTATTTGCTTTTGCGGTTGGTTGCTTTCTCCACTTCTCTACAGTATACTCAGGTGATACTAAAGCTCCCTTTTCTTTGCTTCCTTTGGTTGGGTACATGGTTTTTTATGTCCTTTTCTGTAAAACAAATCTGGGTTCTCAAAAAATCCTTACTTTCTTATGAAAAATGTAGTGGATAACTTGAATGGGAGTCCAAAAGTTAGAGGCGTGAATTTGGGTGGATGGCTGGTGGTGGAAGGGTGGATCAAACCTTCATTATTCGATGGCATTCCAAATGGAGATATGCTTGTGAGTTTGCCCGTGTTGATGTGTTTCCATTTGTTCTTCTAAATATGATTGGTCATTTGATTAAGCATTTGTGGTATAATTTTAGGATGGAACGCAAGTGCAGTTCAAGTCAGTGACTTTGCAGAAGTATGTAAGTGCAGCAAATGGGGGAGGAGCATATGCAACTGTTGACAAAGATGGTCCATCTTCTTGGGAAACCTTTAAGGTTAACAGCTCTTTTTCAAGTCTTCTCATGTTTTCTTTTTGCTGTTTTATTTATTTATTTTATGTTGGGTTGGGGCTTGGGGTTGAGGCGCAATACATTTTGATTCTTTTAGAATGATAAAATTTATGATTAGCAAGGGAAATGTTGCATTTTAAGTTCCTTTTGATTTGATATGACCGGTCCTATGCATTGTTGTTAATTTCTATTCATATTGACTATTTGTTTGAGAAGTCATTTGGTTGACATCCATCATAATTAGTCCTTCTGTCATGTTGGGTTATGTTGACTCTTGATAGATAGGATAAATGTCTTTGATGATGATGAGTAATGTTAGGTTGTGTTCAATGTTTATTCTTTAGCTTAAAGATGGTATGGTAACAATGGACAAGATGATTCATTTCAAAGATTTTGGTTTCTAGGACCAAGATTTTGTTAGATGCTGCTTCCTAGCTTGCTTTTTTTTTTTTTTTTTTAATGTAGAGGGACCATTTGGTACCTTATTTGTTATATACTGAAACTTTTGAATTGAATTGGACGATTGCAGGTTGGGCCATATGGTACCTTATTTATTATCTAAATTAGTGTATGCTTAAATTGATTGAATTGAATCAGATGATAGCAAGTTGACATTGGAATGACTCCTAGTCTTGCTGATGTGCACGAGAATTCAATATACTGATCTAGATGAAGTTGGATCATGTACAAACAGTCCGAATGCCCAGATTGCAAATGTGGCAATGGAATGTGCTCAGATTGTAGAGTAATCTGAGCATAGTGAAGCTCACAAAGTGTTGGAGTGGTTTTCTTCTCTGTTTCAGCATCATGGATATTTCCTAGGAGTGATGTATCTCATTGAGATATTGCATGTTGCATGTAAGCAATGATGTTGCATGCCAAATGTAAGAAAGAATTTGATATCACCAAGGTCTTTTACATTAAAGGCCCCTCTTAAAAGCTGTCTGAGTTCATGAAATGTGGACACTTTCACAATATTAGTTGAGGAAAAAGATATGGTCAAGGCTGAATATCAGTAATACAGACGAGATAACAACCTATTCTGCCAAATTACTTGAACAAAACGTGGTTTTGGTCTACCATACACTCTTTTAGCAGAATCTCATAATGAAGTTGGTTTAAATGTTGTCTTTGCATTTGCGAAAGCGATAAAGAAGAGAATCCCATCAGGCTTTGGAAAGGGGTTTGAATGTTTGATAGTCATTTAGCGTTTTATGGTCACCAAATTTTAAGTTGGGTTAGAAAAATTAGGGAATTTTGTAAATAAACACTACCAGTTCTCTGTAATACCATGCTTGTTTAGCCCATCTCTGGCCATGTTAATGATTCACATTCTAATGGAGTTCATTTCATTTGGCTTGAGTTGGTTCTAAAATTGCTTAGTGCTTTTCTCATCAGTTTTAGTGGATCCTGGAATTTCAGTGTTTTTAATTAATTCTTTAACTACATGGACAATGCTAGCGGTACCACTATCTCTGTCAGATTAAAATTTTTGAATCATGATGTATGGAGATTTTTAAATTTGATATTTTCTGCTGTAGCAGTTATGGAGAGTATCTGCTACAGAATTTCAGTTCCGAACCAGCAGTGGTCAATTCTTGACATGTGATGGTGAGGGAGGCTCGGTTTTTGCAACGGCACAATCACCATCCTCAAATGAAACATTTTATATAGAAAGAAATCGTAACAGAGTTCACATTAAACTCTTGAATGGAAACTATGTGCAGGTATTGCATATCAACTGCTATTATTCCCTCCATAGAGATTATTTGAACTGTTTAGACTTATTTTCCTTTATTTCTTTAGGTTATTGAATATTGAAGTATAAACAAATGGCTTTATACTCCATCTAGGCTACATCAACAGATCAGCTAACAGCAGACTACCTGGGGGTGCCAGGATGGGATGATAATGCGGCAACCTTTGAAATGACTATTTCTGCGAATAACTTGCATGGAGATTATCAGCTTGCTAATGGATATGGACATGATAAAGCAAAAGAAGTTTATATGGTAAATTTCGATATCATGATATCCTCTTCTGCTGCTCCACACAATCCTCTGAGGTGTTTTCTTTTTTTTTGATGACCTCTGATGTGTTTTCTGAATATGCATCAACTTTGTTTATTTACTTTATCTAGTTTTTCTTAATTTTAGTTGAAAAAAATGAAATCCCGGAGTGTGCCTTAACATTAGTACTTATGCATAAAGGCTTATACCTTGTTTCATTATAGGCTTTGATGCGTCATGAACAGATCTGTATCTCAAAACACTTTCCTTTCCCTTCTGAAGGCTTTCATGATCTATTATTTCTTACTTATTGCTTTTAGTGTTTTGAATGTCTGTTATCTGTTGCAGAAACATAGAAACAGCTTTGTGACACGGGAAGATTTCCGGTTTTTGTTTGATCATGGTATAAATACTGTAAGAATTCCTGTTGGCTGGTGGATTGCTCGAGATCCCAATCCTCCTGCACCTTTTATTGCAGGAAGTTTGGCAGCTTTAGACAAGGCGTTCTCATGGGCACAGTAAGTCTTGTTTCCACATGTGACTTAGATGTGGGCAATCATGTGGTGATCTGATTTCTGATCCATACAGACAGTGGCTTCTTAAGTCTCTGAGATTAAAAGATCAGAAACTTCTTAATGTGCACTCTGAAAATACTTGATTAAGAAATAATTACAGTCCAAACTCAATGGAAAATGAGGTACAAGATTGAAGGGTTAGGATCCTTAAATATGGGAGACTTTTAAAGCACCCTCTATCACCTGTGGGACCTATCAGATCAATGGTTGGAATCAGTAAAACTTGGAACTTGCATTTTCATGATTGGGGACTTGAACAGACTAATTTTGCTGTGGGTTTGCAATCATGTAATTTCTCTTGTTGAGGTTACTCATGAAACATGTAGCAATGCTTTCATCTGGGCACAAGATAACATGAATTTGCAAATCTTGGGTGTAGGGCCTTCAAAATCAAATGCATAATTGACCTTCACGCTGCTCCTGGCTCCCAAAACGGAATGGAACATAGTGCAAGTAGAGATGGTTCTACAGATTGGCCAATGTCCTCGGATTACATCTCGCAAAGCCTTGATGTGATTGATTTTTTGGCCTCCAGGTATGCTTTATTTAAATGATTCATGCAAAGATGATTCATGTGATCATTTGCAATGTCAGAACTTAGGTTGAGATTGAGACCAAACATATGATATGACAAGTTGCATGGGTACAATGCGAGTGGTGAAGTCCAAAACGGGTATGAGTTGTTAGACTTGGCAAACCAAAAAAAATAGGACACAGGGACACCACCTTATTTAAATAAATTTATTATAAATGAAAATAAGGTGCGAAAATAATATTGCTAGAAACATATTGATATTTTAATTAGGTTGTACGAGGAGAAAGGTGTTGCAATATGTGTTAGTCATCTTGGAAAACAATGTTAGAAAGAACTAGAAGTGATGTAGGACAAGGAAGCACTACTCACGTGTGGGCCCCACTTCCATTTTCAATTATTTAATTTTATTTCCTATTTAGATTAGGTTTTCCATTGTAATTAGTTTGCTATTTAGTTAAACTTTCTTAATGTCATTAGGATTTCTTTCTTAGTTAGTTTCCTAGTTTATTTAGGTTTATTTTTCTAGGTTTCTTCCTTTTATTTAAAGGAGAGAATCGAATATAATACACACTACCGATGGATGAATAAAATTAATCAAGGCATAGCCTTTTCCTATCTTCTTCATTTCTTCTTCTCCTGTCGTAGATACATGCATATCTTTCTCCTCTTCCTGCCATCGTTGCAGGCATTTATCCTAATTTTGCCGGGTCATCTTGCCAGTGAGCATCGATCCCACATCAATTGATTCAAAGCAAGATTCTTTATATCTCTGTTATATAGATACGACCCTGTTCGAAGATAGGTTCCTGCATTATCGGGACGATCTTGGTCTCGGTTCGTTGTTAAAAAAAAAAAGAGGTTTTTTGAAGAACAGGTGCCGTTGTTGCATGCGTCATCACTGTTCACAGCAATAGTCACCATCGTCCTCAGCCTTTTATCGCATATCAACTTTTCTGCTGCTGCTGCCAAGCCTCTTGTTCGATCAGCCCAACTAATCCCAGGTAAGACTCCCTTTGCGCCTAACCCCCATCTTCCCCTCTTCCATCCCAAAACCCAAACGGAAAAAGAAAAACCCACCCTGCCCATAGCCCCTTCACATCTCTTCCACCTTCCACACGTAGCCTTTCCTCCAATCGCACACCTGCTCGCTACTCTCGCCAGCCTTCATCTTCACCCAATCGATAGTAAACACAAAAAAATAAAAGCCCCATTGAACCTACCCACCCTTCCATTTCTGCTACCGCCTTCCCTCATATTGTCGTTGACTCTCACCCACCTTTCGCCACCCACACATAGCCTTTGCTGCTTAGTTAAGTCCACTCGTTTCTACAGCCCTAAACACATACTTTCGATTAAGCTCCAATCGCATGCCCTTTACCCTAATTCCATCGCACCCCACATGCCAGAGACCCCAACTTAATGTCAAGTGCTTCCCATCTCTTCTACCCCACGTGTTCTCTCGAACTTGTGACCGTGCCTTACCTAACCCATTGCTTCCGATAGTTCTGTCCTTTAAACCCACTAAACCCTTTCCACCCGTGGATCCCACCTCTCTCTCCTTGACCACATTTGACCGATTCCTTTAAATTCATGCCGTACTCGTGGGTCCCACCTCACCCATCCATTAAACCGTTTACCCGGTCCTCCTCCTACTTTCCATCTCGTCCCATCACATACATACCCATTTAACCGATTTAATGAGCCCTATCACTCTCACTCAGTTTCTTTTTATTCCCATTCGCCCAAGTCAACCAATTATTTCCACTCCCCAAACCGCTCTAACCGTCGTGTCTTGGACTCTATGGCACCCTGATCTGATTACTCGCATCACGCATACCCGATAGCATCCAACAACAATGGTGATCATTATGTCAGCGAATCTGAGTTCAAAGAATTTAAATCCGCATTCAAAGAAGTTATATCTGAAGTTCTATCCGAATTGAGTTTGACTTTCAAGATTTGTTGCACAAGTTGACATTGGGATAGAACTTCAGATATAACTTCTTTGAACGCGGATTTAAATTCAGATAGAGCAAGTTGCGTTGCCGGTGCCACAGTTGTTGCAACCGACGATTGTTGATCCTCCACGACCTCCACAAATTACCCAACCATCTCCCTTATCCAAATCCGTTCATGATACGGATACCAAGACTTCATCTATGGTTATTCGTACACTATATTCTCTGCCTCATGACCTCTCTTTGGTGTTTCATCCGACAGACCCTCAGGACTGTGTGCTTACTCGAGTGCCATATGCCGATCCCTTAGCGATCGGCTTGGTTCGTCCATGCTTGAGCCCATTTGCAGTCCTTGGCTTCTTCGTCTCACAGAATGAAAGCTCTCGTCGTCTGTGCATTGACGATTGTACAGTTATTAGCTTCATCAGTCATATCTACGGCCTTGGTTTTCATCTTTTTTTGGTGCTTTGTGGTTTTGCTGATTTCAACTCGAGGACGAGTTCTTTTCAAGACCGGGAGACTGATGTAGGACACGGAAGCACTACTCAAGTCTGGACCCCACTTCCATTTTCAATTATTTAATTTTATTTCCTATTTAGATTAGGTTTTCCATTTTAATTAGTTTTCTATTTATTTAAACTTTCTTAATGTAATTAGGATTTCTTTGTTAGTTAGTTTCCTAGTTTATTTAGGTTTCTTCTTTTTATTTAAAGGAGAGAATCGAATGTAATACACACTACCGATGGATGAATAATATTAATCAAGGCATAGCCTTTTCCTATCTTCTTCCTTTCTTCATCTCCTGTCGTAGATACAGGCATATCTTTCTCCTCTTCCTGCCATCGTTGCTGGCATTTATCTTGGTTATGCCGTGTTGTCTTGCCGGTGAGCATCGATCTCGCATCAAGAAGAGTCCATGAAGAACAAGTGCGAGTGTCCGATTCAGGTGCAAGATTTTGACATGGGTGCAGGTGCCAGACATAGGTTTGTTACACATCTTGAGAAGTCTATGCAACATAGACGATATGAGTTTGAGGTTATGTACCTCTACGAACTATGTCTTCTGAAATGAGAAAGGAGCTTATGTGGACCAGGGTTGCTTCAAATCATATTTAGGAATATGTCATCCCTCACGGTTAAGTACTTAAGTCCTTATGTTTCATAGATTCTTCAAATCATCATACCCTTCCATGTTCCCAAATCATATGGATTCTGATGCAACATTTTGGAATTCTTTTCAAAGTTTGATTTAATTTTTTGTGACATAGATTTACATTTTTTGGAAGATCTATTTTCTGATTTTTTTTTTTATTGATAGGTGATGCAGGACAGAGGATAGGGTATCCTTAAATGCCTAATGTGATTATGAAAAGATTAAAATGGATGAAAATGATAGCATCCTAAATCTAAAATGGGTTGAAATTAATCAGTCAATAATAATGGCAATTGAATAACAAAAGGTTGACACAAATAATCACGCAAGTCCTGGCAATCTGATGTAAATAATTATATAAATTTGCCAAACCAAATTAAGGAAGGGCAATGGAAGCAGAAAGTGAAATCTGGGACGTGTTTTGGATGATCTGTGATGAGTTTGGATGATTTGGGATGAGTTTTGGATGAGCTGGGACGAGTTTTGGATGGGTCGGGATGGCTCTGGGACAGATCCAGGATGGTTTTGGGACAGTAGATGGCAGCAAGGATTAAGTCCAGATGGGGGCGGTAAGGGAGGGGGGTTGCAGAGAGGGTATGACAACAGTGATGTGAGGGATGGGATTCTCGGTAGGGGAAAATCAGCATAGAAAGAAGAAAAAGGAAAAGAGAGATAGAAGAAGATAGGAAATACCTTGAAAAGGGTTGAAGATTTCTCAACTTCGGGCTTCTTGCCAAATCTCGGATTCTCACTATGGAATAGTCGTCCGTACGAAACAAGGAGGAGCTCTTCGAAAATTTCAAGTCTTCATTAACTTTCGTATGAGGTGTACATGGGGATTATATAGTATTACAATAATATATGCCCAATTTGCCCTTAGAATAAAACATCCCCAAATTAACTATTGAATAAAAATTAATACCTAAAACTACCTCAAATAAATATAAAACTAAAACAAAAGAACATGATAAAATAACTAAAAAAATAAGCATAAATGTATGCTCCACATCAATCTCCCCATCTGAGAAAGAACTCGACCTCGAGTTTAAACGGATGAGAAGAAACAAATCTTCTCACTCACGTGTCTTCCCAATGTGGGGTCTTCAATGTGCAATCACGCGCACGTGAGGCCTTTAGGTGTCAACCAAGCAGATCATCATCAAGCCACAATGAAAGTACTCGATCAACTCTCATCCGCCATCGATGGTATACTCGGAATCTGACACTGATGTCATGATCAACTGTAGATGACGGCAGTAGCAAGATGTGAGTATAATGCGCCTCCGATGAGACAAGACTCCTTAATCTCTCCAGTAAAGCCGAAGCAAGTCGCTATAGTTCACACTTAAGCAACCAAGTGATTTTTGTCATGGGCCTGGGCTTCTACGTCACAGGGTATAGCTAATGTCCTCCAACAACTATAGCCCCAATAATATTTAAAACTCCTTGACTTTCTAAACTAATTAATACAGCTAAAGAAATGAATCCTAATTTTTGAAGGTCCTCAAGTTAAACACTAAATAATGGTGTCAGATACTCAGGATTCTGATGTGCTTAGTAGCAGGTATGCAACTTAGTATCAAACACCGAGGACTTATTTGGTCAATCAACAATTTAGCCAGCCTACCAGTTGTTTTCTTCAAAAGCTAGTACAAGGAAAATTATCTTCAAATTTATCCACAGATGTTTGAAACCAGCCGTAAATGTTTTTTGCCAGCATATTTGTTTCATGCCATACAAAATACTGATGTTTGTTAAGAGCATTTTCCAGGTATGCAAATCATCCGGCCCTATTAGGGGTCGAACTTCTGAATGAACCTTCAGCATCAGGTGTTCCCCTTGATATCTTGGTTTCATATTATTCGAAAGGCTACCAAATCGTGCGAAAGTATTCATCCACGGCCTATGTTATATTCTGCCAACGTATTGGCAATGCTGACCCAATGGAGCTTTATCAGGCAAGCATTGGTACATTTAACACTGTGGTGGATTTGCACTACTACAACCTCTTCGATGCATATTTCAACAATTTGAGTGCCATGGATAATATTCAGTTTGTATACAAGAACAGACAGCCTCAAGTTCAATCACTGAACAGTGCAAATGGTCCTCTTCTCTTCATTGGTAAGTTTCCCAAGTTTGATTTTTAAATGCACAAGACTGCAATTCCTGCAACTGTTGTTTGATGGAAAGTGAAAGTATTATATTGGATTACTGCTGGAAGTTTCATATATTTACATGCCTGGAAACAATTCTGTTGCACCTTGTACCTTGTATCATTTTGCAAATGCTACAAATACTGTATCAGTTTGGCTAATGAATTTGTTAGTTAGACCAACCAAATGACTGACAACCTTAAGGATGGGCAACGCATAAAAAATGGAATCAATTTTTTTTTCTGAACTATTCTACCTATGGACTTTTTATGGTATTTTTTTTTCTTTTTGGTGAAATCATAATGTGACTTGATCCCACAACTTTCATAGTCGCAACAATGAGAGCTTCCAACTCTGCTACAGGCTCGTAGCTAAGTTTCTACTTCCCACCCAAATTGGGTGATAAAATAGTTCATGAATTTATACTCAACATGATTTCTTTTTATAGCTCATCCAGGAGTGGGATATGGCCTTCATGATTTGTATGGTTCAGTTTACTGAAGTAACCCAGGCACCTAGATACTGACATATGCTAGAATCATAATCTTTTGAAAGAATCCTATGAATTTCCCTGGGATCATCGGCATTTCTGAATTTTTACCTATGTAAATTTTATATTTCCTTATTTTGTTCTCATCCTAGTACCAACTTATTTTCCTTGACTGCTTAAAATTAAGATTGTGGTTATGACTTGCCACTTAATCCAGGTGAATGGGTGAACGAGTGGTATGTGAATAATGGTGACCAGGCAGAGTATCAAGAATTTGGGAAGGCCCAATTAGAGGTTTATAATGCAGCCTCGTTTGGCTGGTCTTACTGGACACTCAAGAATGCAAGAAAGCATTGGGATTTTGAGTGGAACATTTTGAACAAATGTCTCCAATTAGGTAAACATTTGAATCTGTCCTCGTAATGTGTGCCATATCTCATTACATTTTTCTGTGCCTCTTTTTTCTGAAAAAGAATAGTACGAACTACTGATATTTTAATATTGAACATAACTATTTTAATGGTGCTCCAAGATTTTAGCATGTTCAACTGTTTTAACTGCGTTCCAGGTTCTTTTGTTGTTTTTTACTCGTACAAATTTTAATTATTTATAAGATTAGTTGGTTAACATTAGAAACAAATGAATTTGGCAAATCACCATAAGAGTCATTTATTCCATGAGGTCAATACTCAGTTTGATTCGGCGAATTTTACAATGAGCTGATTGTGCCTACCCATAGGACTGAACCTGCAACTTTGCACACTTTTGAATTGTGCTACAGGCTCGTCACTCTCTAGTCTTGTTTATGTGCCAAAACCATCATAAGCAACATGCCTTGACCGTCTTCTTTATAGCATCGTCATGCTTCCTTTAATGCACTCTTTTATTTTATTTTTTTTAATTTAAGTCTTGTAATTTTACATGTCCATGTTACACGTCTCTCCTGTCTATGTACCATGTCATATATGTTTCAATACCTAGCATTTAGCTCCAGATGATATTTCAAGTCTATCTACCATCTTATGGAAATGACCTTGGTGTCCCCGTTGTCAATCAACCAAAACACTTGGCTTGTCTCCACTTTGCTCACCCTATTCTAACCCTAATTGCCATATCAAAATCAAAACTTCCACTTCAATATACTATGGAACCCAAGCATTGAAGTCTATCACGACGTGGTACTAGATTATGTTAAATTTTAATCAATTCATCTTCCCTACTCTTAGATCCACTCAGTTCTTTATTCTATCTCCTTTTGCCATCAAAGTTTCTCTAATTCCCATCTTATTACAGCTGATTTCTTGATGCAGACTGGGTAGGACATGACACCCACTCAGTCGCCTAGCGGAAGCACTGATACAACTCGGGTACCCCAGTTGAATAAATCAAGAATCAAATCAATTGGGTGAAAATCATTGATGATTCGGAAAATTCCAAGTCGAACTCGGACTTTTAACTTGTGAAGACAGAAAGCCAGAGTCCAATAAATCACTGTAAAACAATGAGGCCTGAATGTTTGTGGTCGGGTCTGATGGAAGTCGGACTTGCAAGACTAAACAAGATTAGATTGCAAGTTCCTGGCTGTAGATCAAGGACAACTCGGCTCGATCAACTCAAATGGCCAAGTCTGGGACTCCAACAACTCCCAACGAATTGTTGGCATGGAGATGTATTCACCAATCGTCCACACTCTCCTCTGACTTGGGATATGCTGGTGAAGGGAGATTGGGCTTCAACTCCACCCAACACGCCCTAACTGGGCCTGCAAATCAACAACGATTTGCTGCTCGGCTTGGCTGCAATGGCAGCTGAGGTATTCAACCAATTTCCATTGGTAAATAAAAACAAACTATTTTATTTCATCTCTAAAAAATCCCCCAAGACCTGCCGAATACAAGCATTATATAGAAAAATTAAAACCTAAACTAAGTAGCAACCGACCTTCCTACAAAATCTATAGGCAACAAGTTCTAAATTATATACAACACCTAAGTATAATCCTAATATGCTAATTCGGTGCTTCTGTTTGAATCTCACTAAACTTTTGCTGCTTAAGTCCACACGTCCTCTGCAAGTGGCGTTAGGACTCTTGAGTCTAACGTGTCATCCCAACTCACCTTCCTTTAAACCATTTAATCCAAACCCCATGCACGTCATTGTGTTTTGGGTTTTTTTTTTTTTTAATTTAAACCCCTTGACTTGTTGACTACATATTGATCTTGGACCTTATTGGGCTTTGTCTTTGGGCTTGATGTGTTGGACTGGGCTTGTTTAGGCTTGAAAGACCCAAGTTGCTGTCGCACCTACCGGGATCGAAAATAAAATTTTCATCTTTTGATTCAGGGTCCGAATTTGCTAATTTGTTAACGCACCCGCCCAGATCAAAATTAAGAGTCTGATCACACCCATAGATGCCCACATCATACTCTCCTTCTCGGAGAAAACTCGTCCTCGAGTTCAGGAGGTTCTCTACTAAAGGATGCAACCTTCTCATAGTCTGTCGCCTATGCCTCCATAAAATTACATCATGCTATGTAACCAAGCTCTGTAGAGTTCTCACATCAAGAGATGTCACCTTAGGACCTACCAAAAGTGACTGGATGATAGGTTTTGAGGATTGTGTCGAATAACTCTCCCAAATTGGGTCAATATATGGCCGGATGGTGTGGTTTGAGTCCACAAGATGCCGGTCATCTATCCCCAGTGTACGAATCCGTACGGACTATTCTCTGTTGTCTATGTTTGTAGCATCTGCTAGTTGCTTCTCACTAGACTGTGGCTCAAGATGGTATATGGGTGTCTCAAGTTCCTGCTTCAAGATGGAATTTGCTTCCAACTGTCAGATACATCCCTCTGTTGCACCTATATCTGTTGTAGCTTCATGAACTGCTAGAATTGGTGAGATACTAGGTGTAGCCAACTGGTTTTCATGTGTTTGTCCCGCATTGGATCAACATAAGGTTTATGCTCACCCAATGTTCTCGTGGAATGAGCATCACAAAACACAAACTCATCGATGGCCTCAGCCTCTGTGCCACAGTATTGTATGTCGTCCACTCGGGGTTCATAACAAGGAATTGGATGTTCCTGTGCTGTTTCCAAGAGTTGCACACTCATGGAATGCATTCCCACGAACTCGTCGACCTCTTCCTCATTGAAGGAATCTAAGTCAACTGTTTCCACTTGTGCAACCGTGTCTTCTTCATCGGCAAAATGGACGGTTCGTTGCCTCCTCTCAGGCTGTTTGACTGTATGTCTTGCCTTGATAGTGGAAGCTTTCATCTAAACCTGCTTCGGAAGATGAATATCTGAAGTTCCTGGACCTCACCGATGGCGAACTGAGAGAGTATTGGCTTCTTTGTTTCCATAGAGCTGCAAGCTCTCTGAGTATATAATCACTTGACTCTAATAACTGCTCTATTTGTTTGTCGCGGTCTCTAGAGAATTCAGCTCTATCATCTTCTAGAGCACATCTCACATGACGACTGTAACTGGAATGGAACCAATCACCATTCCTGTCTTGTCAGCTACGAAGATTATATCGCCTTGCCATAACTTGCCCTTGTTCGAAGTATGAGTCTCAATTGACTCTCAAGCTCTGATAGCCATTCTGATGTAAACTAGGTAGGATAGGACACCCTACTCAATCGCTTAAGTGGAAGCAATGACACAACTCAAATGCCTTATCAGATAATCCGTGGTTTAACACAGCTTGGATCTTATCAAATAACCCAACTTTCTTAAGTAGTGAATTAATTGAATCAACTAAACACACACACTCAACTGAGTTTACAAAATCAATTGGGTTTTATTAAAACCTTTCACAATCACAAATCAATTTTGGTTGAATTTATTTATTTTTTCTTAAAAAAAAAAACAACAAACCAAATTTGAAGTAATTAAAAACAGATTGGTTTTAATCAAAACACCTCAAACACCCGAAGGAACCTAACGGGTCAGATGGACTGCTGCAAACTGCACTGCAATTGGGCTGCTAAGCAGGATGGAACGGTCTCAGTAGAGGCTGCTTTAAAATAACCGAACCACACTAAGTTTTAATGTGAAACTGTGCTCAATCTTTTTAATTAAAACAATTTCAAACAGAAATTATCCAACATATTTTCACCCTTAATCAGTCCCCAAAACGCTATATAGAAAATCCCTCATACGGGTCTACTCTCAAGTTCAAGGCTGATTTCTAGGTCCTTAAATTGGGTTTAAAGAGATTTGAAAACTGGATTAAACGATCTTATTAATAGATTTAAAAACGTGTGTTTTTTAAATCTCCAAAACAACTCAGAAATGCTGCACTGGGTTAGGCCCAATTACAGTCGAGTCTGTTTAAAAGGGGCGGTCGCAGTGATGCTGGGTTTGCACCAAGACCAGTTCAGTGATAGGTCACCAACACTAGATTTCTGAACTGAGTTCACGCCCAACAAATCAATTCAAACAGGTTTTCGGAAATTGGGTTTAACAATTTTTAACAAAGTGTTTAAAAACCCCAAACCAATGCAACTGATTCAATTAATTTCTAACTTAAGAAGAAAGATAGGAAATTACCATGGCCTAAGAGCAGATCGTCAACAACCCCAAGTTGTGCTCAACTCGATCTGAACTCATTGAACAATTGCCTGACTCGGCTACATCTTCCAATGATTTCACTTGAAAAAAAAAAAAAAACTAAATTTTATTCATCTAATTCATGGCTGCCTCCATCAGCTGATTACAAAAGCTTAAATAGAAAAAAAGATACCACATACGTAGGAGCCGACCCTCCTTTCCTAATCCAACTAGTAGACATGACATAATCAACTTAAGAAACCTACTAACTTTAAAATTCCAAAAATAAAAACATAGTCAATTAAGAAACCAACTAACTTAAAATTCTAAAAATAAACTAATGCTATCAAACCGAGTAAGGATTGTTTGATGGTTACAGTAGTCGGTCATAACCCATTCATGCTTCACACGTGTTCTCCATACATGGAGATGAGCCTGATTTGTTGCAGCTGGGCCTGAGTTTGTTTTGTGCTTGGGTCTGGCTTGATATGGATTGGGCTTTGGAAACTCATCATGGGCTTCACTGTAGACCTGTGTCGAAAACAAAATTTTCATCATGCCCATAGATGTTCTCATCATATGAGAGACAAGTTATGGTGTGGCAGCACCGTTCGTCGATGAACCTCCTAAACTCAAGGACGAGTTTCTTCCGGGAGGGGGCGTATGATGAGGCCATTTATCGGCGTGACGAAAATTTTGTTTTCGACCCAGGTCCAGGGTCAAGCCCATGATAAGTTTCCAAAGCCCAATCCATATCAAGCCAGATCAAAGCACATGCCAAAAACTCAGGCCCAGCTGCAGCAGCAGCAAATCAGGCTCATCTCCATGTATGGAGGACACGTGTGAAGCATGAATGGATTATGACCGACTGTTGTAACCATCAAACGTCCTTACTCGGTTTGATAGGATTAGTTTATTTTTGGAATTTTAAAGTTAGTAGGTTTCTTAATTGACTGTCTTTATTTTTGGAATTTTAAAATTAGTAGGTTTCTTAAGTTGATTATATTGTGTCTATTTGGATTAGGAAAGGAGGGTCGGCTCCTATGTAGGTGGTATTTTTTTCTATTTAAGTTGTTGTAATCAGCCAATGGTCGCAATCATGAATAAAATTTAGTTTTCTTTCCAAATGAAATCATTGGAAGATGTAGCCGAGTCAGGAGATTGTTCAGATCGAGTTGAGCACAAGTTAGGGTTGTTGACGATCTGCTTTTAGGCCCAGGTAATTTTCTTCTTAAGTTAGAAATTAATTAAATCAGTTGGGTTGATTTGGGGTTTTAAACACTTTGTTAAAAATTGTTAAACCCAATTTCCAAAAACCTGTTTGAACTCATTTGTTGGGCGTGAACTCAAGTTCAGAAATCCAGTGTTGGTGACCTATCACTGAACTGGTCTTGGTGCAGACCCAACGTCACTGTTGAGGCCTAACCATCCCTTTTAAACAGAATCAACTGTAATTGAGCCTAACCCAATGCAGCATTTTTGAGTTGTTTTGGAGATTTTTTTTTAAAAAAAAAAAACCACATTTTAAATCTGTTAATAAGATCGTTTAATCCAGTTTTTTCAAATCTCTTTAAACCCAATTTTTTTTTTTTTGAATGATTAATATATTAAGAGAAAAGGGAGCACCAGATGTGCAAATACAAAAAACTACAAGATCAAAATAAGGAAACAATGTTGGCCGCTACCCCAAGACATCTGCGAAGAAAACATAACCAGAAAAACACCCAAAAGACCTTAAGATAAATCAATACAATCTTTCCAGGCACACAGGATATCATTAGTAGATATATTCTTTAAACCCAATTTAAGGACCTAGAAATCAGCCTTGAACTTGAGAGTAGACCCATATGAGGGATTTTTCTAAATAGCAGCTTTTTGGGAACTGATTAACGATGAAAATTTGTTGGATAATTTCTGTTTGAAATTGTTTTAATTAAAAAGATTGAGCCCAATTTCACATTAAAACTTAGTGTGGTTAGGGTTTTTTTTGAAAGGTAATGTATTATATTAAAAAAAAAACATGTACAAGTAAGGATGACTGAGAGGCAACCCCGTAGAACAAAACAACCCTCCCAATTACAACATACCAATTACAAATTCTATAGATAGAGGTACCCCCTGACGAGCCAGTTCATCTGCAGCAGAATTACATGTCCGGTTGGCCCACACTATTTTGAAGTTATGTACTGAGGAGAGTGTCTAATCTGTTCTATTTTATCTAAATAGCGCCACTGAGCATTGAGAACCTGTTGCCCACCCCACCGCTACCTGTGAATCCCCTTCGACAATACTCCCATGGACTCCTAATTTGGCCAACTCCATAATGCCTCTCCAAAGGGCAAATAGTTCTGCCTCGATTACAGAGCCGTGTGATGGGTCCAGCAAAGGATAGCAAAGAAACGCCGGAATCATTTCTGATCAAACCTCCATAACCTACGAACCCTTCCTCTCGAATACAGCTACCATCAAAGTTTAGTTTTAGTAATCCTGTTGGTGGTGGAGACCAAGGGATTGAAGGGCGAGAGTCTAATTGATGCAAGACTTGATCAATCGAAGCCCAATCTCAACACAAATCTGACACAGAGAGTCCCCTATACTGTGATGATCCGATCATCCGCCAGGCCACCCGTACTTTGATGAAGTCAAGGAGGTTCAAGACGGAACTTACTTTTCCTTGAAAGATTCTCTTATTGTGCTCTAGCCTGATAGACCATACTATACTTTGCTTTGTTGTTTCCCAAAGAGCGTGACAAAATGAAGTTCTAAACATCATCACCTCTTCGTTAATAATTCGGACCACTCTCGAGGCAAGCAAAATTGAACAACTAGAAGCTAGAAAAAGTGGGCCCGTATCTGAAAGGAAACTGGACAATGAAGTAGAAGATGATTTATCTGCATCTGACAAGCACATTGGACAAGCATTAATAATAAGCATATTTCGTATTTGTAGATTATCAATGGTCAGTTATTCAGGCCTACTAACCAATTGAACACCTTTATTTTGAAAGGAGAAATTCCCAACCAAATTTTCGGGTTAACAACCGGTTGGACACCCGATTTCAACAACTCCGTTGATAAAACTGTAAAGTTGCCATGAGGATCCAACTCCCAAATACGGTGATTCAGACTTGTACCAGCCACAAAGGTAGTCTCTAATAAAGTAGAGTCATCCAACCATCAACCATCCAATCCTCCAACTCTATTCTGAATGTTGGACTCCAAATAATATTGTTATTAATAACCTCGAAACTCTCCCATACTGTAGTGTCTTTATTAATTGCCAATGAAAAAAGCTTTGGAAAGGAACGGGACAAATGATTAGGGTTATTTTAAAGCAACCTTTGCTGAGACCGTTCCATCCTTCCTAGCAGGCCCGACTGCAGTGCAGTTTGCAGCAGTCCATCTGACCCGTTAGGTTCCTTCAGGTGTTGAGGTGTTTTGATTAAAACCGATCTGTTTTCAATTACTTCAAATTTGATTTTTTGTTTTTTTTAAGAAAAAAAAAATTAAATTCAACCAAAATTGATTTGTGATTGTTGAAAGGTTTTGATAAAACCCAATTGATTCTGTAAATCCAATTGAGTGTGTGTTTAGTTGATTTAATGAATTCCCTACTTAAGAAAGTTGGGTTATCCGATAAGATCACGGGTTGTGTTAAACCACGTGACTCTTGATTTATATGACCAAGGCATTTGAGTTGTGTTGCTTCCACTTAAGCAATTGAGTAGGGTGTCCTATTCTACTCAGTCTACATCATTTCTTATCTCTCTAGTGAGTACTAATTGTGCAAAAACAACACTACAAAACTTCGTTCTGGATTTCTACTGTTAGGTTGTCCATAACTAATGGAAATAAGCGTGGGTTTGAAAGTGGACATTGGTGAAACTCTATGTTGCACAGACACTTCAAGAGGTGTGAAGCACCCGTATCGGACACTTGTAGACACTTATAGACACTCGCACATATTCTTCATAGGAATCTTTTAGTGCCTTTTAACATTGCTTTTCAAGATAACTAAAATATTATTACACGTTTTCCCTCTTAAAATTTAATTAAAATATCATTATGTTTGTCACCTAAACGTTTGGGGTAAAACGAGTACATTATTTTCTATATGTGTTATTGAACATCTTTTTAGATTTAAATTTATTTAAATATGGTACCGAGTCCCTACGTCCTATTTTCTAGATTGCTGAGTCCAACGCCTCATGCTTGTGTCACACTTAGACACTCACACCTGTACCCTGCAACTTAGGTGAAACCCCATCTAGTTAGGAACTTTGTCATCTCTCCACACAATTCTTGCCCGTCGGACATATCCTATATATCTTGGCTTCAGTGCTTAACTAATAGGTTGTTGCTCTCTTTAATGTTTGACAAACCCATCATAATTCTTCTCTAAATCAACCAAAACCTAATTTGTTTTTCTCGTTTTCTCCATGAATGTCCTTTATCAGAAAATGACTTGCATTGTTGATGTTCTTGCCATAACTCAAATTGGATGGTTGAGATACAAGATTCATATCATAAGCACATGGTAGTTGGGTAATCTAGACCAATAATATGGGGGAAAGGATTCAGTGTTGCCTTGGCCGCATGCATCTTGGCGCGGCCAAGGCATTTTTTCAATGTATTGACATGTTTCCTCATGTGGGCCCCACAATCCATATCATTTAAATCATGTTCATTAGATCTAATTAAGCTTGAAATTTATTTTTAAAAATATATATTTTTCATATGAAGCTATAAAAATAATGGATGAGCCCAGACATAGATCTCAAGATCTTTTTAAAGGTAAAAAAATTCTCTTTCCAGACTCAGCGATCTATTTTTCTGTGCCTTGTATCAATTTTTTTTTTTAAAAAAATATAGATTTTTATATTTACATAGATCTGATGAGTATGATTCAAACCATATAGTTTGTAAGACCTAAAAGTGGACACTTGTCAATGTATTACAATAAATGACTTGACCGCACCAAGTTGCATGCACAGCCAGGGCAACATCAAATGTGTCTCACTAATCTGGTGGATCTCAGTGGATGCATGCTTCAAAAACTAACCAAATGTTGCAGAATATTAGTTATCCATGCATCTTTAAATAACAGTAGTTACTTTCTCTCTCTTTGGAGAGATGGTGGGTAGGCGGGTGTGTGGATGGTAGGGGAAGGTAGAATATGGACCCTTGTATTTTGAGTCCATCAATAGACCTGTTTGTGGCTTGATTTTTGAGGGCAGTCTGCTCATCCTCTGGTTCCCTTCAGATCAACAGTCTTCAAGTGCCAAAAATGTGTACCACCTCAAGATTTGATTATATAGTACCTTGATTTGTGGATTTACTAATCAAAGTGTTTTTTTTTTATAATATGGGTATCCCCATCCCACCAATATATGAAAGCACCTGCAACTCTCGTGTATCAGGTAAGCCCAGGAGGAGTCGAAGCCAAGACCTTTAGTCTAATCATAGAAACTTAAACCAACTGAGCTACCCATACAGGTTCACAAATTTTTTTCTTCCAACTTTGTTATATCAAAAGAGCACTTTTAGGAATATGGACTCTGGCCATGAATTGAACTGTTGGTCAATTCGGATTCTTTCTGAGGGTTGCCTATCAATTGATGCAGTTTCATTCATACATCTTTATGGTCTCGAAGTACCAAAATTAGATTATCATTTACATCCTTGGTTTTTGGATTTATTGACTCCTTTCAATAGAAACATCAAAATGAATGTATTTTCATGCTAAAATATTTGTTCTGAAGGTTCACTTTTCGCAAGTCTTCTCACTTGAGACTGTATACTTGTTATATGAATCTTGCAGAGTCTTCATCAAACAAGCGAATTCCTAGTGGCGGTCTGTTGCTTGTGTTATGTGGGTGTTTCTATTTGCTAGATATCTTATGAGGGTTAGGTCTGAAACACCTGGAGGAGCCTAGGATGACCAAAAACATGCAGAAGGTAGCATTTCATCTCACCAAGGATCATTTAATGTGATGGCAATAATGTTTTATAATCATTTTTTTCCAAATAATGACACGAGCAACGGTGAATCTGAAGAAGTACAAGATCCTGTAAAGAATAAGGCTCTGATCCAACAATTGTTTCCACAAATAAATAAATAGATCCAAGATGGGTGCCATCCATCATTCAAAGGTTTTTTTTTATGATACTAACCCCATGAGGAATTAAATCATCCTTGACCCAAGTTTTGACCTACACCATGATCTATGAATTCTTTAATTTCATTTAGTCTAACAGATTACGACCTGACACACAAGTTGCAGTGATTCTGTTGACGAAGGGAATAGTATATTGAATATATGAAGGCTGTGTTTTGATGGGGAGAAGTGGAGAGACTTTTAAGTAAAGTCCCAACTCCAAATTGGATCCATTCTCTAGGAGAAAGTGAGGTCGGCAAAGTGTGAATCTTCTCGTCCAAGAGCAGATTGTATTCTCCAAGAGAAGAGAAGATGGGAAGTTCTCCTACCCCTGGAGAACTTATTTTTAACTTCTCATCGAAACACAGCTGAGAATGTCCCTAGTGTAGAAGAAAGAGCAGAGGAAAGGTATAGAAACTTGCAGGTGGTTTGAATCAAACCATGTGAAAGTTGGGATGGGGGTGGGAGCAGGATGTTGCTGATTTTGATTTATTATTTGGTGGACTCAATTATTGATTGGGCATGGACCAAAAGTCTCTGGCGGGTAACAATCAGCCCAACTGAATTGTGTTGATATATAAGAAATGGATTATCAGGAAGCAAGCAGAAATCCCATGATTTTAAGATATTTGATTGCAGTTCGCCATTATTTTCATGGAGTGCCAACATTTTGGCCATTTTTCTTCTGGCTTTCCATAAATTAATTGCTTAGAATCTTCCAATCATCATTCATGGCCCATTTGCAGCACACCGGAGGTTGAGCGCCATGGGTCCTGGATAATTTCAGATCTGTTTCTCTGCCTCTCTCTCTCTCTCCATGCACATTACATAATTTAGTTGCTTATAATCTTCCAATCATCATTCATGACCATTTGCAGCAAACCGGAGGTTGAGCGCTGTGCGTCTTGGATAATTTCAGATCTGTTTGTCTCTGCAACTCTCACTCTACCTCATGTGTGTGCACACACTTATCACAATTGTGCCTTTCTGAGTAAATAGATGGCATGAAAAATTGGAACAAGTCAAAGACAAAGTTGAGGCACACTAAATGTTTAGGATGTGCAAATAATGCTCCAGCGCTTGAGGGGAATTGATGGGATGAAAGATAAGAGTTAAAAAGAGTGTAGATCTCTTACGGTATACACATAAAGGAACATGTAAAAACCTGCTTTTGTCTATAGAAAGTCTTGAGATTAAGTCTCTTTCAACACAAAAAGAGTTACTCTTCATTGTTATATACTCAGCATGTGCAGATTGAGAGATTTATAACTGTCTAAAGACAGTACCAACTCTGAACTCTCAGGAGTTTTAGACACGGTGTATTGGTGGAAGCCCTAGACCCTGAGAGCAGTGGAAGTGGGGGTTCTACTACCTATTGGTCACCTTGAGGGCCCTGGAGAGTGGTCTAGTTGGCTTAAAGCTAGGACCTGTCCTATCTAAAGATTAGTCAACTGATACGCTTGGTTATAGAAAAAAAAAAATCTCCTCAAGTCTGGCACATGTCGCTTCCACTAGCTCAAAATCATTTTAAAATGACGAATTTTGGAGTTGTGGAGCTCACCCACTATCGGTAGATGGAAATTTCTGTCTACAGAAGCTCATGTCGTCCTGAATTTTTCAAATGATAAACAGAAGGCTAAGATTACGAATCATCGACGTTAGAAAGTTAAAAATATCAAGTTTTAACTTTTACTGAAGAATTTCAATCATCGGTTAATCAATTATTGATTCTTTGTCAAATGTATAAAGGTTTAGAGGGGATGTGACTTCTTTTTTACATAAACAAAAGGAAAATACTAAGCTCACTTTGAAATTATATTCTTCAATATTTATTGCAGACGTGATAACTTATTTAATTGGTGCCTTAATTAACCATTAAAAGTTCAAACGATTCTGTCTTCGCATGCGTGAGAGAGAGAATCCTTCGTATCCAATAGAGATTAAGCAGTGGTGGTAGGTCTGTGCAAAACAATGTCATTTCAATTGTCAGTGTCAACTCAATGTATAGGATTAAATGTCGTCAATAATGATGATTTGGATCAATCAAATTAATATATGGGTAAGAGAAACAATTCATATATAATTAAAAGGTCAATCCACTTGTTTATTAAGTGAAGCAAATTAAATAAACTTATTTAATAAATAAATTAAATTTGGATAATTTTAAGTTGAGTCAACTCAATCTTCATAAATGTGGATGGAGAAAGAGATGGAGGAACTAGGAAGGGGGAGAGGGTGATGAAATTTAGAAGAAGATGATAGACTGTTGAGCATAGATTGAAGGAAAAAAAATTAAAAAGTGCACCCCTCTCTCTGACTATAATTAGTTTAAGTTGCTTGTTAATAGTTTGATTTAACTTGATTAATAAATAAGTTGTTTAAGTTGACTATAACTAAAACCAATAAGGTCATAACCTTTTAATAAAAGTTTCATATTGGGTACAAGTCAATCTTTGTAAGATGTTGTGCACCCCTCTCTCTGAATCTCACTAGGAGAATGTAGATAGATTGGTTTGAAAACTCTATTTTGAACTATAGTTTTAAATACGTATCGACCGAAATATATTTGATATATATCGGCCATGATATTGCCACTATTTATAATATCAAGATTTAAAAAAAAAAAAAAGAAGGAATAATTTAATATCGGTCTTGGACCCACTGATATTTTGCCGATATTTATTCATATCAGTGAAATAATATCAGCTCTGATATTGGCCGTAATTTATTTTTTAATCTCTAGATTTTTTTTAAAAGGCCTATCTTTCATTGTTTATTTTAAAAAAAGGCTGAGATTTGAAAAAAAAAAAAGAGGAGAGAGAAATATATCGGGGCCGATTTTGTAACTCAAACTTTGAATTCCATGTACTAAAAATTGCTTCAATAAACAGTCAAACCTGATTTTAAAAAATTATAAAATTCAAAAAATTATTGATTATTTTAAAATGAGTCAATTATTGTAAGCCTTAAAGAACTTCAATAAAACTCTATTTTGAACGACATAAAAATCCCAATATATAAGAAAGAAACTCAACACCAACCTGGATCCTCTACTCAGTGTCCTGCCATTAACACTATTTTCTTTACTGTCTATTGACTCTACAACGAAAAAACATTAAAGTTCCTCTCTTCGTTCAGTAATTTTTTTAAATGTTTACTTTTTTTACAAATTAATCTTACGAAATTACATTATATATTGTTAATATATCTATTATGAAAAATAGTTTTTCTTTATTTGATTTAAGTAAATAAAATTGATAAGGATTAGAAAACTTTACTTTAGCCATGTATTTTATTTAGTTCAAATCAAGTAGCTTTAAATATTTAGTGAAATAATTTATTTATTTTAATTCTCACACAGCGCACTTCGAAAATTATTTTACTTGGACAGCACGAAAACAGTTGAAACACGTGAAGAGGAAACCCAATCCGAACTGCGCTCTACTTTGGACCACACAAGTGGCACTTGCTCAAAATTTAATAACGGTCAAAGAAGGATAGACGAGTTTTTTAATAATATCTCTCCCCAACAACCTTTGACAATAAGAGAATATTGAATTTGTTGTTAATCTTTCACAACGCTGTCGGCATAATAAAAAAAAAAAATTCTACATTTTTATCTTTAAATTATTGATATTTTATATAGAATAATTTAATTAGTAGATAATTTAAATTTGAAAGAATTGTAGTGATTGTTAGGAATTCATTTGTTTAAATTTATTCAGTATGTATAAATAAAAAGATTTATACATATTTCAAAGACTATTTAGTTGAACACTTCAATAAAAAATAATAGAACATTTTAAATTAAAAATGAAAGATCTTAAGTTTAAATTCTATAGATATACTATATATAATTTAAAATTTTATTCGATACTCTAATACTCATAAAAGAGAAATAAAAAAATAGGATTGAATGATTAGGTCCACCCTTGGGAAAAAGTTGACTTTTAAGTACAAAATTGACGACGACAAAAATGATTAGTGACTTGGCACGGCGTGTGAGCCTTCACATGTAACGAGTGGTTGGATGGCTACCTGACGTTGAAAAGGGTCCTCTGCCATTTCTTATTCTCCAAGAATGATAACTGACAGAATACAATTTTGACTTTCATCTTTAATTGATTCGTTATTTTTTAATGAATATAATATTTATACTAATAAAATAAAAGCAAAATAATTACGTAATTTATTTAAAGAAAAATATTGATATCTAAGTAAAATTTTATTTCGAAATACAACTTTGACTGCGTTTAGATGAGAGCTTATTATCCTTATTTAGATAAGTTCTTCTAATTCATTAATATTTAGGAGGGATGAAGATCCAGATTGGCTTAAATGTAAGTTTAATAGGCTTCAATTTAATTTTTAATTTAGAGGGAGTTGATCTGACGATCAAAAACTCCTTTTTATGAAGAGAGGCCTTGAATTTGTTTCATGGTTAAATTCCTCCGGGCCATTCTCCATGGGATAACTATTCATTATTTGGATCCAGTATGTATAAGGAGGTGTACATATACTGCGAAATATCAGTCAAGTAAAATCGTCTATGAGTGAGACACCTGAACACCTTTGATCATAAAAAATAGATTTCAATTTAAGCCTAAGCATGAAAGTTGAAAATTGACTTCGCCTTGTAGCTAGTGACTTATCTAACATCGATAGAAGTCAAACCACAATTTTACAAAATTACAGTAATAATAATGAACATTCACTGATTGGGTTAAAGACTCTTCTTTGACAAGGTTGGTCCCGACTATAGGGAGAGTAAACTTCCGTCTAAGGTCCTAAAATATAGATTCAAAAAATAAAAAAATAAAAAATGATACTAATTGCAGTAGGACCCCATCTTAAGAGTTTGTCTAAGACCAATGAGATTTCATGGCATCTCAGAAACGACACTGTTCTTTGATTAATTAATATTCAATCTTGTGATTAAGTATCATTTTATCATGTCACAGTACATTGTAAATCATTCATCATGCATGCGATCATGAAGAATAATAGACTTTGGATAAAAAGTTGCCATCCATTTCAGCTGGAATAAAATAGAATTGACAAATGAAATTTATAAATACAAATGCTAAGATTGGAAAGATAATAGATTTTGATGATGGTGCTCTTCTGCCATGAAATTTGGGACATGATCAGCTAGGAAAATAATATATGTTAGATATTGATATATAAGGTCAAAGTTTATCTACCTACCAGCTAATTAATAATATGACATAAATATTACATCCAGGGTTAAAAAATCGTTACGGCCGATATATTGGCTGATATAATATTTCGACCGATATATCATTATCGGCTAATATATAAGTCGATATTTTTCTCTCTCCAGCCGATATCGGCCGATATGATACGGCCGATATTGTGAATATCGGCCGATAACAATATATATCGGCCGATTTTTACAACTTTAAAACCAATACATATCGGCCGATACGATATGTATCGGCCGATACTTGTACCCCTGATTACATCAATTGGTACATGCAGGCTCATATTGAAGAGCTTGGAGAATGTCCACTCGGTGAAGATTGTGAGATACGGAATGGTCACAATCCAGATTGGGCCTAAGAATTAGGCTCAGGTCCAAAGGCTCACATGAAGTTTGTCTATGAAATATAAATGCTCGTGTCTGTTTAAATTCAAATGCTCTAATTCTCCCCTCCTATTGTACACTTGTAGCGTTGGGTTGGTGGGACAGGTTCCTGATGTTGTGGGTCCAGCCCAGATGGGAAAGGAGTCCAAATGAAGAAAGAGACATGAGGCGTTATAACGAGCGGGTCGAAAATTCGGCTCCAAGGAATTTTTGGCTGAGATCTCAGTCGAATTTTTTCTCTCTTCAAAATTCTTCTTTTTTTCAAAAATCTTGATGACCTTTTTTTTTGAAAAAAAGCATTTAAAAAAATAAAAAAAGTTGTTTTTAAAAAAAATAAAAAATATAAATATAGGCCGATATCTAGGCTGATATTTGCGTGTATCGGAGGAATATCGGCCGAGATATCGAATAGGTCCACAACTGATATTTATTTTTTTAAAAAAAAATTGGTCTATTTTTCTCTGGCCAATACACACAGAATCGGCCGAAATTTATACCCCTGATGAGTAGAAGGAAAGGAAATAAAAAAAAATGTGGTAAGCCACCCAAGTACTTCTGATAAAAAGAGAAAAATAAAAAAGGAGAAAAGAGAAAAGAGAGATCTGATCTAAGAGAGACAGATCTTGTAATACCCCAGCCCAATTTAGGAGTTAATTATTATTAATCGTGATTAATTAAATAATTTTTATTCATTAATTATGAATTATTTTCCTCTAATCGTAAATAATATCAAATAAGTTTTTCAACGGATCTAAGTTTGACTCGATCCGAATCCGGTAACTCTTCTAATTAAGTTTCAAAGATATATGGGTGAGTTACGAATATAATAATAATATTATTTTAGGCTTAAACCTTAGCTGCTGTATAAACTCAGTCATTTAATTTAGTTTGAACTTCAAATTTTAGATTATGCATTATTTTTAAATTCCGGACCTAATGACATGTCAATCTCGTTATAATTTCATTAATTTATTTTACCTCTAAGTTTTAAAGTGGTAAAACTCCAATTTGACAGGGTAGAGGAAGTCCTAAAAATATAAAGAGAGAGTCAGTACTCAATCTGTATTATAACTAAGCTGTTTATTTCTTTACACTCTAAAATAGTGAGTTTTTGATATTTACTTCAAGCCGTGAAATATGGGCCGTTGAATAATCTTTCACTTGGAAAATGTGGTTTTTTATTTCAAAACACTTTGAAACTTTACGATGTTTTTATCAGACAAATTTACTTTATCAAATTATAAGGTTGGATACTTTCAAAAAGAATCTTGAAGATTAGGAGATTTTGTTAAAACAGTGATTTTTAGCAAAAACACTAGGTTTTTTAGATAGATTTTACTCAAATTTTAATACCATGCTCAATTTTTAATACTTGACCTACTGAACCAATTGTATCAATTTAGTGAGACCCTGAAATACCCCGATAAGAGAAAGGACATAGATGTAAATAGAAAAAAAAATAAATTAATATTATATTATAAAATAATATCAGAAAACAGATGAAAGATAGGTTTTAAAGCTACGATTGTAGCTTGTAGTCGTGCTGGAAAGTTACAAAATCGTAAAATGCCTATGTGGTGGGTGGTAGTTGTAATAATAATATTAATATATATAATAATAAATGCATAAGTTATCAAAATCCTATAAAACTAATGAATACCTTAGGCAACCTGTATGATTAAAAAAATCCATACGGTTGCCTATAAATAGGTATAATCGGTGAGGAAGTCAGAACGTAAAAAGGAAAAAAAAAAAAAAAAACAAAGTCCCTCAAAGTCTTTCTGCCCCTTTTTTTATCTTTCCTCGTCTTTCTCTTGCTTTGGCCATACCAGCAGCAGCCGAACGTTCAGGTTTCCCGCATTCTTTTAAGGGTTTTTAAATTTAATCAATCTTACACAGAATTTTGCAACCAAGGTATCGAAATAATTCTATTCTTATTTTTATTAACTCCATAGCAAGTTAGGAGTAAAATAGCTTAGTATTGGGGTTCAAAAAAATAATTTTTTGTAAATGGAGAAAAACTAAATTTCCTCTTAAAATTTAAATTTTACCTTCAAGATTCGTATTATTTTACATTCAAAATATAATTTTTGACCATAAATAAAATCGGGAAAAAGATTAACCCCAGCTGACTATTGTGTGTTTATTTTTCCGCTTTATGTATTTAAATTCCTGTACTGTACCCTCTGGGCCAAATTCTCAATACGTCTCCATGGTCCTTCTTCCAGAAGAAAATACGAGAATAGGACACTGGGTACTTTTATTTACTTTACTGTCTCTGTACCCTCTGGGCCACATTCTCAATACGTCTCCATGGTCCTTCTTGCAGAAGACAATACGAGGATAGGGCACTGAGTATTTTTATTTACTTTACTGTCTTTGTATCCTCTGGGCCTCTCACAATACGTCTCCATGGTCCTTTCTCCAGAAGACAATACGAGAGAAGGCACTGAGTACTTTATATTTTTCATTTTATTGTAATGTTTTGGATGGTTGACAACTAACTTTCTGGCATAATTTAAAGGAGTAGAAAGAGCCTAGGTGGCTCATTACACATATCATGTTTTCTGGAAAAATAGCAAGGGATTTGGGAAATTATTATGTGTATATATTGACAAATAGAAAATTTATACATTTTACTCTGTCTTACAGATTTTCTGTGAAAAACTCAACCGGAGAAGGTGAGGAGACTCAAACCAACACTTGTATTGTGTTATATGTTAAAACCCACTAACACCAGACTGAAATGGGACCCATGGTCAATTAAAGATGGAAAAAGCTATATAGGTCCAGAATACGAGACCTGACACTGCCTACATGTAAGGGATGTAAATGTTCTAATTATTTAGAACGTAGGCGTTAAAATGGTGTCGGGGAGTCGAGGACTTATAGTCTCTAACGCAGTATGGACTCATGGAGTATCTGAGAATTGTCGGATAAAAACTGGGTGAAGGCATTCGTGTTATTAAATCCAGTTTTATATGTTGTGTGATATTGATTATTTTATTGATCTCTTGTATTGGTATTGGATACACCAAATGGTAAGGCTGAAAGATGGTGGTTCTCTCAGAATAAGTCCCTGTGTAAGGAGGGCACTAGAAATCATACATTATCATGCATTTGACATTTGCATGTGATAATTATGTTCATAAGTTAAATCTGTGGAAGATAATAACTTTGTAAAGTTTGATATTTGCCGTTGGGCTATAATTGCTGAGATTAGCCGAACACCGTTTGAGAACCGTTGGGTTGGACGTGTTAGTAGGCTGTGGTCAACCGCCATCAACCGTTGGTGTTGAATGGGCTAGTAGACCGGGTAACAAAGACCTTATGCACTTGTAAGTTGCTAAATGGGGGCTAACCTCAGTAAAACTTGATAAAACACCTTAAAAAGTGATCCTATGGTGAAAATAGGTTAAGTGGATTAACCGCATTGCATTCATGAAACATGCATTATTTATTGTTTCATATAATATGTTGGATGTTATGGTGAAAATGAGTTAAGTGGATTAACTGCGTTTTATTTATGGAACATGCATTGTTATTTATTCCATGAATATTGTATGTCGGATTTTATGGTGAGCTTTCCTCACTGGGCTAGTAGCTCACGTCCCTTACAATGCAGGATATGGCTTGGAGGAACCAATGGTGCCTCGTTAGGAGTTGGAACTTGAGAATTGTCTATGGTTTTCTGCACGTGGAAACCAAGCGTACCTTTGGCTATTTTGTGTGTTTTTATTATAAATATGCCTTATGTAGCATAAGAAACTCATGTCTGTAAGTTTTAATGTCGTATACATTATATCCGCTATGTTTCGTTCGTAACACTGATAAGATAAATGAAAATATTCGTTGTGTGATATGGGGACATATGGTATATGTTTGAGTCCATGTGTGAAAAACACGTGTGATATTTTCTAGGATCGGATTTTGGTAAACTTGAAAATCCAGCCCAGTTATGACGTTGGGTGATTAGAGTTTATTGTTTAAAAAAAAAAAAAAATTAGTCGCGTTCCGGGCCCACATCTGGGTTTGGGGCGTGACAGATCTGGTGCAAGTGAGAGAAACAGATATGAGACAGAGAGAGGAGAAACTCGTCAGATTCGAGTATTCTCTGAGTAATATTATTTTTCTCTTTTATATTATAATACCTCAGACTTTGGGCATAGGCCTGAGAAAATTATACTCTTTGATTTGATATAATAGATTTATTCGAGTTTTCTTCTTGGTTTTTACCTTTACATTGAAGGGTTTTCCATGTAAAAGTTGGTGTGATTTGTGTGGCTTGATTTTGATATTATTGTTGGATAATTTCTCCATTATTATTTGTGATTAATTGGTGTCAAAAAAAATTCAAATATTAATTTTGGACCGGGGTTAATTTATTTTGAGCCCCAACAACTGATATCAAGAGCTTGGTTATTCTGGTATAATTATTGTGAGAATAAAATATTCTCAAGATGCCATGATTGTAAGGATTTATATGACCCTATTGAGGGTGATGATGTTAAACCCACTGATTAGTCCAATAATGTGTTGAAAATGATGAACATGAATACTACAGGGATGGTAGGGCAGTGGATTGATCACAGTGTGTTTCACCATGTTGCTCAAGAGACTAATTCACACAACTCATGGAAAAAATTAAAGGCAATGTATGAAAGATAAAAATGCTCAGAATAAAGCCTATTTGATTAGAAAGCTTGTGAATTTGAAATTCAAAGAGGGACATTTCTTTGCCGAACACCTGAGTACTTTTCAGAGTTTGGTAAATCATTTAGCTAATGCAGAGTTGACACTAGATGATGAGTTGCAGGAACTATTGCATTTAAGTTCTTTACCTGACAACTATGAAACATTAGTTGTTTCATTGAGTAATTCTGCTCCCAACTGCAAGTTGTCTATGAATATTTTGAAAGACAATTTATTCAATGAAGAAGCCCGACGAAAAGATATGGGTACCGGTCAGGCACGTGCACTTGTAATACAAATTAGGGGCAAAAACAAAAGTAGAGGGCACAATAGAGAATTTAAAGCTTGCAGTCAAAGCAGAAACTTAAAAGGCAGATCGCGGTTCAGAGAAAACAGAAAATGCTTCCACTGTCAAAAGGTTGGTCACCTATGAAAAAATTGTCGAGTTTAGAAACGGGAACAGAATGGGGAGAAAGAAGATAAGACATCTGATAATAGTGATACCACAACCATTGCTTCAGTAGAGGAGTTAGTGGTGCTTTCTTTTGAAGATGAAAAGTGTAATCACGTTGCAGGTTAGGATGTTGAGTGGGTTATTGATACTTTTGTTTCTTACCATGCTACTCCCGAAAAAGAGTTCTTCACGTCTTACAAAACATGAGAGTTTGGTAATGTGAAGATGGGTAATACTAGTAGCTCAATGATTATGGGAATATGTATGTGTGCATTGAAACTAATGCAAGGTGCACAATTACTTCGAAAGATGTGCGACATGTTCCTGATTTGCACCTCAATCTGATTTTCTGGATTGCACGGGATCAGCAAGGTTACATGAATTATTTTGGCAACAGAAAGTGGAAACTGACTACGAGATCATTGGTAGTTACAAGAGGAGTTGCTTGTTGTCCATTGTACAAGAGTTGCTTGTGGCAAAAGAGACTAACTCACATGAGCGAGAAAGGATTGCAAGTTCTTGCAAAGAAGTCAATCATTCCCTTTGCGAAAAGTACAACCCTTAACCCTTGTGATTACTGTTTATTTGGCAAGCATCATAGAGTCTCTTTTAATATTGATGGTAAAAGAAAAACTAAATTGTTAGATTTAGTTTATTCTGATGTATGTGATCCCACTGAGGTAGAATCCTTAGGTGGCAAAAAATATTTTGACTACTTTTATTGATGATACTTCGCGAAAGGTGTAGGTTCTGAAAACAAAAGAACAGGTATTTCAGCATTATCAGAAATTTCATGCGATGGTTGAAAGAGAGACAAAAAGGTCATTGAAATGTCTTCGTACTGATAACAGAGAAGAGTATACTACAAAAGAGTTTGAAGCCTATTATTCCAACTATGGTATTTGGCATGAGACTACAGTTCCTGAAACCCCACAACATAATGGTGTGGCTGAAAGGATGAATCGCACCACTATTTAGAAAGTGATATGTATGCTTAGGATGACTAAACTTTCGTAAGTCTTTCTGGTGAAGTTGCTCGTACGGACTTGCTACCTGACTAACAAATCTCCATCGTCTCCTTTGGGTTTTGAGATTCTAGAGAAACAGTGGACCAAAAGAAAGGTTTCTTACTCTCATTTGAAGGTATTTTGTTGCAAGGCTTTCATACATATACCTAAGGAGCAGAGAGTGAAGCTTGATGACAAAGTTGTTCCGTATATTTTTTTTTTTCTAGCTATGGAGATGCACAATTTGGCTATAGACTATAGGATCTAGAGAATAAGAAAATTGTGAGAATAAGAGATGTAATCTTCCATGAAAATTAGACTTTGGCAGATTTTGAGTAGACTGTGCATCTAAAAGTTGTTAGATCTCTAGACTTTACAGTAGTTCCTTCTTCATCATAAACCACTACAAGTGGAGATCATGTACAGACAAATGTTCCTTGAAACAAATGATTCCAGAAGAAATTGGTATTGATGCTCTGGAAGATTCTGAGAGTGTTGAACAAGGGGAGCAACCCCTTCCACTAGTAAAAGTAGAGCCTCAACTTAGGAGATCCACTGTAGAGCATCAGGGCATCAAACAAGGTATCCCACTTCTGATTATATTTTGCTTACTAGAGAGAGGGGCCCAGAGAGTTTTACAAGAAGTCCAGTCTCACTAGATATAGAGTGATTTGGGTGAAGGCTATACATGAAGAGATGAATTCTTTGCATAAAAATCGCACCTATGAGCTGGCTGAACTTCCTACGGGCAAAAAAAGCATTGAAAAAGGAATGGGTATTTAAGCTGAAGGAGGATGGTGACAAGCTGGTTAAGTATAAAAGTCGTTTGGTGGTAAAATGTTTGGCCAAAAGAAAGGAATAAACTTTGATGAAATTTTCTCACTAGTTGTGAAGATGAGCTCCATTTGAGTTGTTATGGGTCTAACAGTTAGTGTGGATCTTGAACTTGAGCAATTATATATGAAGATTATCCTCTTGCACTGGTAACTTGTAGGAAGAGATCTACATGTTTCAGCCGAAGGATTTTGTTGAGAAAGGTAAATAGAACTTGGTTTGCAGGTTAAACAAGAGCAGATTAGTGTGCTTATGTCAGAAATTTTCATCGTGGATAATTATATTATATTGTCACTTTCTGTTGATGACATGTTAACTGTGGGATATGATATAAAAAATTAATTGGCAAGTTGAAAACAGAGTTGTTCAAGTCCTTTGATATGAAGGACTTAGGAAATGCCCAATAGATTTTGGGATATGCAAATTTTTCGTGACAAAAAAATTAAGAATTTGTGGTTGTCACAAGAAAGATATGTTGAACGGCTGCTTAAAAGGTTCAACTTTGGAAAATGCTAAGCTAGTCAGCATGCCACTTGTTGGCCACATCAAGTTGAGCAAAAGGTCTTATGTTAATACCACAAAAAGAAATAATGAGTTGGCAATTATTCCTTACTCCTTTGCTTTGGGAGTTTAATGTATGCGATGGTTTTCACACGACCAGATATTGCACATGCTGTTGGTGTTGTCAGCCGATATTCTATTCAATCCGGGTAGAGAACACTAGGAAGCGGTAAAATGGATTTTCAGAAATTTAAGAGGTAGCTCCAAGTTGTGCTTGACTTTTTGAGGCTCAAAACCAGTCTTAGAAGGCTTTATATGTTCAGACATAACAGGTGATTTTAACATTAGGAAATCTACTTTAGGATTCTTGTTTACTTTTGCAGGGGGAGTTGTATCCTGGTAGTCTAAACTTCAAAAATGTATTGCCTTGTCTACAACAGAAGCTGAGTATATTGATACTACAGAAGTGGGAAAAAATTATTATAGAGGAAAAGATTTCTTCAAGAACTGGGTTTGAGGCAAGGAGAGTATTAGGGTTGAAACTCGCGTCGGACGGGTCGGGTTTTGATGAACCCAACCCTAACCCATGTGAACAATGTCTAAACCCAACCCGAAGTACAGAACCACCCAATTCGACCCGACCAAAAACCCAAGAATCCCTCTCAATCACGGTCATTCCTTAACCTGTAAATTTTGTGATGTAGTGCATGGTATTACTTTGATGGCACTAATTTTTCGTGTCATGTACCATATCAAGACGCAGGAGCAGCAAATACCATCTTGTTTTAGATTATTGCAGTCATGACCTCTAGTGTCAATTTGTGAGTTCAAAGTGACTGTCCCCATTTGTAATGAAGCGTGGATGGTGAAAGGTATCTGCAACAGCAAATTCATAGGTGGGGTGGGCTTGGAAATCAGATCTGAACAAGAAGGAGATGGTGGCGATGGTCTAGGGCAAGGATAATAGTAGCAACAACAGCACTTAGTGAAGGTAGATGGGTTTCACAGCAAGGGGGAAAAGGGGAATCAAAAGGAAGTCTTCCATTTCAAAAAAAAAAAAAGATTGTAGTTTACAAAAAAAAAAATATCAAAACCCAAAATCCAAACCCGCTTAGTGATGGAGGCAAGACGTCGGAGATTCTGTGACTACGGCGATTAGGGGCAAAATGCTATGCACCGAAGAAAGAAGAGGAAGAATGAGAACTCAGAGAAAATGACTGGTGCGATTAGGAATAAGAAAGGGGCAAGCAAATGGGAAAGGTAGGGTGAAGAGAGAGAACCGCTGCCATGTGAGAGAATAAGAGAATTAAGGTTAGAGAGTTAGAAGAGTAACCTTTTATATTTAAAATAATTTTAGCCAGGTTTTTTTTTTCTAACCCAAGCTCGACCCAAGACCTGAATTTCTATAACCCAGCCCACACTATTTTTGGGTCGGGTCAGTCGGGTCAGGGCCAAAATCCCAACCCAAGTTTCACCCCTAGAGAGTATGTAGTATTTTGTGATAGTCAAAGTGCCATAGACTTCAGTAAGAATGCTATGTACCATTCTCACACGAATCACAATGATGTGAGATATCATTGGTTACTTGAAGCAATTGAAAAACAAATGTTGACCATTAAGAAAATTCACACAGAGAAAGATCCATTTGATATGTTGACAAAGGTGATTCCTAGAAAGAAGTTTGATCTCTGCATTGAGTTGGCAGGGATGCACTCCAAAGGAGAAGTTGTATGTTCTATATCTCCCTTGTGGGGTTGGAGGGGGAGATTGTTGTGGGTCCACCCCACACAGGAAAGAAGAAACTAAATGGGAGAGGAGTCCAAATAAATAAAGAGAAGTTAGGGGTTAGGAGATCCCATGCTAAAGCAACCTGAGAGCAGAAGGAAAGAAAAAAAAAAAAAGAAAGGAAAAAAAAACGTGGGATGCTAGTGAAGACCCGAGTGATTTGGGGTGAGAGACATTAGATGAAGCAAGGAGAGAAAAAAAGGAGAAAAAGGAAAAAAAAGAGATCTAATTGAAGAGAGAGACAGATCTGATCCGAGTGAGAGAAAAGAGATCTGAGACAGAGAGAGAATAGAGAAACTCGTAAGATTCGGCTACTCCTTCGGGTATTCTCTGAATAATATTATTTTTCTCTTGTATATTGTAATACCTTAGAATTTGAACATATGCCTGAGAAAATTGTATTCTCTAATTTGATATAGTGGATTTAATCGAATGTGCTCTGTAATTTTTCCCTCTACACTGGAGGGTCTTCCATGTAAATCTTGGTGTGATTTTGTGTGGATTGATTTTGATATTATTGTCAGATAATTTCGCCATTATTATTTGTGACTAATTGGTTTCAGAAAAATTCCAAATATTAATTTTGCGTTGGGGTTAATTTTTTTTGGGCCTGAAGACTTAAGAAAAATAAAAATCTATGTGAAATAAAATCTATTGATCTGATGTCTCAAAAGATTATCAGACCAAAGTCGATGTAATATGTCTCTTGGCACTCCACCCACATTTACAACAAATGGGGCTTCGAAGAGGATGAACCAAAATCTCCAAAATTAGCGGAAGAAAGAGATAAGGTTGATGACTTCCTTGGATAAAATTGATACTATGCAAGATCACTCAAGAAAATATGGACTTTCAAAATTCTAGAATTGAATTTCTTAATTCATTTCCATAAAATAGAAATTAAATTCATTCAATGATTGGATAAAAATTAATTATAGAACTAGAACCCAAATTAGAAGAACACTAGAAACTCAAAACTTGCACAAAGGAAAGCTTGAATTAATTTTTAGTGTGTCTTGTACAATGCTCGAAGGTCTTTATTTATACACAAAAACTCAAAAAATATTTACAAGGATTACCATCCATCAAAACCGCTCGTTCCACCAACTTTCCAAAGGATGAATCCTAGCCATTCATTACAAGTTACTAAAAACCCAACCTTTTAAATTCTCAACCTTTCCAACTTTCTAACCTTTGGATTTGGGTTACTAAAAGGGTCAATGGGGGCTTAATTTGGTGAATTTGAAGCATTGGACCCATATGACATAAACTTGGATTGATTTTGGGTCAATTTTGGGTGGCTTTTGGACTTAGGAATTATTGGTGTTTGGCACCAATATTTTCTTCATACTCAATTATGGCTAATTAAGCAATTTCATAGCTAAGTTGTCACGATCGTCCTTCGGGCACATGACTAATAGATTTTTTTATAAAAATACAACATGTAGGAGCCCAGCACACTTAGAAACCATGCGTATGAGGAGACTCCCATCAACACTAAGTCCTCTAGGGTCATCGGGAGTCCTACCATAATTTCGGCAGAATCTCCACAAGTCAGGAGTCTTTCTACAACCATTCGATTAGTTACTTCACACTCCTATTCACCAACTATCATTCAATTTCATAGACGTCCCCAACACATCAATTACAAGTTCAAACGACTCATTTACATGGTTTAAATACTACATAACCCATAACCACATGCCATGTATTAACAAAATATCAAAAGCAATTAGGTCTTCGTCTCATACAGCTTCGATGTTGGTCCAGTGGGGTCCCACGAACCTTGCCCTCGGATCGTATCCTGCATCTGTGATGGGTTAGTCATGCACATGCAACATCAAATATGAGAACTAGTTAAATAGTAATGCATGAGACACTAAGGACTTAACACCATGAATGTGAACCCATTTATCATTAAATCAAATTTATTCTTAACACAACGAGGCATGTGCTTGTTCTCCTTGTGACCCACGCGTTTGAATCTTGCCATTATTCTCTTTTTCGTGGCCATCACTAGTCTTAGCCAGTGACCATAGTGCAAAGCCTAACTTCATAACTCGCGCGTCTGGATCTCGTCACTACTCTCTATTTCGTTGCCATCACCGACATGGGCTAGTGACCCTCGTGTTTGGCGTCTTGCCACTATTCTCTATTTCACGGCACTCATCATTCTAGGTTATCATGTTATTCATCACCCTCGTGACCCACACATTTGGATCTCGCCACTACTCTATTTCGTGGCTATAGCTAGTCTTGGTTGGTAACCCTAGCGCAAAATCTAACTCCCTGACTCACACGTCTGGATCTCGTCACTAGTCTTTATTTCATGGCCATCACGGATATAAGCTAGTGACCCTCGCATTGGGGTCTTGCCACTACTCTCTATTTCGTGGCATATATCATTCGTCATCATTACTCATACGCTCCATTTATCGATATACACATGCATTACGAGTATCCTAGCATCATACTTTATTCATACACATAAGTCGTTTCATCCTTCTCTAAATATTCCCCATTCAATCGTCATCGATTCCACGTGATTTACAACACAACGCCCCAACAAGAATTTCAGATCCAAAGCACATGAGTATAGCATTCACATGGAAATAGGAACCTTCATAAAGAATCATGCACTTCATTGTTCCATATGTTTAGATGCATTTATAACATATTACAATCACACCACATTCATGCACTCAGATTATCTATACCCACTCCATCATGGATTTTATCACACCAAACATTCTTATACTATCTTTCTATAGCGCAATACGCATCGTAACACGATACTCATTATCACATACTACCACAATTTATTCAAGTGAGGTACCATGAATAAACTCAATTACCCCATCACCTCACTATGAATGTAACACATGTTATAAAGACCATAGATGGAATTCAAACATCACCAAAACATGAACACAATTCTACATGAAGTGGGAAAACCCTAACCACGTCAATGATTCCATAATACATGTAATTTGATCACACTAAGGTACAATGCTCTCAGCTGCCTACGTACCACATGGTAGATCAAATCAACCATAGTTCATAAGTGATTTGGGACCCTATTAACATACACACTAAGGTAGAAACCCCAAATCCTACCCCCAAGTTCTAGCTCAACTACAAGGCCAAACCCCCAATTGGAGAGCCAAACCCCATACAACAATGACATTTGGTCTAAGTTTATCCCCATTTACAAGCTTACATAGCAAAGGGTATTCAAGCATGACCCAAGGTTAAACCATCCGCCCCAAATTCCATAGTCCACTTAGGGTATTCACCCCCAATTCAAGCCACATTCCCTATTCTCCAAACCCTGACTCTTCCTAAGATTATTTAGACTCAAACAACAACAAACCACCAAATTTCTAACCCAATCCCACTCTTTCTCCAATTTCCCTTGCTCCTTACCAAGCCCCAAAGCCCATTTAGGGGTGATCCCTCCCATGCAAGGTTCAATCTCCAATTTAATACTTAATCTTCTCCATGATACACCAAAACCATTCCCCAAGTACCAACCTTACTTAAAGTAGAGGGAATAAATCATATTTAGGGGAAAAAATTACCTTAGGAAGAGGAAAACCCAAGAGGAGGAGAGCTTGAGGAGTGAGCACTCCAAATCCAATGCATGCAAGAGGAGATTTAGAGAGGAGAAGAGAAAAAGGAGAGGCTTCTATCAGTTGGGGAGGGTTTCTCAGGGAGCTGGGTTCGTTTGGAGAAGCTGGAAATGAGAGAATGGATTCTCTCGATCAAAACGGGGTTTAAATACTCAGTCAATTCCACAATGTCAGTCGAACCGACAAAACCCAAAATTTTGTCAAGCCTGGGTGCTCTCATAAGGTTTGTCTGACATCAATTATCTGTCGCACCGACAATGTTGGTCGAACCAATGCTTCCCATCGGTCGAACCGACAAAGAACAATTTCTCTACTAAATTCTATGCTCAGAAGGTTGGACTGTTGTCAATCATCTGTCTGACCGATATGTCGACCAGACTGATAGCTCTTGTCAGATGGACAAACACCAACTCAACTCTAAACCCTCAAGTCCTCCACCCTTTCACAGTCCAGGGAAAGTAAGGTTGGGGCCCACATGTGGTCCTCAAGCTATCTCATAGGTGTAAACTCAGTAACTTTTTCAAAATTACCTTAGAATTGGACTTGAGTAATTACATAAGCTCATCTTGGTGGTCATCCAATTGATGAAAATGGCTTCCAATTTTATGCATATCATGGATGGTGTCTTCAATTCCTCCGGGATGAAAGACCTTGCATGCTCGGGACATGGAATCCTCATCTTCAATTTTCATGTGGCCTTCATTTGTGCTTGTGATGACGTCATCACCTATGAATGGTACTACTCCAGAAACTTAGGTTTGAGTCCACTAATTGTAATGACAGGATCTATTGAAAAGGTTTTTCATTAATATGTATCTCACTAAAAATCACTTTGATTGAACTAATTTAAATCATATTTTCAAAAGGTGAAAATTTTAAAGATTAAATAAATTTAAATAGATTGAATTTTAAAAAACTTAAAATATTACTTAAATTGATTCAATAAATATGATTTTATTTTTAACCATTTATTCAATGAAAGGTGTTTCTAACCAAACTCATCACCACTCCGTTTAAAAGAGTTCATCCCTAGGTATGTGAAATAAATAATAGACCTGCATACCACTGTAATGATGATCAACCTAAACCTATTCGATTTTTTAGCCGCTCTCTTTATGAGATCAAATCTCAGCGATTTTATTTTTGTTTTATATCCTATAAGTCTATTAGAATTTTATAAAAAAATTATTGTGTTCTTATCTCTTTGTGTTTGTTTTTCAAAGAGAAATTTTTTAAAATTTATTTATAATATAAATATCAAATAAAAAAATCTTGTATTTATATATTTAACCATATTCCTCAACCCAATCCCAAACACACCCCCCCCCCCCCCCCTCTCCTCTTCTCATACTTTATCACAGAGGTTTAAAAATCGGTATCGGCTGATATATCAGCCGATACGATATGTCGACCGATGTATCGTTATCGGCCGATATATCGGCCGATATTTTTCTCTTTCTTCCTTGTCTTTTTAAATATCGGCCGATATTTTGATATCGGGCCGATATAATACGGCCGATATCAAGGCCGATATTGTGAATATCGGCCGATACGATACATATCGGCCGATATTCACATATCCAAAACCGATATATATCGGTCGATACGATACGTATCGGCCGATATTTCAACCCCTACTTTATCATACTATGTGAATTAAACCTTTGGTCAATTTTAAATTATTATAAACTGATCTAACCATTAGATAAAAATATATTTAAAACAGTATATATTTTAATATTAATTTTTAGACTCTTAAAAATCATGACATTTCAAATTCAAAACACCTAATGTTTTAGGAGAGCATCGAATGATACCCACCCTCACTCCCATATAAGTTTCCCTAAACTATTTAGAGTATTATTCTGAATACTCTCTCTTTTATATATACATTATTGAATTTTAGCTGCATCGAATCTCTAGCGCTATGGCTAATATTTTATTAATAGTTTTAATTTTTTCACATAAATAATGAGGAAAGAAAGTAAGTGGAAGCAGAGCTGTCCACAAAGTTATAAAGAGAAGTATTGTTTGCTATGATTAGCCAAACATAGTCCACACAAAGAAAGGCTTGCTTTAGACAAAATTTTTATTTTTTATATTCTAGTCCTGAACCCTGAATGGAAACGCAACCTTTAGTCCTTTGAGATGAATTGACTTTTAAAATGGGAAGAACAGAAGAAACAGGAAAAAAATTCCAAAAGACTCTTTACATCCCACGATTTCTTTGCCCACTCCACTCCCGTCGCTTCTTCCTTTACATACAAACGTCAAAGTCCTCCTTTTTCTTTCCTTCCAAGTCGAATCGTATTTATAATTTCAAACTTCAAATTTGCTGGCTCCCATTAATTTAAATATTCCTTTCTATACTTAAATAACAAATTATTCTTCATTTGATTCTTGTTGTTGACTCAGAAGAAGTGAAAAGATTTATTAAAAATAAATAAATAGGGCAACTAGATGAATGGACTTTATGAATGGGTGAGATTGAGTCAAATTTGGGTCAAGATAGTGTCAAGTATCAAAAGCTTTTCTAATTGATCTGCTATGGTTTGAATTTCGTTTTGTTCAATTCTAGTTCAACTAGGCTTGGTCCCTATTCTTATAAAAATATGAAAAAAGATAAATGATAAAATAAATCTTAAATCTTAAATTTTATGAAAATATTGGAATATTAAAAAAATCACACACACCCTAAAAATTATATTAATCACATCAGATTAAGAGATCTTTATTTAATTACAAAAATATTTATATATTATTTCATTATATTTCAAACAACAAACTCCAAAATGAGAATTATCTTAAGAAATCTAGATTTCATGAATTTAGAAAAAAAACCTTATAAAATCACACAACACACTACAAACTATATCAATCAGATTAAAACATCTCTATTTGATTCAAGCACTCAATGTCATTCCATTAAATTACTTTCACAAATAACCCTAAAATCAAGATTATCTTAGAACAAAAATTCAAAAAATTTGATGAAAATAATTCAAAATGGACAAATTTTAAGACAAAAAGTTTGGAATTTACAAATATTTTTCACACTTAACAAACTTTCTTCTAAACCTTCTTAAAATCATACGTAATGCAAGATTCAACTTAAAAAATAGTTAGAAACAATCATTTTTTCAAAATAAAAATATTTTTTTTGAAAATGACCTATACTATATTATATCAGCTGATACACATCGATATAATAAGGCCAATAAAATACCCATATTTATTTGGATGATACAATGATCGATCAATATGTATCATCATATATAAAATTGATAATGCTGACTTAGTCAAATTTAAAATTCCTGCTATGGGTTGAGTTGGGTTGAGGGAAAAAAAAGCTCAATGGAAGTTTGGGCTGAAGTAGGTTCACGGTTCACCTCCAACTCAATCTAATCTGACATTAATTAGTCATAATGGGTATTTAGATATTACTATTTTATTAAATTTTATCTATTTCATTTCTTAAACTATTGTATCTTAATCTTAAAATCAATAGGATGGAGAGCATTATGCATGCACATTACTATTTTTCCTTTCTTTGACCTCACTTGCCGCAGTTTCACCCCAACATTTGACAATAAAAATGAGCTCAATTATGTCAATTATTAAAATATTGTTATGTCAATTATGTCAACATTTCACCCCCAACTATTTTAAACCCCTAATATCAAACGGTAACCTATATAATAATATGGAGTACATTATTGTCCAAGGTAAAGCAGGTCTACTCAAATAACTATTTTTAAAACTTCTATTTGAATCCAACCTCTATTTGATACCTTCCAAGTCATTTGAATTTTTTTATTTTTTTTGAATTTACGTGTGGAGAAGCATGGGATACTCAACGTAAAACTCCCACAGGGTGAGTCAACTACTGCTAAGGCACATCAAAGTTAAGCCATGGGTGTTCGAACTCGTAACCTCTTGCTTCCTGAGATGAGAAGCAACCAGTTGAACTAAACTCATGTGAAATTATTTTAACATCGTTTAGACATGGTTGTGAAATTGTTATGCTTGTAAATTTGAAAAATACTAATTTTTCCTTTTTACCTTTAAAAATGTTGAAATTAATAGATGGATTAAGCGGTTCTTTAGATATTAATTAGAAGGGCCATCTTGGTATTAAAGGATAATGAATAGATATTTAAGTAAAAATATTGAAGAGAGATAATTTGATGTAAGAATGACAGCAATTGGTGATATTTAAGACATGTAAAGTCTATCTCTTGAAAGTTTGACTCATTCGTTAATTTCTAAACACATGAATTTATTATTTTAGATTTTATCAAAGAGTTACAAGATTTTACTTTTTAAACTCAACTAATCATTCGATCAAAAGGTTTGAATTGAAAATTTTGATGTGAATTGATTTACAATAAATTATTTCTCAACTTATATATGCCACATTATTTGTGGCCAACTGATTAAAAAAAATAAAGAGTGCATCTTTCAAACATTTTAAGAATCACTTTAAAATAATATAATTGAGTCAGTGATTATCATAACTTTATTATGACTTACAAGAGTTGTGGTAATAAGGTTAGGCATAATGATTAAATTACTACATGATCTAAGCTGAATTAGAGCTATGTATCAACTATTTAGTTCCTTTGTTTAAATTAAATGATTCAAAATTTTAAATTAGACTTCTTTAAATAGGGACATCTAATAACTTTATATTTACTTAGTAGAATTTGTGAACTTTTATCATAATAAAATATTGAGTCAGCGGAATTAGGCAAGTAACATATATATATATTTTTTTTTTTGATTTAACATATGGGAAACTCAGACACAGTCTACTACCCCTAAGGCACACCAAAGTTAAGCAATGGGGATTTGAACCCGTAACATCTTGCTTTTTGAGGCAGGAGAGAACCGGTTAACATATTTAATGGAAGAATAGAGCCACCGAATAGAGTGGTGGTGGACCTGCTAGGTTGTTCTTTATTTTACTATTATACTCATAAAAATGGTTATTTTATGATGATCAAGTAGGTCATTTTTTGAAGACCAAAAATTTTTAAAAATAAAAATAAGTTAAACTAATAAAATTTTGAAGAATTTTAAAAGTTTAGTTTAATTGGTTTTATTTTGTAAGTTACATATATAAAAATGAAGAAAGAGATTTTGAAGGAAATTCATTCTGTACTTAAATGTGTGAAATAATATTACATAAATTGCTTAGGTGGTCATTTCATAATATACTTTGGATTGGAAATTTGAAATTGACCTCTTGTGGGAAATTGGAAGGAGAAGAAAGGTCCAATTGGCATTAATTTTGGCCTATTTTAGTCTATTTTGACTAAAACAGACATATTGGAATTGTCTATTACCTATTTCGCTTTATTGATTTTATACTTTAAATGAGCTAAAGTATATGGTTAGAAATTGAATTTTAAGATAAAATTTCGATGGTTTATAGTTCATCTAATTTATTTTATGTAATATAGATATTTTATTGATTTAACATAAATTGGAGAAAAAAAAAATTGAATGGGCCTGGTGTACCCATTTATTTTGAGGTTTAATCTTTAATTTTAAATAACATTATAATTCAAATTTATTTGTTGGGTATCTCTTAGGTTTTCTACAATTCTTATTGGAGTAAAATTCAAATTTTCCTAAACTAATACTCCCTCTGTCCCAAAATATTTGTCCTATTTCGGAATTTTTTATTTTTTAAGGATCATTTTTGCACGGAGTGTACTAAAAGCCTATTAATAGATTCTCTGAGTCAATACAATCCTGATAAAAAAAGTGGTCTGGCGGTGTCTCGTTGTGTAGTTACTGCTCAATAATGTTTTCTTAACCATGCTGCAATGCATGATTCTAGACAATGAGAGCCGGAGGAGGAAATGATTAAAGAATGTCGTATATGGACAAATCAAAGCTTATAAAAGATGATCGTCTTCCCATCACGATAGAAGATGATTTTGAGCTCATCGAAAATGTTAAAACTTTGATTCAATGTGAAAAATAAATAATAGGACAAATAATTTAGGATAATTTCAAAATGCATATAGGGCAAGTTAGGAGTCAAGATATTGGCCGATACGTAATACTGGTTTTTCAGCACCGTATTATATCGGCCGATACGTATTGTATTGTCCGTACATAGTAGTTCTCGACCGATATTCATAATATCGGCCTTTTTTAAAAAAAAAAATTCAAAACGGTGGTGGGCCCGAGTTGATATCTCGGCCGATATCAGACCAATATCAGCCGATATTCAAAATATCGGCTAATATTTTCGTTTTCAATTTTTTTTTTTAAAAAAAAAGCTTCCTTTTAGGTTTTTTATTTATTTTTTAATTCAGAGAAATAAAATAATAAAAAATACTGATATTAAAAAAAAAAAAAGAGAAATTTATCGGCCGATATCTCGGAGTGGCTGAATTTTGCACCCTTAGGACAAGTATTTTAGGACGGAGAGAGTATTTGATATTCTGCTATTTTAGCTTTAAGATTCATAATATAGATGAATATATAAATATAATTTAGTGTGAAATGATGAAATTAATTAATCAAATTTTTCTATAATTTTGCAATATTTTTTATTTTTATTTTTTATATTTTTAAAATAAAATATTAAAATACGTTTCGAAATCGTCCGCCCTGCACCCACCTCAAGAGTATATTCTTCAACAGAAATTACACAAGAGTAAACATATAATAGATATCTCTGATAAAATAAAATGTCCGTACCTAACCCAACAGTTAATCAACAAAGGCCGTTTTAGAAATTGGCGACTTTCCCATGATCCGCTTGCCCGAAACGACAAATTCGGGCACCATATTCTAAGAGTCCAAACAGATACAAAAATATATAAAAAAGGAATAGATTGGGGAAGAAGAAAGACAATTATAATGATTGTGTTTAAATGGGAAAAACATAATGAAGGACAAATTCCCTTATCTACTAAAGTTAGGAGAATCGAGGAGAAAGTAGATGCCTCCTCTTAAAGAGAAACCTTAACCTTTTTTAATGGAAAAGAGAGAAATTGTGATCTCCTCTTAAAGTAGATGCCTCCTCTTAGATAATAAATAATATAATTTTGATTATAATATAGAATGAATCAATAAATAAATCCTACTATATTATATCTGAAGTTATAAACTCTTTCAAAATAAAAATGATAAGAAAAACTAATTTTGACTATCTAATTTAAATATATTAAAATAAATTATTATTTCACTATTAATTTGATTTATTAGAACGTAATGACTAAAAGGAGTCTTAAATAAGATAACCTCTAATTGATAATAGCCCCCAATGCATATAATAGTAAATATTAAAATAATAACTTTGGCCCCAATCCTCATGCGGGAGTTTTTTTTGTCACTGCACATGGGTTTTTTAAATGAAAAGCCTATTTTACCTTTCTCTCTTTGAAAAGCAACTGCTAAGTGGTGTACGTGCTTTTGAACTGAGCATTGCACTAATAATTACGAGTAGTGCACCGCTCAACTAACTTCAAAGTTATTTTTTAAGTACTGTATATTTTTAAAAAAAATCAAATTTAATATCCGAACTAATTATAATAACTTGGTAAAAATATTTAAGACTTCAAGGTCTTTTAACACTCCCAAATGCTTAAAACACAGTGTTTTACAAATAAGGATATCCCTGAATTGTACCGAAAACACATTTGGAAGTGTCAAAAGATATTAAAGACTTAAAGTATTTTATCAGATTATCATAATTAGTCCGGATATTTAATTTGAGAAATTTTAGAAATACACAGTGGTTAAAAAATAGTACTATGCATTACTGTAGTATTTGCAACGTAGACCTTTATTCTTTAAGCACTGTGTATTTTCAAAATTTCTCAAATTGAATATCCAAACTAATTACGATAACCTGATAAAAATACTTTAAAACTTGAAGGTCTTTTGACACTCCTAAACGCTTAAAACACAGTGTTTTATAAATAAGGGTATCCCTGGACTATGCTGAAAATACATTTGGGAGTGTCAAAAGACCTTAAAGTTTTAAAGTATTTTTATCAACTTATCGTAATTAGTCCGAATATTCAATTTGAGAAATTTTAAAAATACACAGTGCTTAAACAATAGTAGTCTATATTGCAAATGTAACAGTAATGCATTATAATAAAATCTCTTTTAAAATTTTAAAGTAATTTTTTAAGCACTGTGTGTTTTCAAAATTTCTCAAATTAAATATCTGAACTAATTACGATAACTTGATAAAAATATTTTAAGACTTCAAGGTTTTTTTATACTCCCAAATGTATTTTCGGCACAGTTTAAGAATACTCTTATTTATAAAACACTATATTTTAAGTGATTGGGAGTGTCAAAGGACCTCAAAGTTTTAAAGTATTTTTATCAGGTTACCGTAATTAGTCCGGATATTCAATTTGAGAAATTTTGAAAATACACTGTGCTTAAAAAATAACAATCTACATTGCAAATGCTACAGTAATGCATAGTAAATTATTTAAATAATAAAATCTATTTTAAAACTTTAAAGTTATTTTTTAATCACCTTATATTTTTAAAATTTCTTAAATTAAATATCTGGACTAATTACGATAACTTGATAAAAATACTTTAAGATTTTAATATCTTTTGAAACTCCTAAATGTATTTTCAGTACAATTCAGAGATATACTTATTTATAAAATACTGTGTTTTAAGTATTTAGAAGTGTCAAAAGACCTTAAAATCATAAATATTTTTACTAAATTATTATAATTAATCTGAATATTAAATTTAAAATTTTTTAAAAATAAATAATACTTAAAAAATAACTTTAAAATTAAATTAACAGTATACTACTCTATACTGAGGAATTATTAGAGGACTGCTCGATTCTTACACTATTGAACAGATGCTTTTCAAAAAGGTAAAACAGACTTTTCATACAGAAAAAGACTTTTCATACAACAGAAAACTCACTTGTGAGGATGGACATAATTTTAATTCAATGCTAATGCATTGCTTTAATATTTAATATAGTCGACCAATCATTCTCCTATAGAATCTGGTGTGGTTAACGAGGTCCATTATTTGAATGTAACTTTTAAGAGATGCAGTCTTCTCGGGCTCGGTCAGGACTTTGTCTTGTCCTAGTTTAGATGTAAAATTCAAATTGAATATCAGGACTAATTACGATAACTTGATAAAAATACTTTAAGACTTTAAAGTCTTGTGACACTCCTAAATGTTTAAAACAGAGTGTTTTACAAATAAGGATATCCCTACGGTGTGCTGAAAACACATTTAGGAGTGTCAAAAGACCTTAAAGTCTTAAAGTATTTTTATCAGGTTATCGTAATTAGTCCGGATATTTAATTTGAGAAAATTTGAAAATACACAGTGCTTAAAAAATAATGTTAAAGTTTTAAAGGAAAGATAAAACTTTAACATTATTTTTTAAGCACTGTGTATTTTCAAAATTTCATAAATTAAATATCTGGACTAATTACGATAGCCTGATAAAACTACTTTAAGACTTAAAGGTCTTTTGACACCCTGAAATGTGTTTTCGGCACACCTTAGGGATACCCTTATTTGTAAAATATTGTGTTTTAAATATTTTGGAGTGTCAAAAGACCTTAAAGTCTTAAAGTATTTTTATCAGGTTATCGTAATTAGTCCGGATATTCAATTTGAGAAATTTTGAAAATACACAGTGTTTAAAAAATAATGTTAAAATTTAAAACTTTAACATTATTTTTTAAACACTGTGTATTTTCAAAATTTCTCAAATTGAATATCCGGACTAATTACGATAACCTGATAAAAATACTTTAAGACTTTAAGGTCTTTTGACACTCTTAAATGTGTTTTCGGCATACCCTAGAGATACCCTTATTTGTAAAATACTGTGTTTTAAATATTTCGGAGTGTCAAAAGACCTTAAAGTCTTAAAGTATTTTTATCAGACTATCGTAATTAGTCCAGATATTTAATTTGAAAAATTCTAAAAATACACAGTACTTAAAAAATAACGTTAAAGTTTTAAAGATTTTTTTTATTTAATTACTGTAGCATGCATATGATGAATCGATTGATACATCAATCGATTAACAGAATCGATTGATGCTATCAATTCATCAACGGAATCAAATCCGATCCATTTCTTCCGCTGTTAGAATCGATCGATCAACGCAAAAATGCCAAAATGGTAATTTCCAGTGAAATTTCTGAATTCAATGTCTACTGGTAGGTTTTTACGATGTCTATATGGGCACCCTCTTCTTAAACGTCCTTCTACAAATAAAGTCTGCTTATAGTCCCGAGAAATGACAAATGAGAGTCTGCTAGCAAAGAGTCATTCATTCCATTCATTCAATGGAGGAGGCGGAAGGCCGTCTCAATCAAGATTTTTCTATTTGTACTTTTCCTTCTATTCCATTATCAAATCTAGATATAATCACTGATTACTTTCATCTTCTTTAGACCAAGTCCACAATTAGACGCAATGAATGTGAATATGTCATGATTTCTACAAAAGAAATTCAATTTTGATTATTGAAATTCTTTGAATTGAAAGTTTAAAAGACATGTTTTAAAAGTTGGAACTCAAAATTAGTCTAATATAATGATCTAGTAATCTCCACTGAATATTTTGTGTCTTTATCTTCTTCTTTTTTATAATCGAAGGTGTCTATGCATCTCAACCGATTAGTTCTTCGAGACATATGAAAATCTCTCAACCTGCATACACTGGATAAAAATGTGAGTGACTCATTGGGATGAGATGTGAATCGAACTCAAGACTCCTGCTTCTTCAAGCGGGTTCTTGACTGTCACTTCAACTCCTTCAGATTGTATCCTCATCGATTGTTGTACCTGTTGTCCTATCACTTGGATTAATATTTTTGAAATTCTAACCATTATTTTTGTAATTTTTATTTATATAAATAAGACAATCACATTGAAATTCGAAATAAAATGGTAGTGAAAATTAGGGGATAATAATAAATAGTATGAATCTTACGATAGTATGAATATCAATTTGTCATGATTTCTACGAAAGAAATTCAATTTTGATTATTGAAACTCTTTGGATTGTAAGTTTAAAAGTCATGTTTTAAAAGTTGGAACTCAAAATTAGTCTAATATAATGATCTAGTAATCTCCACTGAATATTTTGTGTCTTTATCTTCTTCTTTTTTATAATCGAAGGTGTCTACGCACCTCAACCGATTAGTTCTTCGAGACATATGAAAATCTCTCAACCTGCACACACCGGATAAAAATGTGAGTGACTCATTGGGATGAGATGTGAATCGAACTCAAGACTTCTGCTTCTTCAAGCAGGTTCTTGACTGTCACTTCAACCCCTTCAGATTGTATCCTCATCGATTGTTGTACCTGTTGTCCTATCACTTGGATTAATATTTTTGAAATTCTAACCATTATTTTTGTAATTTTTATTTATATAAATAAGACAATCACATTGAAATTCGAAATAAAATGGTAGTGAAAATGAGGGGATAATAATAAATAGTATGAATCTTACGATAGTATGAATATCAATTTGTCATGATTTCTATGAAAGAAATTCAATTTTGATTATTGAAACTCTTTGGATTGTAAGTTTAAAAGTCATGTTTTAAAAGTTGGAACTCAAAATTAGTCTAATATAATGATCTAGTAATCTCCACTGAATATTTTGTGTCTTTATCTTCTTCTTTTTTATAATCGAAGGTGTCTACGCATCTCAACCGATTAGTTCTTCGAGACATATGAAAATCTCTCAGCCTGCACACATCGGATAAAAATGTGAGTGACTCATTGGGATGAGATGTGAATCGAACTTAAGACTCCTGCTTCTTCAAGTGGGTTCTTGACTGTCACTTCAACCCCTTCAGATTGTATCCTCATCGATTGTTGTACCTGTTGTCCTATCACTTGGATTAATATTTTTGAAATTCTAACCATTATTTTTGTAATTTTTATTTATATAAATAAGACAATCACATTGAAATTCGAAATAAAATGGTAGTGAAAATGAGGGGATAATAATAAATAGTATGAATCTTACGATAGTATGAATATCAATTTGTCATGATTTCTACGAAAGAAATTCAATTTTGATTATTGAAACTCTTTGGATTGTAAGTTTAAAAGTCATGTTTTAAAAGTTGGAACTCAAAATTAGTCTAATATAATGATCTAGTAATCTCCACTGAATATTTTGTGTCTTTATCTTCTTCTTTTTTATAATCGAAGGTGTCTATGCATCTCAACCGATTAGTTCTTCGAGACATATGAAAATCTCTCAACCTGCACACACCGGATAAAAATGTGAGTGACTCATTGGGATGAGATGTTAATCGAACTCAAGACTCCTGCTTCGTCATGCGGGTTCTTGACTGTCACTTCAACCCCTTCAGATTGTATCCTCATCGATTGTTGTACCTGTTGTTCTATCACTTGGATTAATATTTTTGAAATTCTAACCATTATTTTTGTAATTTCTATTTATATAAATAAGACAATCACATTGAAATTCGAAATAAAATGGTAGTGAAAATGAGGGGATAATAATAAATAGTATGAATCTTACGATTGTACGATTTCTATTTCACGATTTACACCTCTACACCAATTTTCGATACGATTCATGGAGAAGTTGATAAAGTGATACACCCATCATCAGTCCGTTATCGGTTTGTCTTGGGAATATGGCCCATAAGTATGATAGTTACGTCTCTGCTCTCTCGGGCTAATATCCATGTGAGTGTTGGTGGAGTTCAATTGATTGTCTCATATTTCAGAAATTGGGAGATTATTAGTTCGAATATCCATGGTCTAACTTTAGTGTGCCTTAGAGATAATAGGCTCACCGGTGGAAGTTTTATGCTTGATATCCCACGATTTCTCATACGTAAATTTAAAAAAAAGAAACGATTAAGATCTAATGTCAAAATAAATGAATAGAGGAGTATTTTTAATATAATACTTTTTATAAGAGTTAGGTCCATTTAATTTGAAAAACAATGATTATAGAATTAGTATTAAATAAGTATTTAACTTAACAGTTTGATAAAGTCAAAGTAATTTTAAATTGAATATAAATATAATTTATGAAAGTTGATAAGTACACGGGGTGGATGAGAATTTAGAAGTGGTGAATCATACTTGTTTATGAACTTTTTTCTCGTTAAGTCCTTCTACAAATTAAGTCTGCTTATAGTCCTGAGAAATGACAAATGAGAGTCTGCTAGCAAGAGTCATTCATTCCATTCATTCAATGGAGGAGGCGGAAGGCCGTCTCAGTCAAGAATTTTTTTTTTTTTTTATTGTACTTTTCCATCTATTCCATTATCAAATCTAGATATAATCACTGATTACTTTCATCTTCTTTAGACCAAGTCCACAATTATCAGATCCTGACGCAATGAGTGTCAATTTGTCATGATTTCTACTATAGAAATTCAATTTTGATTATTGAAACTCTTTGGATGGAAGTTTAAAAGTCATGTCTTAAAAGTTGGAACTCAAAATTAGTCTAATATAATGATCCAGTAATCTCCACTGTATTTTTGGTGTCTTTATCTTCTTCTTTTTTATAATAGAAGGTGTCAAAGCATCTCAATTGATTAGTTTTTCGGGACATATGAAAATCTATCAACATGCACACACCGAATAAAAATGTGAGTGACTCATTGGGATGAGATGTGAATCTGTAATACCCTAACCCAAATTAGGCTTAGTTTAGCCTAATAAATCTTGCTTAGACCAGTTAATATCGATGATGATAGTTAGGGCTTTGTGAAAAGCCCAGGTGTGGCCCAATCTAAGCTTGCCAGCTCAGTGATTCAGCTCGTCCACCTGGAGGGACAAAATGGTAATTTACCTTCTTATTGTTATTATTTTATAAATTGTGTTATTATGTGATTATTATTGGTTGATATTATTCTCCTTAATCAAGGATTCCTATTTTTGATTTTAAAATAATTTTATTTTCAGAAAATAATATATAAAACCACCTGTAAAAACCCCGAAATGGAGAAATAAATATTTTAAATGATTTTGGAAATGAAATAATTTTTGAAAGAAGTTTGGTATGTTAGACCATATTAGTATGGTCTAGTTTATTCTTCCAAACCCCAAAAATGAGGATTTTAAATTGTTTTATTTAACATTAGTTAAATTAAGTAATTAGTGTTAAATTATGATTTTTATTTAAATCGATGGTTTTGGTGAGTTTTAAATCTCTAAATTTTTATGGTGACCAGAGTTTTTAAAACCCAACTCATCTGAAAGGTTGAATTAAATTTTTGAGCTTTTAAAATCATGCTTTTAGTTAAAAATCGAGTTTTTATCAAAATGGGGGACTTATTTGCAAAACCAGAAATTTGAATGGACTGTTTTGCAACCAAGACTACCGAACACTGGTTACACTGTTCGGGACGTCGGCAGCAACTACAAGCAGCGGCATGCAGTGGCCACCCTTTGATCAATGGTTCTATAAATTGGCCCTCCTCCATCTGGTTTAACTCCCACCATTTTCTCAGTCTCTCTGCTCTTTGTGAAAAACCAGTCAAGTTCCCTTCCTTGCCTCTGTTTTCCCAGTTTTTAGCTTAACCGTAGCTTAGAGGGAAGATTTTCAAACGTCGGATTTTCAACCCAGGAACTCGAGTGAAGGTAACCACTCTGTTCCTCTTTCAATTTCAGTCGGTTTAGAATCAAGAAAAACCTAATTTGGCCAAGTTTTGAGTGAGTAAAACCAATTTGAAGTTTAAGAAAAAACCCGATTTTTATTGTACCAGTGAGGTTTTGGTTTTAAAATCTGTTAGCTTAATCAGTGTTAAAGCTCCAAATCACTCCCTATGGAAAGAGGACTCACTGAGGAGTCCATCTGACCGGTTGGATGTGAAAACAGAATCCGGAAAACCCACTGTTTCTGGATTCGTATTTCATGCAGTGTCTGCCTGTCACTGTCTGCTGGTGCAGACAGTGGAGGAAGACGACTCTCGGACAGTCCGAGAGTCGAGCTTCGGACGGTTTGAGGGTCACACCCTTCGGACAGTCCGAAAGGAACCCTTCAAACGTTCCGAGTTTCACTCAGAGCCCGAAGCGTCCGAGGCAAGTTTAACTCGTCCGGATGTTCCTAGCCGAGTTCGGAAACCGAACCCCACTCGGATGATCCGAGCCTCACTCGGCATGTTCCGAGACACACAGACCCACCAAGACCCATTTTTCAGATTTTTCTGTTCGGAAGGACATTCGGATGATCCTAGACCCGATCTTCGAACGATCTGAAGGCAGACCCACAATCCGAAGTCAGTGACTAGTGTAGGTAGTGGTTCGAATGATTCGAACCCACAATACCTAGTTCCGAGGCATGTTCCTAGGGACCTAGTTTTTGAATGTAAACTCTTGATTGTTTGATGTTGCATGTGATGTTATACCCCATTAATAATTAAAATTGTACTAACCCTCTTCTCTTATTACTATAGTGTATATACTATTGTATTCAATTCCAGGCCGAATCTATTGGTCGAGCACTGAGTGATTTCACTTCCAGGCCGACGCTATATTTGTCGGATACTGAGTGACCTAGAGGCCTTACTCAACATGTCAAATCTGGTCCTATCTAGAAGATAACTGAGAAGTGACCTGAGAATCTAGACTTAACTTAAGAAATTGATCTGGTCATGCCCATAAGACAGGGGTAGAAAAATCGGCCGGGCTGAGATCCCGGCCGATTTTTCATATCGGCCGATATATTGGTTCGGCCGATATATCGGCCGAATTTTTTCTCTCTCCTACCCGTTTTTATTTTTTTATTTTTTTTTTAAAAAAAAATTCAAAAAAATTACAGTAAATGCAGATAATTATGGGCTTATTGAATATGTAATTTTTTCATAAAATATCGGACATTTATATCTTCTAATATATTTTTGAAGTTACGACAACGAGAAATTATATAATTAGTAATAAAATTGTAAAAATTACAAGGAAAATGATATAAATGAGGAAAATTTGTAGAAATAATTTCATAATTTATTTTCTTAGTCAATGAGTGTTATTTTAAGTTAGGATATCCCTAGGGTGTGCCGAAAACACAATATTTTACAAATAAGGGTATCCCTTGGGTGTGCCGAAAACACATTTAGGAAAGTCAAAAGACCTTGAAGTCTTAAAGTATTTTTATCAGGTTATCGTAATTAGTCCGGATATTTAATTTGAGAAATTTTGAAAATACACAGTGCTTAAAAAATAACTTTAAAGTTTTAAAGGAGATTTTATTATTTAATACACTATGCACATTATTTTTTAAGCATCGTGTATTTTTAAAATTTCTCAAATTGAATATCCGGACTAATTACGATAACCTGATAAATATACTTTAAGACTTTAAGGTCTTTTGACACTCCTAAATGTATTTTCGGCATACCCTAGGGATACTCTTATTTGTAAAATACTGTGTTTTAAATATTTAAGAGTGTCAAAAGACCTTTAAGCCTTAAAGTATTTTTATCAGGTTATTGTAATTAGTCCGGATATTCATTTTGAGAAATTTTAAAAATACACAGTGCTTAAAAAATAATTTTAAAGTTTTAAAGAAGATTTTATTATTTAATTACTATGAATAGATACCCTAAAATTATTAGATGGTAAATATAATATTAAATTATTACAATAAGATAACTAAAAAAAATATTATAATTTTTACTTTCTATTTAAAACAAAATTTTATTATTTTGAAAAAATATTAAGTTACACACGTGAGCTTTTTAGTAAGCTCACGTGTGTTACTTCTTCACTTACAAACCCTAATGCACTTCTTTTTATACCCTTCTTCTCTTTCCCTCTTTCTGATAAACCCTAACAGCCGCCGCTCTCTGTATTCCTCTCTGTATTTTTCGATCAACCGAAGAAGAAAAAGAAGAGAAAGGTAAGCTGTAGCGATTTTTTTTCTTCAATCTTATCTCCATATTTTATTTTCTCTCTTTCCATCCTTTCTAGTCCGATATCTCTAAAAAAAAAAGCTTTTTTTTTAAAAAAAACCAAACAACCGAATTTTTAAAATTCGGCCGATATCATGACCGAATTATCGGTCAGAAATTCGGTCATATCGGCCGAATTTTTTTTTGTACGGCCGATACTATACGTATCGGCCGAAATAGATCGGTCGTCAAAAAACCGATATAATTCGGCCGATACGCACAGTATCGGCCGAATTTTTGACCCCTGCCATAAGACAATATGAGTTTTGGACTGAGCACCTTATTATTATATTTTGTGGATTATTGTAATTTAAAATGGTTAGAAACCAAATAAGAGACTCAATTCCATTTACCTTTGATATTTTTGGGAAAACAAGTATGATTTCGAAATACTACTTGTATGTATGCATTTGATGCTATGTATGTTGACTTATGATTGATTGTGCACTTGTTTGCTTGTTATACAGAGACCACGATACCACACATTTACTGGGAGAGAACTTAATTTTGTAGTAGGTGTAATCAAGTTTTTGTTAAGATGGATCTTGAGCAATGAGTGCTTTCAGATTTGATGAACTCACTCATGCGCCTAGACATAATGCACTGTTGTAAGAAGTGCTTATGATGCTTATGAATGTTATGATGTTGATCACATGAGTTATGTAATACTGCTTCCACGTGCCCTTGACTATTGAACCAAAATTGGCCATGTGTGTGAGATGGTTTACGTCTACTGGACCATAGGTGTCGACAGTTACTGACTTGAGGAATGTCATTATCGGCTATGTGAGAGCCGGAGATGTACTTGCAAGGATGTATTTTGACCGTGTCGGGACTTAATACAATGGTTTCATCGTAGTATGTAGGCGTTACGTTGGATGACAGCAGTAATGGAAGGATATGATGAGTTATGGAAATGATGATGATGAGATTATACTTGAATTTATTATCAAGTATGAGATATTATATTGCAACTGTTGATTATTTACTAACTTGATGCTTACTTAAAACTGCATTATTATATTCCTTCACTGGGCTGGTTAGCTCACCCCACTCGCCTTTCAGGAGATGAACCCGAGGAGGAGAACCCTCTGTTTGAAGCTTAGAGTGGATAAGCTGCGACGTTGCTTTGGGATTCCCACTAAGGGGAATACCCTTGTCTTTGCTTTTTGGTTCTTAGAACCGGTTGTTTTTGTAAAATTCCAGGTGTGGTACTTGATTTGTGTTAATGTGATGTATTAAACTACCATGCGACTGTAGTTACTCTGATGATGTTTTCAATGAAAATTCTATGGTTGGATTATGTGCTGTGTTTATATTTGTGGTAGACTTATGATATATGTTTGAGTTCACATGTTGAGATCATGTGTGACCTTTGAGTCTAACCGTTGATCCGGCCCAGTTAGAATGCTTGTGTTAGTTTAGTTTTAAAATCAGTCACATTCCGAGCCCACCTTTCGGGTCGGGGCATGACAGAATCGAACCCAAGACTCTTGCTCCCTCAAGCGGGTTCTTGATTGTCACTTCAACCCCTTCTGATTGTATCCTCATCCATTGTTGTACCTGTTGTTCTACCACTTAGGACTAATATTTTTGAAATTCTAACCATCATTTTTGTAATTTTCTTCTGCATTTACGTGTGGGAAACTGCGGGATACCCAGTGTAAAACCCCCATGGTGAGCCCACTACCCTTATGCACAGCAAGGTTAGGCCTTGGGGGCTCGAATCCGCAACCTCCTACTTTCTATGGCAGGAGGCAACAAGTTGAGCTATACCCATGTGGGTTGGACTAAGTAAAATGGGTGAGTTAAGGTCAAGTATCTTTTTTAACCATAGGGGGTTAACTTGTACTACAATGGGGATGGGCTAGCATGATTGAGAATACATGGAATGCAATGTAAATAACCTAATGTGATGAATATGTTGAATATATGAAACATAATGTTATTATTATGTTGCTATCATTGTGAAATTATGGTCATGATGTGATTATGACATATATGTTGCCAATGTAATTATGAATATATTTCCATTGGTATTACTCACTGATGTGTGCCTAGGAAGTTATCTAGGATGTGAGTATATGATAATGTGTTAATGGGTATGGTGATATTGAGAATTACAAGCGTTGGGGTGAGACCTAAAGGGTATATATGACCTGATGATGTACATTTCCCTTACTTGGGCCCCACTAGTATGAATCCCCACTCCCTAGGAGAGATTGGTGTGACAGGATGATGATTTTAGTTCAAGGTACCCTATTGGAATGGTGGCGTCGGCTATGGGACTTGGTCCTATTTGTGGTTGTCGTTGAGAAGTATAACCCCTGACATGCTTCGCGCTATAGGTCCCTCTCATGAGTATTTTGTACACTTGGTGTACAGTTTGTGTAAGGTCAGATACTTGTGAGCCTATGTAGGCGGTACTAACTTAGTAAGACGTATTGCGCAGAGTTAGATACGCGTGAGCCTATGAGGGCGGTACTGACTTAATAAGACGTATTGGACGCAGGATTGGTTACCATTTACTAATTGGGTAAAAGACGTTCATGTTTATGCACAAGGCTAGATACGTGGACACTCTATGAGGGTGTTACTAGCTTAATAAGATGTAATGGTTGGACATAGAGTTAGATATTGCGCAGCTTTAGATGACGAGTTAGCTTGGTAAGGTGCCCATGTTTGTGTGCAGGATTTGGCATTACACCCTTTTTAGATGATATGTCAGCTTGATAAGGCACAATTTTTAGATCACCTTGGCATAGGACAAAAGGGACGCGGGGTGAGGTAGGTTATCTATGTTGTATGGAGATCTCCCACTTTATAAGTCGTGGCATATGTCCCTCAAGGGATCATAATGTTTTGACAACCCATTCCATAGAGGTGTCCTTGAGTGGACATTGTGTTCACATTGATGAGGTTGATAGCAGGACAATGTGCATCGCATGATTTATATTTCATTTCATACATTATTATTATGTGGGCGTGTCCTCACGTGGTATTGATATTGAGACATGGTACAGATACGCCCCTCGCATGATTATGATGTTTGACTGCCTCATATGGTTGCCGTCGAGGAGTAAGTCCCTCACATGCTATGCACTGTAGGGTGCTCTCACGGCTATATAACACATTTGATGTGTGTTGATGCGCAGGGCTAGATATCTGTTTACTCCATGTTGATGATACTAGCTTTGTAAGGCGCGGTCCGACAGCCTTAAAGTTTGACTGAATCACCCATGAGTTGAAGGGATGCAGGGCGAGGTAGACTTGATCACGTCAATCGTGAGTCTCCCGCTTAGTAAGTCATGGGCCCTAATATATTTACGATTTGATAGTGTTGCCAAAGTCAAGTAGTAATTCATGCGAGTGTTATTCCTACGGATATAAGATCTCATGATAGATGATGTGTTCCCTGGATGAGTTATGCCTATGGATGGATTATACCATGAAGTGATTATATTCATGGATGATTTATACCAATGGATAGATGATACTCACTGATGAAGTGTTACCAAGGATGGATGATTAGTCACATGGATGTTGTTCCCATGGTAAACATATTAGATTCATGCCCAGATATTGGTTATATGGAAGGCATATTGGCCCCATGGTAGACATGTTGGTCCCATGGTAGACGTATTGGTCTCAAGGTGGACTTGATGGTCCCATGGATAAATATTATTCCCATAGAGGGTTATTCCCATGGATGTTTATCCTCATAGAGGGCATTGTGACTATAGATGTATATTGTTACCGTGGATGGATATTCTCACGGAGGGCATTGATTCAATAAGTGATTGGACCCATATTTAGAGTATTGTCCCCGATGAGGGATGTAGTACTTATGTTCGTGTATAGGTCCCATGGTTGATGTTTATACCATGAGTGACATAGACTACATAGTTGACGGTGTTCCCATGATTGGTATAGACATGTGATTGACTAGACCCGTGATGGGTGAGACCTATTTTATTGATGAGGCCCACAGATTGGCACTAGAATGTCCTGGTGTGAAATCATGAATAACACTGTGTTAGTGCTATTAAATAAGTGAAATTGGAACTACGCAAGATCTGATCTCTAATGGAGTACGTAGGTAGCTGATGATTCAGTTCGATCAACCCAATGGTCCAATAAGTCCTAAGATTCGCAGGGATCTTGTTACTCGTGTGGGTTCCACGTGTTTGGACTATAAGTTGTGCATGTTTCAGATTTAAAGGAAAAAGAAATCTTGTTTCTCACGTGCCCATTGGGTCGGGCCGTGACAGTTAGTGTATATTGGTTTCCCAAAAACATAAAAGGAAAAACTCCATAATTTTAAAAACCATAAAGTTCTAAATTTTAAAGTCCATTAATCATAATCTTAAGGTCCATGAAAGTTTTAAACTCTATAAATCATTCAGGCTGTTGTGACTCTGGCCGATCGATCGCCAGCCTTTAATACCGATAGATCGGGCAGAACCGATCGGTCATTGACGGAATAGGGTCGTCTTCTTCCTTAGATCCGAAAATGTTATTTTTTTAATTCTTCCTTATTTCAAGCAATAATCGATCCTATGAACAATGCTCTTGATACCACATGTAATACTTCATCATAATATTAGAGTTTATTGATTTAAAGGCAATCATAGAATCATTCATCATTAAACTTCATGTTCGACAAACCTGAACAACATAATCACAAGATCTGGATAGATTAATGCTTGAAACACAGATCAATCTTAATGTGAAAATCATAAACATCATAATAATAAGACATACCCGGATCCATTGATGAAGAGAGTGAGATTTGATCTTCCCTTTGATGTCTTGAGGCTTCCTGAAGTCCAAAAACAAAAGAAAAACACACATCTTGGAATTTCTACCTCTTTCCTCCTTAATGTCCTCTCCCAAATCCGTGAATAGTATTTTGGGACACTTAAGTTGTCTTAAGTCTATGGATAATAATGGAGAGAGACCATTTTATAGGCAGAGAGAGAACCCCTAAGGCAATTAAAACTTTCTTTTCCTACTTCCCATCAAAATAAGAAACTAACCCCCTTTTAGAACTCTCCTAAAATAGACCTACCTTATTCAGACAAACTTTTCCTAATTTAAGATACTCTATGTGGAGACCTAAATCTTTAATGTGGGTCATGTTTAGTCTTACCCTTGACTGTCACTTCAACCCCTTCAGGTTGTATCCTCATCCATTGTTGTACCTGTTGTTCTGTCACTTGGGCTGATATTTTTGAAATTCTAACCATCATTTTTGTAATTCTTATTTATTTAATTTATATAAATAAGACAATCACTTTGAAATTCGAAATTAGATTTTACTAAAATTTTGTCAAATTAAATATGCCTCTTGCCTGAATGGAGATTTGGAGCTCCTTAGAAAGTATATTAATCACTTTGTCTGCTTAAAAATGACCCAAGTTCTCTCCAAAATGGTATTTCGCCCGGAGGTCATTCTCTCTGTTGGTTGAGCATTATAGAGATCCATTAATTAAAAATATTAAGCAGTTAATTTTTAATCTAATATACTTTAGAATGGCCATTACACTAATCCATCCCCATGCATAAAATGTGCTAAACTCGAGCCTTGGAACAATTTCAGCCAAGTTTTATTGTTGGTTGTGATGTTGAACCCATTATTTGCACATGCCAAATACTTTCGTAAGTGTACCTGTAAGTTGTGTTTGAGGGAGAAAAATGAGTTAAACTAAATTAGGGTGATTTTTGTTGGATGAAAGTGATTTCAGCTTATCATCATTATCAAGTTATTTATTCTATATTTATATGGAGTTGACGTTCATATTTGAATTTGATAAATTATTTTCATATACAAACAATTTATTTTACTTCATGGTATTCAAATTTAATACTTTTGAGGTACACCAATGAGTATTTACCAGTTGTACTACAAATTATTGGGAGATAAATTTAACTCTATCTAAACTCATCAAACTCAATCCAAGCTCAAACTTAACTTGTCAATTTTTAAATGAAATGACAGAGACACCACTGTTTTTGACAAAAATAGACACTAGACTTGTCTTCTTCTTCTTTTTTTGACTTGTCATTACTCGCCTACTAAGTGGTGAAAAGATGTATTAATGCCCTTTGTTATAAAAAACACCGAGTCTATATTAATTATATTTCAGTTTCACTTTCAAGTATATTTAGAAATCAAACTCATTTTGTTTATTTTTAACTCTCCTGAATAATGCATGTCAAGCACCTCTCTTGTGTATAGGGCACAAATCTCTTTTGGCAATGTCAACAAGCCTTTAATTCCTCTAGCATGCTTTCCAACTGTCCAAGATATGACTCATTGGATGTGGTCCCTTAGTCTTCTATAATGACGGGTTTGATGGATGTCCGTGAAGTTGATTCTCTTGAACTTTTTACAGAGCTGAATCCACCATAACTCATTTCCAAGCAACACATTGAAGAATTTCTTTGAAACTAAGTTTGACAAGAACTACCTCTTGAATAACAGGACATCATCGGGAACATGGTCTGAAATTAACCAATTTAATATTGTTACCTTTACATCTGTCCATTTAATTTTTTTTCACTAACACAATTGATTATTCTTGTTGAAGTGTAGAAGAAATCCAAATTTCGATATTCTTCTTGTGATGAACTTGACCTTTTTGGATAAACTCATTTGATGGATTGGCACCATTGTTTTCTTTGAAGTGGTGTTTTGATTGATCACTGTCAAGTATCGATTTCCTATTCCTCGCTTGGATGACATGCTAAATATGCTTGAAGAAGCCAAAGTATTCTCTAAACTGGATCTTAGAAGCGAGTATCACCAAATCCGAATCCGGCCCGGAGATGAATGGAAAACTGCCTTTAAGACCAAAGAAGGACTTTACGAATGGGTGGTGATGTCGTTTGGACTCTCCATCGCACCAAGCACATTCATGCGGCTGATGAACTAGGTATTGAAGTCTTTCATTGGGAAGTTTGTTGTTTACTACTTTGACGATATTCTCATCTACGGCCATTCAATGGAGGATCACTTACAGCATCTACGCGAAGTATTCCAGGTAATAAAAGACAACAGTTTATATGTTCATAAAAAGAAGTGTACTTTTCTTGCATATAAGCTTGTCTTCCTGGGGTACGTTGTTGGATCATCTGGAATACAAGTCGATGAAGAGAAGGTCTGTGCTATCCATGAGTGGCCCACTCTACGAATGGTTAGTGTTTTAAGGAGTTTCCATGGCCTTACAACCTTCTATCGACTGTTTGTAAAGAATTTCAGTAGTGTTGTTGTACCTCTCATTGAATGCTTAAAGAAGAAACAATTCACATGGACCGACGCTGCTGAAAAGAGTTTCAACTTGATTAAAGAGAAACTCACCACTGCTCCTGTCTTAGCCTTGCCAAGCTTTGACAAGTTGTCTGAGGTCGATTGTGATGCATCCACAATTGGCATTGGAGCATTTTTATCTCAAGAAGGCAGACCAGTGGCTTATTTCTGTGAAAATCTAAGCGATATACAAAAGAAATGGTCTACCTATGAGCAAGAGATGTATGCGGTAGTTCAAGCATTGAAGCATTGGAAGCACTACTTGGTACAACGAGAGTTCATCCTTTACACAGATCATCAGGTTCTCACATATCTAAATGGTTCAACCATTCCAACCGCATGCATGCTAGATGGATCACTTTCATTCAAGAGTTCACTACTCTCTTTCAGTGGCTGTCACTACTCTCTTTTATGACTGGAGCGGGCCATCACACTGATAGACTGAATGAAGTAAACAATAATCAAAGTTGAGCTGTTAGATACAAGTCTTTTTTTTTTTGTCATGGGGAACTTGACTTCTCCAAAAGAATACTGGGTGGTTTATTTTTCTAACAACTGGGTATGGATGAGGGACAAGGAAAGGTGTTAGTGCCCTGGCTTTGCCGAGTCCCTATTTGTCAATTTTATGACTCGGGAAGAAACACTTATTAAGAAGATTTAAGACTCAAGATGATCAAGAATAAAGATCATGCTCCAACAGGTTCAAAGCTCATCGTCAAGACAATCACAAAATTGAGTATTTGGCCATAGATGACTTTAGGTGGTACCCACATCCTTAGAGAGGACCATTCCTATGCTTAGTTGAACAAATGGTAAAATCATTAAAAGCCTAAAGAGGAAGTTTGACAGTAAATTGGAACCCAACGTGGAAATATGTATTTGGTTTCACTTTCAGCTCAACCAGTCGTTCTCACCGACCCCTCGGTGGAGAAAAGATCGACTCATTTTGGTCAAAGGACAGGACGGCTAGAGTAACAGAGGTTTTGGATCAAAGAACTGTCATTCTAGGTAAATCATCTGAACGAGAGTCTCGTATGCACCGACCCCTCGGTGATGAACTTAAACGACCCCTCGTGGTTGAAGACTCATCAATAAAGGACTTGTGAGTTCTGAACTGTGAATTCAAGTGGGCTCTCGAAGAAACAGACATATCGGTATATCAAGACCGATTGAGAGTACCAAGACCGACTCCTCGGTAAAGGGCGACAGGTCGTTCTAGGTAAGACATGTTTCTGACTTGAAACTACTGTCAGCATGGTGTTGCTCTAGATCATGACACTCGTATGGAGCGACCTCTCAGAGCCATAACTGTCGACCCATCAACGACACTGACTTGTAGTCCTAGAAGTAATAAAGTCGTTGGGAATGCATTTAATGTGCAATGGTCGGGTGGTTGAACGGTAATAAATATGAACACCAACCCATTGGTGCCACCGATTTATCGGTACTGGACAGTCAGAAAAACCGTTAAGACTCCTCTATAAATATGAGTGTTGTGTGATCGTTTTACTATCTTCCTTGAGCTGAAAAGAGTGATACACTCTAAGGAACGATCAACACTCTTGTATTGAGAATCATAAACAACCAATCTATTGATTGAGTTTGGAAGTGAGAAAGAGATGAGGAGAGAAAAATCATAAACAAACAATCTATTGATTGAGTTTGAAAGTGAGAAATAGATGATGAAAGAAAATACATAAACTAGGAAACCTATGGTAAAACTAGTTTCCTTGTCACCTTGAGATTGTAATTGCTTTACGAAGGCTAAAAAGAGGAGCGTCAGCACACATTAGGTGGGATCTTCAAGAAGCACACATCAGCTAGAAAGAACTTCAAAGGCAAGTGCTTCTTAGTTTTAATTTTGTTTTTCAAACCTCTGTCTCGAAAGTGTAATAAGGAGGATTGGCTCCGGAACCACTTATAAAAAACTCTAGAGCGTCGTTTCTGACACAAGTAGTGGGTGTAATTTCCACCAAATTGGATAGGTGGAATTCTTATTCTACAGTGGTGGGTGAAATTCCCAGCCGATTGAGTGAGGTGGAATTTCTACTCTAATTATGAGGGTTTAAGTCCCCACTTAGTGAATTTGGAGTTAGTTCAATATTGAGCAAGTCCTAACAGTGGATGTAGGTTGGTGAACCGAACCACTATATATCTTGTGTCCTTATGTTTGTGGTGTTAGAACTATTTTCTTGTATTGATTGTTTACTCACATTTACTAACACACTCACTTGTAAGTCCCCATTTACTATATATCCACTGCGCTTAAATTAATCAATCAAGTAATTTCAAAAGGACCAACGATTTTAGATTGACCTATGCACCACCCTCTAAGGTCAATTGTGTTGTTTTAGCTCCCAAAGGAACTTTCAAAGAGAATCTCTCAATAGAGGAATTTGAGGAGGAGGTTGAGACTCTAACTGCATCAAAGGATTTGTTTTTCATTATTTTGATTTGAGGATTCACCAGAAATTTGCTGTAGTCAAAATTCTTTAATTCATTTCTCACTCTTTCTTTTTCAATCGTGAGGATCAAGTAGAGTTCTTGAAGCACTGGGGCAGTGTCATTTTTTATCCTGAAATTCTTGAACTTCTTTCTCCAATAATACGATTCTAATATACAATCATTTTAATCTTTGAACAGCGTCAAAGGTAGTCCTCTCCCTACCAGTATGGGTGAATGTTTCATATACAATTTGTTGGACTTATTTTCCCATTAGGCATATATATAATATTTATATTCATATAAATACATACAATATAGCATATATGGGTTAAGCGTAGCTCGAGCAAGCCCTTGAACAAAACAAGCACAAGTTGAGTTGAGCAACAAGGCCTAGCTTCAGCTTCGCTTGTTTACTCATCAATGAAACTCAATCTTAATTTTATGCAGATTGAGGTAATCAAGATTTGATGTTTAACTTGTTTATTCTATTGAACTTTGAGTTTAGTCAAATCATATTCTGTTAGTTTGCAAACCACTTCATTTTTTTTTTCTTAATTCAAATTGTGTCGGGAAGGATGAATTGAACAAGTAACTATTCAAAGTAATATTTTAAAAATCAAATCATAGATTTAACTATTCTTATCATAGTTGCATTAAATTAGGTTCAACTACACTATCTTGTTATTTTCAACTGCAATGTTAGTAATAAAATTACAATAACAGGACAAATTATTGTATTTATAAAATAATGGTAAAAAATTATGAGAAAATGGACTCACATTGCCACTATATTGTCAAAATATGACTCTGTATTTCTTTCATATAATAATCATGTACAAAGGTCCCCTTATATAGCTTATATAAGAGAGCTATATGAGAAATACACACAGCTATACAAGCATTTTGCCTATACAATAGGTAACTGTCCCTCTATTTACGGTCTTTAATTCATAATTGACAACTCATGTCAACACTCCCCCTCTAGTTAGTGCATAGATGTCTCCGATGCCCAACTTGTCGAGTGAGTTGTAGAATACTTTACTGGAAACTACCTTGATTAGCATGTCCGCCAGTTGATCTTCAGATTTAACAAATGGAAATTGAACATTATTTGCCTCGAGCTTCTGCTTGATGAAATGTCGATCCACTTCAACATGTTTAGTGCGGTCATGTTGAACTGAATTATGAGCAATATTATGGCTACCTTGTTGTCACAGAGTAGACTCATTGCAGAGTTGGGTTCTTAACCTATTTTTGTAAGTAGCTTCTTTAGCCAAAGGAGTTCACAGAGACCTTTCGTCATTCCTCGAAATTCAGCTTCTGCACTAGACAGTGCTACTACCTTCTGTTTCTTACTTCCTCCAATTGACTAGATTACCTCCCACAAAGGTAAAATAACCTAAGGTAGACCTCCTGTTTGTAATACTTCCTGTCCAATCTGCATCTGTGTAACCACTGATATCTAGATGATTATTCTTTGAGAATAGAAGTCCCTGCCCTGCTGCCGACTTCAAATATCGAAGAATTCGAACAACGGCATTCATGTGATCCTCACTAGGGCAATGCATAAATTGACTTACTATGCTAACAGCATAAGCAATATCCGGTCGTGTATGTGACAAATAAATTAGTTTTCCAACTAACCTTTGATATCTCTCTTTATTAGTAGGTACTTGATCAGGATACTCACCCAGATGATGATTTTGAACAATTGGAGTGTCAGCAGGCTTACAATCAAGCATTCCTGTTTCAGAAAGTAAGTCCAACACATATTTTCTTTGAGATAGAAATATGCCTTGCTTTGATCGAGCTACCTCAATACCCAGAAAATACTTGAGTCCTCCAAGATCTTTCATTTCAAATTCAGTCGCCAAATACTCCTAGAGTCGATAAATCTCCTCCACATCATCTCCCGTAATTATCATATCATCAACATAAATTATCAATGCTGTTACCTTTCTACGTCGGTGCTTCAGGAACAGAGTATGATCGAAATTGCTCTGCTTAAACCCATAATTTCTCATAGCCAAACTAAACCGTCCAAACCTAGGCATGGGGTGATTGCTTCAAGCCATACAATGTCTTCTGCAATTTACACACAACCCCAGACTGTGAGGGTATAGTATATCCTGGCGGAATGTCCATATATACTTCCTCCTTTAGTTCACCATGGAGGAAGGCGTTCTTTACGTCAAACTGATGTAGCAACCAATCTAGATTGGTTGCAAGTGATAGCAGTACCCTGACAGTATTCAGTTGTGCTATTGGAGAGAAAGTTTCTTGATAATCAATACCATAAGTCTGCATATACCCCTTCGCCACCTAGTCTTGCCTTATATCTTTCAATAGATCCATTTGCCTTGTGTTTAATAGAGAAGACCCATTTGCATCCTACTGTCTTCTTTCCTTTTGGTAGTGGGACAAGATCCCATGTCTGATTTTTCTGTAGCGCCTCCATTTCTTCTTTTATTGCCCAGGTCCACTTTGGATCTATTATAGCTTCCCTATACTCCGCTGGAAACATGAGTAGAGGACAATTGATGCACAAATGCCTTGACATATTTTGATAATCTCTGAGATGATACGTGATTTGTAATCGGATATTTGGATTTCTTCTTCTTATACTCTGGGGAATACCGATCCGGTGGGTTTCCACTGATTATGCCTGCGAGGTAATTGATAACCAACAGGGGTATCATATATATTGACAGGTGAAGTAGTAGGAGAACTTACCTCAGGGATATTCTCAGGAGATTGATCAGCTGGTACTGGAGAATGAGAGGGGGGTTCTTCAGGTTCATTTCTAAAAAGAGCAGCCGGTCGGTCTTCCTCAAGTAAACCGGGTGGGTCTTCAGTCGGTCGGTCTTCCTCATGTACCGATCTAATGTCCATGTTGTCACCACCTGTCCAGTTTTGCTCTGTCTAATTATGCTCTTCACTCGCTATCTCTCCTAAGGAGGAGAATTGGTTATCGGGGCAGAAAAGAATGTTTCAGACTCCAGGAAAGTGACATCCATAGTAACATAAGTGCGTAGGGTGGAAGGATGGTAGCAACGGTACCCTGTTTGATGTGTGGCATACCCCAGAAAAATACAGCGAATAGCATATGGATCAAACTTAGTATGTTGATTTTTATGAAGATGAACAAATGCGACACATCCGAAGATACGAGGAGTAAGCATCAAAACTGAGGGTAGCGGTCCATGCTGAGAGAGGACTTGAAGTGGAGTCTGAAACTTCAAGACTTTAGAAGGCATACGATTAAGCAAGTAAACATCGGTAACAACTGCATCGTCCCAATAACTTCGAGGGACATGGGCACCAATAAGGAGAGCCCTAGCTGTTTCCAAAATATGTCTGTTTTTTCGTTCGGCAATACCATTCTGTTGAGGTGTCTGGGGACAAGTGGTCTCATGAATAATGCCGTGAGTCTGAAAATAACTCTGAAATTCGTAGTTAACATATTCTCCACCATTGTCCAATGGATTATTCCTAGTTTAGCTGAAAATTGAGTCTGGAGCATTGTGTGGAAAGTCTGAAAAATTGTAAACACCTTATGTTTATTTTTCATCAGGTAAAGCCAGGTCATACGGGTACAATCATTGACAAGAGTTACAAACCAACGAATGCCAGGCGATGTAGAGATAGGAGAGGGGCCCCAAACATCAGAATGGATTAATACAAAAGAGTGATACTTTTATTCAAACTTAAAGGATAAGAGACACGGTGACTCTTGGCTAAAATGCACTGAGTCACATTTAAACTCAAAGTCATGTAATTCTGAAAAGAAATCAGGTAACAAATGTTTCAAATAGCTAAATGATGGGTGCCCTAACCGACGATGCCATAACCAAATATGTCCTTTGCTTGACATCCAACGAATGTTGCATACTATTAGCTTTGCTTGTGTTGAAGTCATCCACATAATATAGCCCCCTTCTTTTAGTACCACGACCAATGATCTCCTTGGTGAGAATATCCTGAAGAAAACAAAAGCCGGGGTAGATTAGAGCACAACAATCTAATTCTTCAGTAGCTTGGCCGACAGATATCAGTTTATTTGAGAGAGAAGGAACAAGTAAAATGTTTGATAATGAAAGAGAGGAGGAGATGGCGACAGTGCTAGCTCCTGTAACTGGATATGTAACCCCCATTGGCGTCGGCAATATTAGTTCATCTCGGAGGAGACGTACTAATAAAGTCATTAGGATCAAACGTTATATGATCAGTTGCTCCTGAATCAATTATCCATCCATTGTAATCCCTCATGTGATTAGAGCTAAACAAAGTAGAACCACAGTTACCTGAATCGCTGAGAGTAGTAGACTCATCACCAAGGGGTGAAGCACGTGAGGATTCTACCTACGAGATAAAGTCAACTGAGGTTCTGCATTTACCAAAGCAACCAGACTTGAGCCCTTATTTGGAGGAGCTCCATGTGGTTTGCGGGCCTTGAGGTCATTCCACCATTCTGGGTATCCATGTAATTTAAAGCAAGTATCACGAGTGTGTTTTGGATTTCCACAGTGTGTGCAACCCCCACTGTCCGACTTGAAATTTGGGTTTAGGAGTCAGAATGGGCGGCCCAGTCTTGGCAGCATGTTGGACAGAGGCCCACTGTTCGGGTCGGTTTGAGTCTGCACTCGGTTCGACCTGAGGTACAAGTGACGTCTAGTGGGAGAACTGTTGCCCTAACCGGGTTTCTCCCTGAGATGTCAAACCAGCACTAGTAGGTATGTCGGCTCTTGTCATCATCATAGCCTGTTTGGTATCCTCTCGTCGAACATATCCATACGCTTGTTCCACCGTAGGAAAGGGCTTCATTTGGAGCACATCACTCCGAAGTTTGTCAAGACGATCATCTAATCCATCAATGAAGATATAAACTCGATCTTCCTGGATAATTGAATTAAAATGGTGAATATCTGTTTCACACTCCATCGGGTTCGGGCGACGAAAGTCAATCTCCTTTCACAGACCTTGAAGTATGTTGTAGTATGTCTCAATGGATCCTCCATCCTGCCTCAGTCGAGTTACTCGCCTTTTCAGATCATAGATCTGAGAGGTATCGGTTCCATCAAAGTATGTCATGGCAATGGCGTCCCACACCGCTTTTGCCGTCGGAAATCGAATGAAGTTACTAATCAAACTCGGCTCCATAGAGTTGATCAACCACCCTTTAACAATCGAATTTTCTGTTCGCCATTTTCTAAATGTCAGATCTGCGTCCAAAGGTTGTGGAAAATCGTCATTAATGTATCCCAATTTGTCTTTGCCGGAGATATACATCTCAACAACTTGGGACCATAGGCCATAGTTAGCACCATTCAATTTGATGCCGATCTGTGCAGCAGAAGAGTCGTAGGTCGGAGTCGGGGTTGAGGGCTGGTTCTAGCTCAGTATTTGAGCAAGTTTGGATGACAGAACTTCGAGGAGTTGTGGAGTCGAGGCAGGACCAGACTGTTCTTCCATGATTGTAAAATGCTCGGATGACTAGGGAGAGAAATCTTCGTCGTCTGCTGCAGGTATCGGAGAAATCCAATCCAAGAGCTGGCTGCTCGGATTTTTTTTTCTTTTCGAACCTTCCTTTTCAGATCTACAATTCTGAGTTTTTTTTTTTCTTTTCCCGGCGTGTCTTCTCTGAACCGAGAGACAGCCCTTGCAGATCCAAAGGAGAAAAAAATTCCTGCCCTTTCCTGTGTACCGCCTGCCCTCTCCAGGTGTGCTGTCTCTGTTCGATGCTTGCAGCCGACCGAGAGGAGATCGCCGGAGAAGAGGGGTGGACGCGAATCAGTGTCGGTTCAGAAGCAGCAGGGATCTGAGGAGCGGACGGTGAGTATACCAGCAGCCGGGGGTGGAGTAGAGGCAGCAGGCGCCAGCGAACCTAGATCGGGAATCCGATCTGCAGTTCAGGCGAGCAGAGAAAGAACAGAGCTGATCTGAACCAGAGCAAAACCAGAGCAGATCGAGAAGCCTGGGTCAGAGGCGGAAGGCAGCAATCGGCAGTGTCTTTAGATCTGCTCCCAGATCTGAACTGAAAACCCGACGGCGGGCGCTGGGCGTCAGGTCTCAGGTCAGTACGACGTGAGCTCGGTATGCGCTCGGCGTCGGTCTCAGGTCAGTACTAGATCAGCCGATCAGTAGGATAGATCTTCCTCGGCGATGAAAGCCCCTTCTGATGGGTTCCACTCGCTGAGGAAAAAAAAATGAAAAAAAGAAGAGGCTGATCAACGGTGGGATTTGTGTTTCTAGTATAACATAAACTCTAAGATCGTGGCTCTGATATCATGTCATAATATGACTCTGTATTTCTTTTATATAATAATCATGTACAAAGGTCCCCTTATATAGCTTATACAAGAGAGCTATATGAAGAATACACACCAGCTATACAAGCATTTTGTCTATACAATAGGTAACTGTCCCTATATTACGGTCTTTAATTCCTAATTGACAACTCATGTTAACATATATTAGCAATGGTAAAGAATAACACTATAGAGAAAAATAAGAAAATAAAATAAATATCAATTAATAGTTCTTGAACAAATGAAATCTTCTTAGAAACCATTAAAGATTCGTTAAAGTTGAATGATATACGAAGTAGACATTTCATATTCAAGTTTTAAAACTCTAATTTGGCACATGAGTGAATATAGACACTACACCGTTATTAAAAATGACAAAAATTATAGGCGCAACTTACAAAAATTATAGGCGTGATTCCAGTTTTTTTGTGGTAAATTACCATTATACCCCTACATTTTTACTCATTCGAACGAACTGCCAGTTCATTTCGGTATTCATTCAAATGAATCATTCATTCGAACGAATGATGAAGTGTAAATTCCATTCATTCGAATGAACGACGAAGTGTAAATTCCATTCATTCGAATGAATGGGCTGAACAATGTTCCGTGTTACCGTTCAGCCCATTCGTTCGAATGAACGAATGGTTCATTCGAACCACTGTAGCACAATATGCATTGTTTAAATAATAAAATTTCCTTTAAAACTTTAAAGTTATTTTTATTATTTAACTAATGCATTATGCATTATTGTAGCATCGGCAACATAGACCGTTATTTTTTAAGCATTGTATATTTCCAAAATTTCTCAAATTGAATATCCGGACTAATTATGATAACCTAATAAAAATACTTTAAGACTTCAAGGTCTTTTGACACTCCCAAATGTATTTTTGGCACAGCCGAGATACTTTTATTTGTAAAACACTGTGTTTTAAGCATTTGAGAGTGTCAAAAGACCTTGAAGTCTTAAAGTATTTTTATCAGGTTATCGTAATTAATCCGGATATTCAATTTGAGAAATTTTGGAAATACACAGTGCTTAAAAAATAAATTTAAAGTTTTAAAGAAAATTTTATTATTTAAATAATGCATACTGTGCTACATTGGTTGGAATGAACCATCAGTTCATTTCATTAGAACGAATAGGCTGAACAGTAACATAGAACACTGTTTAGCCCATTCATTCGAATGAATGGAATTTAGACTTCGTCATTAGTTTGAATGAATGATTTATTCGAACGAATGCTGAAATGAACTAACAGTTCGTTCGAATGAGTAAGAACACGGGGGTATAATGGTAATTTGCCATGAAAATCTGAAATCGGGTGTGTAGAGGTAGAAAAGTCGGGTGTCTGTAAGTCGCGCCAAATTATAATAACGTTGTCTTTATAAATGAAATGGATTTCCTCCTTAAACAATGCTTTAAAAATAAAAGTAAGGAACGCATGTATCATTAGACTTTTCTTTGGTCCTCTAATACTATTGTTAGAACTGAGTATAAAAAGTTAACTCAGTAGGTGGAGTGATCCAACTCATCAATAATCTCTCCATTGGATGAGGATCTCCGGTGGATAGAATGTTACCGACTATCTCATTTGTCTAAGAGATCTCTGAGTTCAAATCCGTTAGTTTATGGAGACAACTGTAATACCACTTGTCAGGAAATGTGTATTCATCCCAAAATGTTAGTCTGATAGGTGGAGTAATCCAAGTCCTATATAAATCCCTAAATCTTCTCATTCACAACCAATATAGAACTACTTCGCTGCCTCAATAGTTATGCTGATTTCACCGATTACAAAATATGATTTATAGGAATTATGAAGTTTAATGGTGCCACCGTCACTAAACACAAGTGTAAGAGGCCGTGGAATTTTTTTATCATTATAAAAAAATATTTAGTTAACTCTTACATGGATGACAAAGATCAAGTTATCTATGGATTTTCGTTAGAAAAAGTTATCTATAAATTTTATGAATTTGGATCCTCTTCTATTTTAGCAATAGAGGAATTATGTTGCCACCAATTATCTTGTGTCAAGTGGATAATTTATGAATAAATCAGTCATTTCAACAATGCTATTTTTTTCTAATTTATTAATTCACAGCCTCATGATACAGTAAAACCTCTATAATGTAATATGGTTGAGACTATAGTACATATATTACATTATAGGAGTTATTAAATTAGAGGGTCTAGCACTATTCCTTTCTAAAAATCTTCTTAAAACTCTCACATATAATTTTTCTTTAGGTTTTTTTTTGTGAAAACAAATTACTCCTTTCGGCTTCTCTTTCATGGAAAAAAATCATCCCACAACAGACTCTTACATAAGTGGGCAGACCATCCAACCCATAGGTTCTTCAGATGGGCAGATCTCCTTATCATCGTGTAGCCTAGACGGTAAGTAGAGCATCGCCGATCTATTCTCCGTTTGTAGTTTGCATATCTCTATTCTTCAGCAGAGAATAGAGTGTTTAGCCTATTTATCTTTTTTATATATTATATTATATTTATAAAATAATAAATAATCTCCACAGACCCAGATCCCCATTCCTCTCTTTTCATCCCAAATCTTCTCGAGACTTCTACACCTCATCAATTATTGAGGATGAAAACAAGAGCCAAAACCTAGGTGATTGTGTTCTGAATGTATGAAATCTTACTTTACAAAATGGTTTGAGAAGTACCTTTTTTATTCTAATGTATTGAGTATTGACTTAGAGAGATTTATTATATTTTATATGAGCCCAAAGTTAGGACGAGCTACTAATATTATTTTAGAAAGATTATAATTTTATAGAGTACTATATTATAAAAAACTTATTAATTAATTATATATATAGAGTGATTGGCGGCATCATGCATCCACTACTATTATAGCAGTAGAGGACTTAAATTTGAATTTTATATTAGTGACCCTTTATTATTAGTGATGCTACAAATTCTCTGATACTATCAATAAAGAAGATGACAGCATTCAGGAACGTAGAACTGAATCAAACTTCCTCATTCAGCTCTACAAATTAAATGGTTTCATAAATGCTATGATGGTCTTAAAAAGGCCAAGAGCCTAATGCTATTTACTTATTTAGCTTTTCATTCTTATAACATTTTTCTTGAGATTTATGGTAGTCGTGACACCATCTATTTTTTTTAATAATGGAATATTGTAATATCTTTATAATAAATTTTTTCTTCATTTTAAATTCTTATAATATAATAAGATTGAAAATTGGATGGTCATTTAGACATCTGACTTTTCTGCTAGGAGACACATTTTTTCAAAATTTAAGATAATATTATCATTTTATCCTTCTGATTTTGAAAAATATTTTATCGACTGAACGTACATTAAAAGGGTAAAATGATAATTTTATCTTAAATTTTTAAAAAGGTGTCTCATAGCCGAAAAATGAATGGTCTGAGTGACTATCCTTGAAAATATTGCGCTTAAATTCATGTCATTCACAGCTTCGACCATTCTTTATTTCACTTCTATGATGAAACTCTATCGGTCCCTGGAAAATAAAATAAAAAATGTTATTTTTTAATTACCAGCTAAAAGCTGAGAATAAAAATAGTAAATTTTTCAGTTAAAGAAAAAGAAAAAATAAATATGGAAAGGGCATTAAAATACTAAATGCGGACTTACTGGGTATGGGTCTTTGTCATTATCTTCCAGAAGATTCGTTACCTGAAAGACGCCACGGATGACCGGAAAACGGCGTACATCACAAGGGGAAGAATTTCTGGGTAGATGTTCGCCGCGGGAAGTCAAAAATAGGAGGTGTTTTTTATTATTATTTTAATTCCTTTAAGCAATGAGAAACAGGTGAGTTAAGAATATTAATGATTTAATTTTAAAATTTAAAACACATAATAATATAGTAAAGTAAGTAATTCTCTTTACATGTAAATTAAATAAATAGTCTTACTAATTATATAAATTAAAAATGAATTAGATTTTTCTTTCATTAATCAATTCTAGTTGCTTATGTACGTTATGTAGTAAATCTAAAATATATATCCTAATTTTGTAAAAAGAGATCTTCTTTTTACTATAAAAATAATAATAATTTTTTAACGTGACAATCGTATGTAAGTTTTATATTGTGATGGCTCTGTAACACACTTAACACTTATCTTGGCTTCACATGTATCTCTCCACCTCTTAAACGCAACTATACACTAATTTCTTACTTAATTTTACCTTATTCTAAATTAAATTAATCATTTATCTAATCTCATAAAATTTACACAGATACATTAAATTGCTTCTTTAATAACATAAAAAACATGATTTTACTTTCTTTTTTTTAATTTACATGTGGAAAAATGCAGAAACTTCCACGATAGATATCCACTACTCTTAAAACACATTAAGTGAATTCATGGGGCTCGAACATGATATCTCCTGCTTCCTAAGACTTCTGATTACCAATTAAACTACATGCATAATTTTATTTTTTAATGAATGTGATTTTATATAAACACCATATTCAAAAAATAACATTTTTTAACAAAACTCATTGACTAAATTAATATACGCCCCACATACAGATACTGCAAATAAGCCAATATAAGAAATTTAAATTTTATAAATCATCTATATATATATGCCTACATACACCCATTAAAGTACTATATATAATTAAATATTATTTTTTAAACTTCTAAATAGACACGTGTCTTCTTATAAAGTTATAGTGAGACAAAGGAAACGGAATATCGTAGTGCCCAAGTCACGAATTTTTGATAATCAATAAACTTAATAATAAGAAGCAGTGACGTGAAAGATTGATTTTAGTATGTTAAAAGATTTTAAATAAATATTTAAATAAAATAACATTTTTATTCAATAAAATAAAATTAATTTTTATTTGAAATGTATCTACTTCATTTTAATCAGCGGTTGGAATTTTAAACTTAATGAGATATTATATCACATGTTTTCCAGGTGTCAAATAAGAAAATTTAAAATTATTTCATATGTTTGTTTGATGTAATTTAGTTGCAGAGAAAATAAAAATAGAAGTAAAAGCATGGATAAGAAAGTCTTCTTTCCTTTTTTTTCTTTTCTTTCGCAGCCGTTCTAGAGGAGATGGAAATTCCCATTTTACCCTATTACTTATATTTACGAGAATGCCATTCTTCTTTTGCCTATATCAATCCCAAATAGAACTCTCTTTCCTTCTAAAATCTCTCGCCTCCGCCGTTTCTCTCTTCTGTCTAGGCACTCTCCTCGCTCTGTACAGTGTCGAGTGACGGCCGGCGGGCCGACAATAAGATCTCCACCATCGAGTTACTCTCTCTGTCTCGCTCGCTCTCACACCCTATGGTACTCCTCTCTCTCTCTAAACCCCATATTCTCGTATTATTTTTTTCTAATTTAATATCTGATTTTATGTTTGTCAGATCTGAGTTTAAACTGGACTGCTTTTTGGATTTTTTAATTTTTACTTTTATGGAAAGTAAATATTTCAAAATCCATTTGAATTTTTTTTTTCTCTCGATCATTCGAAGCAAATTTCCGAAGTCATCTCTATAGTGGACATCGCCTGATCGCAGACATGGCACTCAATTGCTGATTGGCATGGATTTTTTTTTTTTTTTAGTTTGATTTGATTTCTTTTCTAAATCCAAGATCCATCCAAAAGTCAAAAACCCTAGCTTTTCTGAATTTTTTTTTTTTTTTGGAAATTTCATTTTTTTTGAAATTAAAAAAATCAGGTATGCTAAAGAAATTCAAGAGAAGTAGCGTTGTATTAAAAGAATGAAAATAGACTTGTTAATTATTTTTTCAGATTCAAGTTATTCTATGGATATTTTTTTAAAGTATGATTTTTATTATTTGTGTAAAGGCTCTGTTTTTATTATTCTTATATCTTATTATTTTTTTTCTTTTCTTCAGATTGAGATGAGGTGTGATTCAGCTGGAATTTGGTCTGAGCAAAAGAGGAATGGTAGTTTTATAATTTCAAGAGAGAGGGTAGAATGAGAGCTACCTTGCATACCATATAAATAACAGGAAGAGGGAATTCTGTATTTCGAGGAAAGAAGGGACGAAGCCAAACAAGAAGAAAAGGGGAGAAAACGCTCCTGAATGAACTGTGACAACATGACAATCAATCTCAGCCATCCAATTCTGTATATGCTGCTCCTGGTTCTGTTGTCGCAGGTGACGCAGTTCGGCGAGGCTCAGCCCTCTGGCACGCTGAGTCCGCCGAGTCCGCCGGATGGGTATGGGTTCAACACAAAGTTCAGCCCTTCTATGGCTATCATTATCATTGTCCTCATCTGCGCCTTCTTCTTCATGGGCTTCTTCTCCATATACCTCCGGCAGTGCGCGGACTCCTCCTCCACACAAGGAGGAGCGCGTGCAGCCCTGGGAGGTGGGGCGCGGTCACGAACGGCGCCGAGGGGCCTCGATCCAGCCGTGATCGAGACGTTCCCAACCTTTGAGTACTCGGTGGTGAAGGAGCTGAAGGAGGGGAAGGGCGAGCTGGAATGCGCTGTGTGCTTGAATGAATTTGAAGACGACGAGACGCTGAGACTTCTCCCCAGATGTAGCCACGTCTTCCACCCTGATTGCATCGACTCCTGGCTCTCTTCTCACACCACCTGCCCCGTTTGCCGTTTCAATCTCGACGACCTAGAAGCTCAAACCTCTGAAGCAGAACCAGACCCAAACCCAAGACCCGACACGCCCGCAGAGACCCATGAACCAGAAGCCGAGTCCCTGCCTCATGTTGCCATCGACGTCGATCAGGCTCCCGTCGTCCCAATCCCCTGCAGCTGAAGTCATAAACCCGATTAAGATGCCAGCTTTGGTCAAGAATCGACCGGCCCTGTCCAAATCCTCGAGGAGGCCGCCCCGGTTCCCGAGGTCGCACTCGACGGGGCACTCGCTGGTCCAACCGGGGGAGAATGTCGAGCGGTTCACGCTTAGGCTGCCGGAGCACGTGAAAAAGGAAATCATGACTAGCCGACTGCATCGCACTGCGAGTTGCGTTGCCTTTGTCGCAGAGGGTGGATCAGTTTCCGGTGGAAGCAGCCGCGGCGGGAGATGGTACAGGCGCGGAGGTGGCGAAGGGAGCAGGCGCGGAGGTGGCGAAGGGAGCAGCCGCGGCGGGAGATCGTATAGAGGGGAGGGAAGCGGCCGAAGGCTCACTAGTTTTCTGTCCGAGCGATTCGACCGCTTGGGTAGGTCGGACCGGTGGATTTTTTCAAAGACGCCTCCGTTTGTGGCAAGAGCGCCTTCATTCAAGTCGCCTAGGAAAGCTGAGGGGGAGCAGCCAGAGAGTGTAAAGGGGCGGTTTCCTTCCGTTAAGACGCCGTTTGACTGTCTCGGGGCCAAGCCGGAAACCTCAGAGCAGGAGTCGGCTCGCTCGTCGGCTCCGGTTTTTACTGTTAATGGACAATAGGAGTGAAAAAATGTGTAAAAAGTATAAAATTCTCTCAGCATTTTCCCCTTTTTTTGTATGATTTGATTTTGTTACAGAGAACAGATTTTGGATTGGTTTCAATTTCAACAATTGCAGAAGAGGTGATATTTTATTTTTATTTTTTGCATTATGTAAACTGTGAATTTATTTCCATTAAAGGTGCTAAGTTCCACTAATAATAAAAAAAAATGATGATTTAAAATTTTAAATAATAATAAAATCATTTCTCCGTTGTGATGAAAGTTAAACCTTTTTCATGTCTTTCTCTTTACTCCTAACTTATTATTATTAATCAATTGCCATCTTAACTTTATTTTGGAATAGAATCTTTCTCCGGCAGCCGAGTTTTTCTAAATGAAAATTCTCATAATTATCACTGTTAGCTGAACCAGTAAGCATTATTTGAGAGATTCCAATGGCTAACTAAGAATCTTCACTTTAACATCTAAACAGTTGAACCCAATTAGGTCTTTATTCCTTTTTTTTTTTTTCTGTAACACAGGTATCTCTATTTAATCTCACGATATTTCAACTAAACCCTAAGTGCAAAAAGTCATTTCTTAAATATGTGGATTACGAAAGTGACATTGATTGAATAAATAAAACTATGAAAAAATAATTTAAACTGATAAAATTTTAGAGAACTTAAATAATCATTACTTTGATTTTTTATCGAGTTACATATTAAAAAAATGACCTTTTAATGCATCTATCACTATTATTTGATTAATCTTCAACTCAAGTGCTCGATATAATATACTGCACCTTGTGTGTATGTGATTGTCTCTTTAGAAAAGAAAAAATGAGAAAGGTGAATCACAAATACCCATCAAATTGTCAATTACAGAGGCTGACTTGAGCAATTGAGCAAATGCAGGTTTGAATAGGGGAGCAGTACAAAGAGGACTATTTGGGTTATTGTTCATCTCACATAGCTTGATATTAGGCCCACTAACTAAATGGGCCAAGCTCAGCTGCGCTTCATTCCAGATAATCAGTTATAGAAGATCGATCATTTCTGGCTTTCTGCTAATCTATCTTTATCACTGCTCTTTTCCACCAATTCATTTATAATATTATAGGACTTAACAATATGTTCTATTATATAATTTTTCATTGAATAATTTATAATATTTTTTATACACATTTTAATTGGTCTGAACTTCTAAAATTAGAAATAATAGTTCTGAATCAAACTTCTTATCAACTAACCCAATACTTAAAAACTTGTGAGTAATTTCCTTTATTTATGTCAATGCTGGATGAAGATGCTTATGTTATTTTAAAAAAGAAAAAAAATATTGGCAACTGTATTAAGTGCTAGAACACCTTATTAAAAAAATCTCACATGTGACGACTGGCATTCCTAAAATCATCAGTCATGTAATCAAAACTTTAAAGTGTATATCACATTCTTCCCAAATTTCAAGGCATCTAGATAGACCGACGCTTGTTTGATTTTTATACTTGGAACATTGTATTCATTCGAGTTGTGACCACTATTGGAATTGAATTTATGACTGGCAGTATGCACACCTAAAGAGAATATAAAGACCATCACATTGATTAATTGATGATGTAGGAGACCAAGGTTAGTTTTACTGAATTTTTAAGACAAAAAAGGTTTAATTTTCTACATAATTCGAAATTTCCAATTAAAATCTGTTTCGTGACCCAGTCATTGCAAATAGTCAATAAGGTACAAACCAATGCATTGGCAACGAAAAATATCAAATATCCAAAAACCAAACTAAAGCTTAATTCTGGGTTCATTTGAAAATTCTAACTAAAGGTGTAAATAAAATTCAGATAGACACACTGGTCCAGACCGAAATCTTGTCCGATATGAGCCCATATAGGTTGAATATCGGCATAGATATTAGCCGATATTTATGTTTTCCATTTTGTTTAAAAAAATTGGGCTATTTTTTTCAAAAAAATAAAATAAGCCACTGATATTTAAAAAAAAAAAAAATGAGAAGAGATACCAGCCGATATCTCATTTTACCTGAGATTTTAACCCATTTCCAACATAAAAAAATTTATTGTCATTTTATCCCCTTTACTAAGGCTGCACATCTTAACACGGGATAAAGTTAAATTTCCACTTTACCTCCGTCCTTTTCGTATGCAAATCTTAAGTAGAGCACAACAGTGCAAGTATGTGGTAAATCGAGCAGTGCATCTATAATTATGAACGGTACACCGATCATTTCGAAATTAATTATAACTTTGGTGTGCAGAACACATCACAACGATACACCTATAATGAGGAGTTTAAAATTTGGTATCGACCGATGTTTTTTTCTCTTAATTTTTTCTTTTTTTTAAAAAAATATATATTAATATCGGCCGATATCGAAGGTATATATCGGATATCTACAGATATATAACTGTTTTCAAAACCGATATATATCGGACGATACGATACGTATCAACCGATATCTCCACTCCTACCTATAATTATAAACAGTGTTCCAATGTATCTATAATTTTGAATGATGCATGTATAATTTTATTTTTAGAAAAATTAAAAAAGATGGAAGATAAAGTGGACCTTCTCGCCTAAAGACAAACATCCGTCTATCCTGATTAGAATGGGCGGCCTTCAGCAATGACGTACAGTTTTCCTTATCAGATTGGTTGGAAGCTGCCAATCTATGAAGGCCTACAAGTAGAGTAGCATCAGTGGACCAGGGACACTTGGCCTTGATCGGGGGTTGGGAACTTGGTGATGTGAAATTTTAAATTACTCGTAAGCGTACGAACCGATTTATAGTATAGAACATGAGTGCGAGGTCGTACCCAAGGGAAATCTACAAAATATATGTACGAAATAAAAAAATCGCACTATTTAAAAATGATGTGATTTAAGAAAATAATTTTCTAAAACATTTAGTTATAATCTTAATTTAAAACAATGAATAGTTTTGATAAATTTTTGAGAAAAAGAAAAATAAATCAAAAATAAATTTTTTTTTACATAATCTATAATGGAATCGGGTCAAGCATTCGAAGTACCATATTATCCGATTTAAAAACAAAAACATGGCCTAGATTATGAAATATTCTGGAATTATTAAACATAATTCAAGTTTCTTATTTAATAAAATTCTAATTAAAATAATAATTAAATTGGGATATTTCAAATCAAGCCTTAGGCTTGAGCGGGTTTTAAACTTGTGTTTCCCCAATTCTAAAACAACCGTTCTTGATAAGAACCTTAGACTGGAGAGACGGCAAGTCCCACTGATCCTAAAAGGGGTTCCACTTTTCATTGAAAAATCCTCAAATTAATTTGTTTCATGAAGTTCTTAAAAAGAATTAAAATTAAATTGAAAAACCATCATTATTTAATATTTAACAATTGGGAATATCATACATCTAAACAAACCGCCATGAATTTTATTTAAAAATTCAGAAATGAATTACAATTCTCTTTTGGATTTGACATAAAGATAAAAATAAAAATAAAATAACTTACAAGAAAATTATTTATTTTTCTCCTGTCTTCTGTTGTCCAACTTCAGCTTTCAATGTCTTGCCCGGTTCAACCTTCAACGGACCCGAAGCCTTGAATTTATAGGAGAGAAGGGATAAGATAAGGGTCCTTCAAACTCAACCGGGATAAGAGACCCATTCAATTTCAAATTCAGAAGTTCAAATTCAGCCGGGATAAGTCAGTCGGCAATAACTGAGAGTCTTTATCTCTTTTCTTTTCTCTTCATCGGCTAACTCAACCTCTTTTCTGTTTCTATCTTATCTTTTCTTCAAAACACTTATCTCTCCATTTTTTCTGCTTTCAGGTTAGCCCTCCTTCTCATCTTTGAAACCCAGCTGCTAAATGGCAGCTTCTTATCCTTATCCCCCTGCCTTTTCTATCTTCTCGGCTATCTGGATCGGCTAACACTTTATCCGTATCTGAAAACTCAAATGAGGATCGGTCTTTTCTTCCTTATCTTTCTCTCTCTCCTTATCTCTTCTCTATTTTGCTGAGTTTGAAAAATCAGCCACCCAACCCTCCTCTCTGATCTCTTCCGATAATCTCTCTCGGCAAGATAAGAATCCTCTTCTTTTTCTCTTCTATCTTACTGTAATCGGTTATCTGCTCATCCTTATCTTATTTGAAACCCACTACACGGCATCTCTTCTTTCTTTTCTTATCTTTCCTCTTCTTCTTATCTCTCCATCTTCTCAGCACTCCTTTGCTTATCTTTTCTATTCAAATCCTTCCTTATCTTCAAGTTAAGGATCGGTTAACTTATCAGCTGCTACACGGCAGCTCCTTATATTCTCTGCTCTTCTTCATCTCTATCTTCTCTCTGAAACCCAGTTGAGGATCAGCTGCTCCTCACCTTTTGCTGCTCTCTTATGCTGCTACCTGTTTGGACTCCGTCCAGACTGCTGGCTACTATTTGTGAACAGCAGACTGATTCTGCTTTTGGCCCTGAGATCACAGCCGCTGTCGTTGCTCGGCTGCTGCTCTGCTGTGTGTGCAGCCGTGTATGGCGGTCCAGACTGCTTCGCCTCTGCTCCAGCTGCTTCTGCCTTTTCTACTGCTGGTTGCCGTCGGTTACTGCCCCTGCTCACAGCTGGCTGCTGTTCTTCTCAATCTCTGCCAATCTGAGCTCCTCCTCCTTGCCGCCCTTCCAGCTGCTCTGCTGAGATCGCAGCTGCTGCCTCTGCTCTGCCTCTGCTCCACTGCCTCTGCTGCACTGCCGTGTCAGCTGGCTGTTGTTCGTGTGGGCAGCAGCTCGGGTGGTTGCTGTGTGCAACTCTCTGTTCCAGCCGGCTGTCTTCAGCTGGCTGCCATCTGCTTGCTGCTCCTTGCTGCTACCGATGCTTCAGCTCTCTGGTTGCCACTTGATGTGGCTACCAGTCGGCTGCTCTCCTTCTTCTCTGCTTTCTTCCCTTGCCTTCAGCCGGTTGCTGTCTGCTATGCACCGCTGCCTGCTGTGTGCGGTGCTGCTCTGCTCGCTGCCGTTAAGCCTCTGCTCCAGCTGCTTGCTGGTTGCTGCCGCCTCTGCCTTCTGTTTCAGTCGGCTGCTGCTTTGCATCGCTGCTGTTCTGCTATTCCATCGCTGCAATCTGCCAGCAGTAGACTGTTTATGGCTGCCCTTCATGGCAGCTGGTCTCAGCTCTGCTGTTTCAGTGCTGGCTGCTTTGTATCAGCCGGCTGCCTTTCTCAACTCGGGCGCTGTTGTCCACCGTTAGAAACAGGCCCAGAGGACCCGGCCATGCTGCCTTGTGATGACTCCTATAAACAGAGAAGGGAAAAAAAAATAGAAAAGAAAAGAAAAGAAGAAAAATGGAAATAGTTTCTTTCGGACTTTTCCTTCAGTGCCGGGCACCCGATCGACAGTAAATGAGACTCTGACTTTCACTCAAAATTTGGATAATAAAATTTAAATATTAATCGACAGTAAATGAGACTCTGACTTTCACTCAAAATTTGGATAATAAAATTTAAATATTAATCTGAGTGTAGAAGATTGGTTCTGAAAACCTCACTGGTTTAACTAACTTGACCTGACCCTTCTGAAGGTAACGTCGACCGTATTTTTGACTTTTTATCATTTTTATTTTTATTTTCTTTTCTTTTTTTATATTTTTCAAAATAAATTATAAAACTAAAAACAACCCTAAATATCTCTAATATTTATAAAATAAGGACTAATTAATCTAATATTAAAGGGTAAAATTGTAATTTTACGGTATTCATCACTTGGAATTGGAATGGTTTGGAATTAGAAATAGTAGCGAACTGTCTTCTTAGGATGCGGTTGGATTGGGGGTAATTTTTATAAGAGTTACTCTTAAGTAAGGATGACTTTTGAATTGAGATTACCCTTTTCTTATTTGATAATTATAGCGGTAAAGTAAAATTTTACCCGGTAAAAAATCTTATTTGGTAACTAGAAGTAAAGGTAACTTGATTTATTAATATTTTTTTTTATTTTTTTAATAAAATATAATTATTAAATAATATTCATAAAGTAAATTCTAATAATATAACTTATAATAATATTATCTAATTTTTATAAATTATTTTTCATAATTATAATTTAAAATGAACACTTGCATTTTAATATTAAAAAAATAAATAAAGATTTTTTTGATATTACTATTTTAAATTCCAAAAAATAAATAAAAAATATCAACATATCTCTTCATAAAAATTATAATTATTATTTTTTATATTATATGAATTTAATAAAAATATTAATTCTTATAAAATTGTTAATATGTTAGTTTACCCCTATTTAAAGGTAACCCCTATAAAAATTTACTCCCTACCCAAATACATCACTTTGAAAATGTTACAGAAATTTTATTTTTTTATTATATAGATTTAATAAAATTATTAATTCTCATAAAATTATTAATGTGTCAGTTTACCTCTACGTACAATTACCCATACTTAAGGGTAACTCCTGTAAAAATTTACCCCTCACTAAAATGCATCACGTTGAAAATGTTGCAGAAATTTTATTTTTATATTATATAGATTTAATAAAATTATTAATTCTCATAAAATTGCTAATATGTCAATTTACCCCTACTTACAATTATCCATGCTCAAGGGTAACCCCTGTAAAAATTTACCCTTCACCCAAATGCATCACATTGAAAATGTTGCAGAAATTTTATTTTTATATTATATAGATTTAATAAAATTATTAATTCTCATAAAATTGTTAATATGTCAGTTTACCCCTACTTACAATTACCCCTGCTCAAGGGTAACAACTGTAAAAATTTTCCCCTCACCCAAATGCATCACGTTGAAAATGTTGCAAAAAATTTATTTTTATATTATATAGATTTAATAAAATTATTAATTCTTATAAAATTGTTAATATGTCAGTTTACCCCTACGTACAATTACCCCTACTCAAAGGTAATCCCTGTTAACCCCAAGGTTTTAACCTAAGGATATATGGGTATTTTGATGACCAAAAACCATTAAAGTGTGATATTTAATATTTCAAATGATATTACTCAATGAGACAGGTATCACATTTACAAAGAAGAAAGAAGGGCAAGATCATTGAAGATCAATGCAAGAGATCGGATGACTTATCAATCTTTGAAGTTCAAATGGCAAATGATACAAGTATTGAAGATTGAAGATTGAAGATTGAAGATTAAACTTGTGTCCTTAGTTTTTGGTCATGAGTGTTAAGAACAAAATGTAAAGTTACTCAATTGTTGAACACCATGGCTCAAGTCATCCTCTAGTGGACTTAAATGCTCTCTCCAACGGCCCCTTTCTTCATTTAATGCTTGGCAACGATTCTAAATATGACAAAAATATAAAACGAAGCTTCCATGAGTAAATGGATAGTTGAATCACTTGAAATCAAGAGCAATCCATTGAAATCAAATCTCAAGCATACTCTAGCTCAAAACCCATCTCTTGCAATCTTACCTTGAGCCATTTCAGTTCAACTCTTTGAGCAACTCTTAGAAAAATAGATTTGTAAACATTTGAGAGTTACTCCTAAGCTTACATTGTAATCTTCTACATTTTCTTGAAAGATAAAGTTTGAGAAGGGTTGGTGTAACTCTTGTGAAGGAGAAGGGTGTCTTCACCTTCAAGCATTGTAATAGGTTTCTTCTCCACCCTTGAAGGAGAAGTTTAGTGCATTCAATCATCAAGTGGTGTACTTGAGGCGAGGACGTAGGCAAGAACGCCGAACCTCGTAAAAATCTCGGGTTCAATCTCTCCATCTCTTCTCATCTCCTCTTTTATATTTTGGCATTTATTTACTACTTGTTTGCATCTTATTTTTCTTAAATTGTGAAATTAAAGAAAACCCAAAAAGTTTGCATTGACCAAATTCACCCCCCCTCTAGGGTCAATTTCTGGGCAACAATTGGTATCAGAACTCAGATTATCTAAATTACTTAACCGTTTGAGAAATCGATCGAATGGCAAACTTTGGGGGATCTTCTTATGGTGAAGGATGTTCAATTAATAGACCTCCATTGTTCAATGGAAGTGACTACAATTTCTGGAAAACTAGGATGCAAATTTTCTTACAATCAATGGACCATCACATATGGGAAGCTATTGAATTTGGGCCATTTGTTCCAAAAGGACTAATTGACCTTGCTCCTAAACCTAGAGAACTTTGGGATGAGAATGATCATAGGCTTAATCAGTATAATTCTCAAGTCATGAACATTCTATTTTGTGCTCTTGACCGAAATGAATTTAATAGAGTTTAATCTTGCAAATCGGCCAAGGAAATTTGGGATAAGCTTCTAGTGACTTATGAAAGCACTAATCAAGTGAAGAAATCAAAAATTCATAGGCTTGTACACTCATATGAACTATTCAATATGGAGCCAAATGAATCCATTTCTTCCATGTTTACTAGATTCACAAAGATTATAAATGAACTTAATGCCCTTGGAAAGACTTATTCTAACGAAGATAATGTGAGCAAAATTCTTAGGTTATTGCCAGATTCTTGGGAGTTGAAGTCAACGGCGATAATAGAAGCAAAAGATATCTCCATATTGGGACTTGATGAACTCTTGGGATCTCTCATGACCCATGAGATTTCCATGAATGGTCAGAAGGAAATTGCCAAAGAAAAGAAGTCTCTTGCATTTAAAGCCTCACCAAAGGAGACATATGTTGATCAAGAAGAAGAAGAAGATAGTGAGGATGAAAATGAAGACTTGGTCTTGATCACCCATAAATTCAAGAATCTCTTGAGAAGAAGCAATCAATTCGAAAGAAACCATTCAAAAAGGATGGCTATAAGGAAGATTCAAGTAAGAAAGAGCCCCTCACTTGTTTTAATTGCGGCAAAATGGGACACATCAAATCCGAATGTCCGCTATTGAAAAAAGATGACAAGAAGTTTAAAAAGAAAGCATTCAAAGCCGCATGGTTGGAGTCCGATAGCGAATCGGATGGTGAATCATCCAAAAACCACACGGCAAATATTTGTTTCATGGCAAATGAAGATAAGGTAAATCCTATACTTGACTCTTTAGAAAATGATGCACCTAGTGTAGAAGAACTAGTTGACTCACTAGAAGAAATGTACAAGGATCTTAAAAAGTAAGGAAAAGAAAATGTCACTCTTAGAAGAGACAACTCCTCACTTTCAAAAGAACTTGAAAAGTTGAAACTTGAAATTGGGAGCTTAACAAAAAGGTTCTTGCCCATGAAAAACTTGAAAAAGAATTGAAAGAGAAGATTGATAAAATTTCAAGACTACCTAAATTTCCATGTCCATACAAAAAGGAAAATATTGTCTTGGAAGAAAAATTGAATAACTTAACTAAGTCTCTTGAGAAATTTACCATAGGAAAGAAAAATTTGGATATGTTATTGGGAAATCAAAGATGTGTTTTTAACAAAGAAGGATTGTGATATAATCCCAAAGCAAAGAAATCATTTTAGAAAAACTTCTTTGTCAAAACTTCATCTTCTACCTCTCCACACATTACTTGCAACTTTTGTGGAAAGAATAGACATATTTCTTATTCTTGCTCAATTAGGAAAGCAAAAGGGCTAACAAAAATGTTTTGGGTTCCAAAAAGGAACATTGCCTTATAATCTAAGCCAAATGGACCCAACTCTACATGGAGACCAAGAATAATTACTTAAATGTGTTTTGTAGATATGCATGAAATCAATGCCAAGAAAAGACAAGTGGTTTCTTGATAGTGGATGTTCAAGACACATGACGGGAGACAAATCAAAATTCATCTCTCTCTCTCTCTCAAAGATGGTGGATTTGTTACCTTTGGTGACAATTCCAAGGACAAGATCATCGGTAAAGGTAAAATTGGTAATGATCCCTTATTTTCCATTGAAGATGTACTATTGGTAGATGGGTTGAAACATGATTTACTTAGTGTAAGTCAACTTTGTGATAAAGGCAATAAGGTACTATTTGAATCAAACAAATGTTCTATTAGAAATGCTAGCAATGATAAAGAAATGTTCATAGCATATAGAGATGAAAATGTTTACACCATTGACTTTGATAAAATGCTTAACCAAAATGTTAAATGCCTTGCTGTCATAAATGAAAATAGTTGGTTATGGCATAGGAGACTAGGACATGCTCACATGGAACTTATTTCAAATCTATCTAAATTTGAATTAGTTGATGGCTTGCCTAAGGCCAAATTTGTCAAGGATAGAATTTGTGATGCATGCCAATTTGGAAAACAAATCAAAAGTTCCTTTAAAAGCAAAAAGCATATATTTACCTCTAGGCCTCTTCAACTATTGCATTTAGATTTGTTTGGTCCTAGTAAAGTTCAAAGTATGGGTGGTAGGTCATATGCATTTGTAATTGTTGATGATTATTCTCGCTTCTCTTGGGTGTTATATCTAGCTCACAAAAATGATGCACCCAAAGCTTTTGCAAAATTTTGTAGAAGAGTCCAAAATGAAAAAGGATATCCAATCAACAACATTAGAAGTGATAGGGGTAGAGAATTCGAAAATCAAGAAATGGAAGTACTTTGTGATGAAAATGGTTTTGGTCACAATTTCTCCGCTCTTAGAAATCCTCAACAAAACGGAGTAGTTGAAAGAAAGAATAGAACACTTCAAGAAATAGTTAGAACCATGCTCAATGAACATAAGTTACCAACATACTTTTAGGCCGAAGCCATAAGCACGGGTTGCCATGTTATAAATAGGGTAACAATTAGAAAAGGATTGGATAAGACCCCTTATGAAATATGGAATGGTAGAAAACCAAACATTGGATATTTTAGAGTTTTTGGATGGAAGTGCTTTATACTAAACACCAAAGATCAATTAGGAAAATTCGATCCAAAATCAGATGAAGGAATCTTTGTTGGCTATTCTCTCATTAGCAAAGCATATAGAGTATATAACAAGAGAACATCAATTATGGAGGAATCGATTCATGTGGTCTTTGATGAAGCCAACCCTTTTGAAATAAAAAAGGATCTTGATGATGAGGTTGTAATTTTGGAAAAAGAGATGAATCAACTTGATATCCAAGATAATCCTAACAATGAATTAAATGCTTCAAATAGTAGTGGAAGAGAAGATAGTGAGGACGTCAAACCAAATAATGATCTTCCTAAAGTTTGAAGTTTTGTAAGAGATCACCCAAAAGATCAAATTATTGGTGAACCATCTCAAGGAATATCCACTAGATCTAAACTTAGAAGCGTTTGTAACAACATGGCTTTTGTCTCTCAAATCGAACTAAAGAACATTCAAGAAGCCGAATTAGATGAATAATTGCCATGCAAGAAGAACTAAATCAATTTGAAAGAAAAAAAGTATGGGAGCTTGCGCCTATGCCTAAGGATCACTCAATAATTGGCACAAAGTGGGTTTTTAGAAATAAAAAGGATGAGGTAGGAAATAATGTTAGAAACAAAGCTAGATTAGTAGCCCAAGGTTACAACCAAGAAGAAGGGATAGATTATGAGGAAACCTTTACCCCGATTGCTAGGCTAGAAGCCATAAGAATGTTGCTTGCATATGCTTGTTTCAAAAATTTCAAATTATTTCAAATGGATGTGAAAAATGCATTTCTAAATGGTTTCATCTCCGAAGAAGTTTATGTAAAACAACCACCCGGATTTGAAAATCATGAATTCCCTAATCATGTTTACAAATTGACAAAAGCATTGTATGGTTTAAAGCAAACACCTAGAGCATGGTATGATAGGCTTAGTAATTTTCTCATTAAAAATGGCTTTACAAGAGGAAAAATTGACACTACTTTATTTATTAAATCTCTAGACAATGACATGCTCATTATACAAATATATGTAGACAACATTATTTTTGGATCTACAAATGAACAACTTTGTAAAGAATTTGAGAAAATCATGCATGATGAATTCGAGATGAGTATGATGGGTGAACTAACCTTCTTCCTTGGTTTACAAATCAAGTAATCTTGTGAAGGAATATTTATAAATCAATCAAAATATGTCAAAGACCTTCTCAAGAAATTTGGAATGAATGAAGCTAAATCAATTGGAACTCCTATGAGCCCATCTACCAAGCTTGACAAGGATGATTGTGGCAAACCCGTTGATATGAAACTCTATAGAGGTATGATAGGAAGTTTGTTGTACTTAACCTCTAGTAGACCGGATATAATGTTTAGTGTATGCTTGTGTGCACGTTTTCAATCTTGCCCCAAGGAATCACATCTTGTTGCCGTAAAACGTATTTTCCGATATTTGATTGACATTATTGATTTGGGCTTATGGTATCCTAAACACACTTCACTCGAATTAGTAAGTTATTCGGATGCTGACTTTGCCGGTTGTAAAATTGATAGAAAAAGCACGAGTAGGACTTGTCACTTCCTTGGACTCTCCCTCGTATCTTGGTTCAGTAAAAAGCAAAATTCAGTGGCCTTATCTACAGCTGAAGCAGAATACGTAGCTGCCGGGAGTTGTTGTGCTCAAGTGTTGTACATGAAACAACAATTGGAAGATTTTGGACTTAATTATGATCGCATTCCAATTAGGTGTGACAATACAAGTGCTATAAATTTGTCAAAAAATCCCATACAACACTCTAGAACTAAGCACATTGAAATTAGACACCATTTCATTAGAGACCATGTGCAAAGAGGTGATGTTCAATTAGAATTTGTAAGCACTGACCATCAATTGGCCGATATTTTTACAAAACCTCTTCCTGAAGATAGATTTTGTACAATCATAAAAGATTTGGGAATGTACCTCAGTAGGGATGTGTGTTGAATTTAAAAAAAAAAAGGGGGGCGGTCAAGTTCAGCCGACTGATATTCATATTTCAGTCGACTGAAATATTCCTATGCACTGGCTATTTTTTCTTCTTATTTTTCAGCTGACTGAAAATACCATTCAGCCGACTGAACCATAAGGCTACCCATTTTTCAGCCGACTGAAACAAATTTTCAGTTGACTGATTTTGTCTCTGTTTGCTGTCTGCTCTCGACGCCCTTTTTCAGTCGACTGAACATAATTTTCAGCCAGCTGAACCCAGCGATTACCATTTTCAGCCGCCTAAAAATAGTTTTCAGCCGACTGAACCACGCAGTTACTCATTTTTCAGCCGACTGAAAATCATTTTCAGCCGATTGATTTTCTCTCTGATTCACTGTCTGCCTCGGAGCCCTTTTTCAGCCGACTGAACATACGTTTCAGTCGACTGAAACGCGCGGGTAAGTTCTTTTAACCCTCGTTTTTCCCTCTTTTTCGTAAAATCCCTTTCCCTCTTCCTCTTACAACAAAATCCCCTTCCCTATTCCCTCTTTCGCTCGATCTCTCTCTTCTTCCCTACCTCTTTCCGTTCTTTTTCCCTCCTTCCCAAAATTTTTTTTACCGTCCGTTTTTCATTTCTTTTACCTTGTTCGGTTCTCTTCTTCCTCTTCTCTTCGTTTCCACTTCTTCCTCCCTCGATCTCTGCAATGGCCCCCAAACGACAGTCTCGTGATCAAGGTCAACTGGCTGAGACCGAACGACGGTCGAAAAGAATGAGTGACACTCGTCTTCATTTCATCTCACAAGATGCGGAAAGTGCTTACACTCTTCATTTCATGTTTCGCAAAGTGGTTTTCGGTAAAATCGTTTCTCTCTCTTTTTTTGATCAATTTGCAAATCAATTTCCATTTAGAGCACATTTTGACTATCAAGGATGGACCCTTTTATCGAAATTGTTCGCCCCTCCTATCCTACACTTGTCAAACAATTTTATGCAAATTTTTCTCTCAAAGCAAATCCCTTGAATCCTCGTGTTGAATCCTCAGTGAGTGGCACTCCTTTTTCTTTTAACCGAGAGGATTTAGGAACCATTATTCAAGCCCCCTCCGATGGTCCTACAATGTATAAAACTAATACTTGGATTGATGGTTTTGATGCTATAGAGGCCCTAAAATTGATTTGTGAACGAAATGATATTGTTGAACCTTTTCAGCCGATTGCATCCCAACTCTCATTAGAAGCCCGGCTGATTCATCATATTATTTGCCACAATATTCTTCCGCGGTCTGGGTCCTATAATCATGTCACCTATTTTGATGTTTATCTCATTTGCGCCCTTATTCAACATCACTTAGTTAATCTTCCCTACCTCATCATATGTTTCATGAGAGATTGTCAAAAGCGCAAGAAGACTCTGCCTTATGGAAAACTCCTTTCATTCCTATTTGAACATTTCGACGTCCGCTGCCCACGAGACTTAGAAGAAATTGGTGTTGCCAATTATGCCTATTGTGATCATACCCTTAAAAATATGGGGTATAGGCTTGTTGGCGATTCTTGGGAACCCACTCCTGCAAGGTTGAAGAAAATTCAGCCACCTGAGCAAGCCGCAGAGGAGCAAGCCTATCATGATCAGGATTTCGGCATGCCTGCCTCTCCTCCTCCCTCTGGTGGCCCCTCTAGCTCCAATGAGGACATTCAGCGTGTTTTTGCTGCCATTGAATCTCTCCGAATCGATGTTGCAGAAATAGGGGTAAATGTCGACCTTCTCCGCACTCAATGTGAGAGTATTCGTGAATTTGTTAAAGATCGACTTGATGCCTCTCGCGATGACACTGATCGGGTGCACCTTCAGTTAAGCCGTCTCATGGCCTGTCTTGGCCTCGAGTGACACATGACCTCTTCTCTTTTTGATGATGCCATAGGGGGAGAAATATCAAAGATTGCACTTGAAATTTTGTACATGACCCACTAAGTTCTAACCTTTGTAAAAGTCCTTGACTTAATCAAATTTAATGGGTTCATATTACTTGTGCAAATGTTGTTTCTTTTATGATTTTTATTTACATATCTCAATATGGTTGAATTAATTGTGTATGATGGATATGATGCATTTATTTTATTTAGAAATACATCCATGAAGAAAGGGGGAGAATACTTATCATTTGAAAAATACCTTGAAGAAAATGAAAATTTGTTTCTATGCATGAAGTAAGGGGGAGGATCACAAATTGTGTATCATTTATTTATGGTTTGTGTGCAATGGTTTGTCATCATCAAAAAGGGGGAGATTGTTAACCCCAAGGTTTCAACCCAAGGATATATGGGTATTTTGATGACCACAAACCATTAAAGTGTGATATTTAATATTTCAAATGATGTTACTCAATGAGACAGGTATCACATTTACAAAGAAGAAAGAAGGGCAAGATCATTGAAGATCAATGCAAGAGATCGGATGACTTATCAATCTTTGAAGTTCAAATGGCAAATGATACAAGTATTGAAGATTGAAGATTAAACTTGTGTCCTTAGTTTTTGGTCATGAGTGTTAAGAACAAAATGTAAAGTTACTCAATTGTTGAACACCATGGCTCAAGTCACCCTCTAGTGGACCATAGGAAAACCAAGCTTTATCTTATGCTTAAGTCCCCAAGACCTATGTGTTTGAAATGACCAAAATGAAGCCAAAACTACACAAAACATCTTTAAAGTCATTTCAGTCGACTGAACTTGAAGTTTCAGTCGACTGAATCAATGGATTAGGGGGAGGCGAGATTTTAGTCGACTGAATCAAGATTTCAGCCGACTGAAATACTGTATTTTCACTGGGGAGTAATTTCAGTCGACTGAAATGAAGTTTCAGCCAACTGAAATTCTAGATGTTCATAAGCAGAAATTTCGGTCGACTGAAATTATTTTTCAGCCGACTGAAAATCAGAATTTTCATGACTTGCAAATTTCAGTCGACTGAATTCTCAGATTCAGCCGACTGAATTATTCACAGATAAACTGTTTGTATTTCGGGGCATTTTCACTCGACTGAATACTCACTTCAGTCGATTGAATCGCGAAACGGTAATATTTTTTGAACATTAAATGCTCTCTCCAATGGCCCCTTTCTTCATTTAATGCTTGGCAACGGTTCTAAATATGACAAAAATATAAAACGAAGCTTCCATGAGTAAATGGATAGTTGAATCACTTGAAATCAAGAGCAATCCATTGAAATCAAATCTCAAGCATACTCTAGCTCAAAACCCATCTCTTGCAATCTTACCTTGAGCCATTTCAGTTCAACTCTTTGAGCAACTCTTAGAAAAATAGATTTGTAAACATTTGAGAGTTACTCCTAAGCTTACATTGTAATCTTCTACATTTTCTTGAAAGATAAAGTTTGAGAAGGGTTGGTGTAACTCTTGTGAAGGAGAAGGGTGTCTTCACCTTCAAGCATTGTAATAGGTTTCTTCTCCACCCTTGAAGGAGAAGTTTAGTGCATTCAATCATCAAGTGGTGTACTTGAGGCGAGGACGTAGGCAAGAACGCCGAACCTCGTAAAAATCTCGGGTTCAATCTCTCCATCTCTTCTCATCTCCTCTTTTATATTTTGGCATTTATTTACTACTTGTTTGCATCTTATTTTTCTTAAATTGTGAAATTAAAGAAAACCCAAAAAGTTTGCATTGACCCAATTCACCCCCCCTCAGGGTTAATTTCTGGGCAACAATCCCTATAAAAAATTACCTCTCACTAAAATGCATCACGTTGAAAATATTGCAGAAATTTTATTTTTATATTATATAGTTTTAATAAAATTATTAATTCTCATGAAATTGTTAATATGTCAGTTTACCCCTGCTTACAATTACCATTACTCAAGGGTAACCCTTATAAAAATTTACCCCTCATCCAAATGCATCACGGTGAAAATGTTGCAGAAATTTTATTTTTATATTATATAGATTTAATAAAATTATTAATTCTCATAAAATTGTTAATATGTCAGTTTACTCTACTTACAATTACCCCTGCTCAAGGGTAATTCCTGTAAAAATTTATCCCTCACCCAAATGCATCACATTGAAAATGTTGCAGAAATTTTATTTTTATATTGCATAGATTTAATAAAATTATTAATTCTCATAAAATTGTTAATATGTCAGTTTACCCCTACGTACAATTACCCCTACTCAAAGGTAACCCCTTTAAAAATTTACCCTTCACTAAAATGCATCACGTTGAAAATATTGCAGAAATTTTATTTTTATATTATATAGTTTTAATAAAATTATTAATTCTCACAAAATTGTTAATATGTCATTTTACCCCTACGTACAATTACCCCTGCTCAAGGGTAACCCCTTTAAAAATTTACCCCTCACTAAAATGCATCACGTTGAAAATATTGTAGAAATTTTATTTTTATATTATATAGTTTTAATAAAATTATTAATTCTCATAAAATTGTTAATATGTCGGTTTACCCCTACTTACAATTACCTCTACTCAAGGGTAACCCTTGTAAAAATTTACCCCTCATCTAAATGCATCACGGTGAAAATGTTGCAGAAATTTTATTTTTATATTATATAGATTTAATAAAATTATTAATTCTCATAAAATTGTTAATATGTCAGTTTACCCCTATTAAAGGGTAACCCTTATAAAAATTTACCCCTCACCCAAATGCATCACGTTGAAACTGTTGACACATTTTTAAAATAATCTTCTAATAGAATAAATTGTTAATTAGCCTGAAAGAGATTATCATGAATCTCAAAATTTTTAGGGTTTTGTGACCCTATCGAAATTTCGACAGAATCACCCCTTAAAAATAGAACATTTTGACAAATATATTTCAAAAAATTATATAATATATAATTGAAAAATAGAGGAAGGCAAGGGATAAATACGGGAAAGGTTTGCTTAAAAAATAAAAATTAAATAAAAAAGCACTATTATTATTTTAAATTTCAATAAATGAATAAAAAAATTCTTCATATCTTTTCATAAAAAAATATAATTTGTTATTTGGTGATATAAAATTTATCAAATGGAAATAATGGAGTGCTTTTAAAAAAAAAAATAAAAGCTAAGTACTTACCAAAATAAATAAATAAATAAAATGTAAAAAAAAAATATCTCATGAGCAAAAAAGAGGGTAAAGAGGGGTATTCATTCTTGAATACCCCTTGCCCTATGGAGGTATTTAAAGGGAGACAAGAGAGGTAAAAATTTAAATTTTTACCCTTCTCCCTTATTACTAAACGGAAGTAACAAGGGGTAACGGAGGGTTATCCCCTCTTATCCCCATCCAAAGGTAGCCTTATGGTGGACTCTCAGTATTGTCAGAATTTTGTTTCCATTTCCCTTGGTAAAATTCAATTCCTACTCAAACATGTCAAAATCAAAATCCAATCTAGACCAAACTGGAAAATAAATGAGGTAGGTTTGTTTCGTACATTACCTTCTCTTCTCTTACTTGTTACACTCGATTTTGACGAAAGCGAATATTAGGTAAATCAATTTCATTGATTGCAAAGATTTAGATGGAACTGCGATCGAACTGGAAAACCGTTTATGAAATTCGACCCGGTAAAACTGTTTTGAACAACAGTTTTATGCGGTTTTGTGTATAAAACGGTAAGCTGTCAACCGCAACTCGTAAATTTTGATTTTTTTTTACAAAATTCATTTCAAAATATTAATTAGAGCCTGAAGTGTTAAAAAAATTATAATTTAATGTTAATTCTAATATTATTTGACCAACTTTAGCTGCAGTTGAACACGGTTAAATCCAATCTTTCTAAAACATAATTCGTTAGACCAGTTCTGATAATATTTAGTTTTACTAGAGAAATGAATAATACATCAAAAAACTCTAAAGATGATGGTACACAAAAATAACCATTTAGACTTGTTCCATGCTAGTTAACCTCTCAATTTTCACTGTAGACTAGATAGCCCTTTTTACCACTGTGTCAGTTTTAATGTTTACACCAATTAGTCTTTTCTTACATGGGTGTTACGTTCTTTGATACCCATTATAAGATATTGTTTGATAATGCTAAAAACTCCAAAATTGATGAAATATGAAAAATCAAATTCTTTAAACCTAACCGGTTATTGATGAATCTAAACAAGTATATAACAGGTGAACTTTTTTGAGTATTTCGATGAAAATCATTAAAACTTTGGTTATTTGGTGCCTTCAAAATCTAATTAAGTTGACTTTAATTACTTAGTTTGTCTTCCAAAGTTTTAAACCATGCTTTTCATCATCCCAGGTTCCCATTTCCTTCAAGTCCATTTGATTTTAAAAATAGTGAGAATAGTATGGAGTGAATTGGATAAGAGACTTTAAAATTGAGAATACGATTGTTAATAGATTACCCAAACCTAAATTAGACCCAACTTGACTGATCTATTAAAATTGGAAAGAAATATAAAACAAAACTATTTTATTTTTTAATATGGCAAATTGGCAATTGTAGGATTAAACCATCTCTTTAAACTGGTTGTTTGCCGTATATGGACTTCTACTCAAGTAAACCTTACTTATGGGCCTAAAAAGATTCAAGTGGAAGAAGATGGGCAGCTTGGAAAAGTTCGAAACGACTAAGCCCAAGTTAGAAGTGTCATGAGCAAGCCACATAAGGTGGAGACATCAAGAAATAGCTAGCAAGTACTACATGGAATGAATGATATTAATGATGGTAAAATCCATCTCCTAGAAGCCTCTTCAATTTGGATAAGCACTTAAATGGGTCAGTAGAATTGGAGCAACACCTTTCATCGAATGTGATACATGAAACACTCTCTTAGTCAGCAACACATGACATTCTCTCATTGATTGGAACACCTCATCATTTTATATGAAATTTTTTTATTGAGCTAATCTATTAACGCCTATAACTTTTTTTTGAATTTACGTATGAGAAATCACGGGATACCCAGTGTAAAACCCTCACGAGTGGAGCTCTACTCCTAAAGCACACCAAAATTAAGCCATAAAAGTTCGAACCCATGACTTCCCACCTCCTGAGGTGGGAGGTAACCAACTGATCTATACCCATCTGAGTTTAAAGCCTACAACTTGGTGTAAACATAAGGACTTCTCTCAGTAGAAGGAAAGAGAGGGTTGAAATTTTGTCCGTTGAGGGAATGGACACCAACGTGTCAACACAAGAGGTGGTGCTCTACAACTTTCCATGGAAGCAGGCTTCTTAGACTATCCAGACCAGGGGTCAAAATCTCGAGATATCTCGGGATTTCCACGGCCGAGATATCTCGACCGATACACATAGTATCGGCTAGAGACAAATAAGTTCTGCCAATTTTTTTTTATTTAAAAAAAAAAAAATATCGGCATGGGCCCCGTCGATATCTAGACCGATATTCGTCCGATTTCACAGCCTAGATATTGGCCGATATTTATATTTTTAAATTTGTTTTTATAAAAAAAAGCCTTTTTTATTTTTTTCAATAAAAAAACCATCGAGATTTAAAAAAAAAAATGAAGAGAGAAAAAAATCTCGACTGAGATTTCTGCGAATTTTCGGCCCCTGATCCAGACTCTATTTCAGAGGAAGTGTAGAATATCCTTTTTAGTCTCTCTTCTCGATACATCCAATACAAGAGTCTTTTCATCAACTGGAGAGAATAGTCAATAGAAATGTACTTCTAGATATTTCAAATTTAATTTTCCAACTTCTTGAACATCCTTTCTATCCATTACATCAATATTATTTTTGTCATCCTGTCATATTTTTTTTTTTATGATTAAAGTGTCTAAATTTCTTCAACTATTTGACTAATTCTAAGAATATTTGTAAATCTCTTTCTTTTATGACTAAAATGTTCACGTCGTTTAGACTATTTGACTAATTCTCGAAATATATACAAACCTCTATATCCACATAAATCAGGTAAAATTATAGGAAATAATCATTTGATATAGAGAAAATAATAAATTCTTAGCCATCACTCGGACTCTTTTGAATTATCCTAACTGGATATATTAGTGTAGACGCATGACAATCCCATTTAACATTCATAGTCAGCCCCAAGACGGTCCCATTTCAGAACCCATCAATATTCCTGATGCAGCATCCAAAAGAGTTCCATTTCAACATTACAAATTAACTCATTTCAGGCCCAAAACAATCCCATTTTAGCACCTCAAATTAATCCCATTTCAGCACCTCAATTCAAACATTCGGAACATGGTTTTAGAAACTGCCACGGTCTCTTAATCAGGTGCATCGTGTAGCGAAAAAATGAGTCATATGGCATTTTCTTGAACTTTTTTAAGAAAAATAGCAGTCGTGACCCTTTTTCAGGTTGTGTTGGGGTGAAGAAAAAAAAAAAAACTTAGTTAAATTTGAGTTGTGTTGGGCTCGAAAATTTGAATGGTAACCCGATTCGACCCAAGTTGTCTTGATCTGATCTTACTATCTTACCCGACCCGAGTTTGACATGTTATATATAAAAACTACTTTAAACTAACCCCTAAATATTCCAAAGTTGTTGCCACCGTGGATAGTGAATTTTGCAATGTGTGGATGGTGAGAATGTAGAAATATAAAAAGAAAAAAAAAGGGTTCATATGTTTTTAAGCTCATTTATTAACTCATTTTACTATATATAATGAAATTGACAATATAGTATTAGTACGAGAGTAGACATTTAAAAATATATTTTATTTTTCTCAAAAAAAAAATTGTTTAGTGAAATTATTAAGAAAGAGTTGTCTATTAAGTATCATCACTTTGCTATTCTAACAATAATAGTCTAGAAATAGACTAAAAGAATGAGCATTAGTTGGATAGTTGTTCGACTACATTGCTATAATGTTTTAAAAAAAAGTAGTGATCATCCCCTGGGCACTTTCTGTATACATACACGGGTTTTACCATGATGCCCATTTTGCCCTTCACCTGCCGTATGAAAATGTAAAACAATAGGAATGTTAGAAATCAGTTCACCGGATCACTCGTGAACAGTAAAATCGGCTCTTCGAATCACTCGTGAATAGTAAATCGGCTCGCCAAAAACTAGTAAGGGATTCAATTGGTGAGTCAATTTCTGATATTCCAAACTTTTTCGGTACGGCAGGTAAAGGGCAAAATGGGCATCACGATAAAATCCATGTCTGTATACACAAAGTGCCCGAGGGTCGCTTGCCTTCAAAAATTGACTCCTTTGTTAGAATAGAACAATATCAGTGTTCATTCTCCATTTTATTCTCTATCACAAAATTGACTCTATTTATTGAATCGGATCCAACTCGACCCGAGTTAAATTATATCAGGTCGGGCTCAATAACCCAGCCAAGTTTTTCAGCCCTAACTAAATCAAAGCAAGAGTTTGATTAGCTTGCTAACAACAGTAATCTATTTCGAAATATCTAAACATCTTTATATTCATAAACATGCACTACTGCATTTTAGCCAAGCTTGAATTTTATCTTGGAAGGGAATTCAACTTTTATAGTATTTAGATCAGTCCATGACTCCATTCATCAATGATTTGCCCTCTCATGCGGCTCAACACTGGAAGCTCGATCATAAAAGGGGTTAAAATTGTGATGATCATAATCATCACAATTTTGAGATTCAAGTGGGCTAGCCGGTTCTCCATTTGCAGAACTTGTTTCCTGTTACTCTCCTATGCATTCTAATTACTATGACTACCTCTGTATCCCCAAATCATATTCATTTCAATTTGTAAATCCAAGGGAATCCTGGCTTCCATACCATTTGATGCAGTCCAAAATTTGACAACACGATTTGATGTCGATTTGACTGACAACTCAGATGAAATGAAATCTAGTATATATGTTGGTTCGCTTCATGTCTGACATAATTGAAAAAACTGGAATTATTGTTGACTAGGACGACCAAGAATCGGACTTGGAGTCGCACCAACCAAGGATGAAGATGAATGGATAAGCAAATCACTAGCTTACCACAATGATGTCTGCCACATCCAAACCCAGTAGGTCGAAACTGTTGTGTTTATGACTCGATTTACCATCACCGAGTTTTTCTCTCCTCAAGAAATCAAGTATATCACATACAAGGCATACCTGAGAGATGCTTGGAGAAAAAATAGGAGGTCCTCTATCAATTACTCCATCTGCCAAAAAAAAGTGGACCTAATGCTCGTAAACGAATTCGTGGTGATAAATAGGATCCTTATCTGTCCGTCCAGTCAATAGTAGCCATATTTATGTTTTGTTAGCTTTTTTCTCTCTTTGCAGTTTTATCAACCTTGTTTTCTTTGTGTTTTTTTTTTTTCCTCTGTGTATTTGCATCTCTAGTGCCTTTTTTCTATTAATATGATAACCATTTCAAAGAAAAAAAAAATATAAGAGGGCCAGTGTGAGTTTTTTCCATAAAAAGAACCCAGCATTTTTAGAAGAGTTTTTGTAGGAATGAGATACACAGCATTGAGAGGGTCATAAGAGAGACGGGTACCAGGGACGGCCCTGACTTTAAGCCAACTAGGCCACCACCTAGAGCCCCCAGATGTGACCAATGGGCTGTAGGGCCCTCATTTGCATTGCTCGCAGGGCCTAGGGGCCCACCAATGCACTGCGCCTAGATCCCCTGAGATTTCAGGACAGGTACTGATGGGTACACGGCATTGAGTGCCTTTTATTGCCACATGTACTATACAAGGTCTTGCGCATGGAGGGAGTGGCCGAACTCCACAGCCACACACGTGTGTGTGGGAACACTCACCACTAAGCGGGGGTGTGTGAGATCACGAATTCATGCATGGAGGAATAGCCTTTGAAGGCTATGCATGGTGGTGACCGGACGTGTGTTTGTGCACATGGAGGAATGGCCACATGTAAGAGTGGTTGGATGTGTATGTGTCATACAGTGTGTTATGCTCGGGCATTCTACACACAACATTCAGGTAAGGGGCACAAGAAGCACGTCAGAGAGCGGGATAGAAGAATGGTTCTTTCTTATGAGTTTGAGAGTGGTAAGAAGAGATAGATGTATAAGGGACTCAGGACTTGGATTTGGTATTTAAACTCATTGAGTCATTTATATTATATGGGTATTATCTTTTTTCTCTCATATAGTGAACATATCAGTATCTCTGTGAACCTATGCAAGATTTTTCCGAACCAAGTAAATCTCAGTTTCCTATTTACGGTGTGCTTGATTTATTTTTATTATCATGTTATAGATTGATTAATTATTCTGTATATTATTCCTAACAAAAATTCTAATGGACTGGCCATAAATCACTTAAGAGAGTAAATCCTGATCTTCTATTGCTGTAGAGGATTTATGTTATCACCATTTATTTCGTGCCATGTAGACCAATTCGCTTATGATATATTTGGCAGGAAGTAAGCAGGAGGAGATGTATGGTGCAACACTCATTCAAGGAGGGACAACAAGTTTAACAAATGTAGCAAAAACCCACTGTGTTTCCTAAGTTTTCTAAAACAAATGTTAGGGATTAAACCCAAACCCACATACAATCACACACGATCACAAAGAACACAGGATAAAAGTGGTTCGGCCAACCTCTGGGCTACGTCTACGGGAGAGTGTAGATTTTATTATAGAGAAAAATACATAGATACAATATTTGGATCCCAAGATCTCTTTTGGTATCTTCCCTCTCTCTCTCTATCTCCCTCACTACACCTCTGCTGCAAGAGGCCCCCATCGTGGTTTCGGAAGGCACCCTTCTTTAAAGCCCACGTCCATAATATATATATATATATAGAGAGAGAGAGAGAGAGAGAGAGAGTCCCATTCTAATTTAGTTTCACAATCCCTAAAATCTCTCCCATGCCATCCAGCCTTGTTCCACTTTAGAAGTTGTCGAGTATCATCCTTCTAAGAATAGTCTTCCGTATATGGAAGCCCATGCATTGTAGGAAACCTCCATCGTGGCCAATAAGATATTGGACAATTAGAGCCATATCCCAACAATCTCCACATTGGCGAGAATTCACCAACTCTCAGAGACGAACTGATCTCCATTGCACATTAGCCGCTCCTAGCCATGCTCCACCTGCAGCTGCAATCCATCTGCATCTCAGTGTAAGATTCGTGCATCCCATACCTTAGGATGATCCACCAGTCTTGAATAAGACTGTATAGCCCAACCGGGCTCCACCTCAATCTCGGCCATCCAAGACCCTGTGTTGCATCTTCAACTCCACTTCCTACATTCTACGAGCACATCCCGACGTGCTTCATGAACGCGAGACTGTGTTTCCTTCATAATGTGTTCTCGCACACATTAATATGTTGTTGCTATCACCCCGGCCTCTCTACGCATATGGCAAAGGTGTCATCTCTATGTGTACCACCCTTCACCCTGCAGCAAGCCTCTCACGGCAACATCTTGCCGTGTCTCCTTGATGTGATCCCACGCACTGCCGTCGATCACTCCCCGACTCTTCTAAAAAATTAATTTCTCTCCTTTTCAAAATCCATACAGGTCACCGCCTAAGATTTCTTCGTTACAATCACACAGGCGAAGACTGATCTCAATTCTTAGTCCCGATGACTCCAGAAATTGCAAAACAATTCTGACAAGTTGATTTTTTTTCCCTGCTGAAGGAGTGTCTGAATTTGCTGTCATACGGGGTCACCCGAAAACTGTAGACCTGTGGATCACCAAACATGCACTATAGTAGTCCTTCGGGACTGCTCCAATCTTTAGTCCCTCTAGTGCACCCAATTCTATGGTCTCTTGTGTGCACCTGAAATAGTGGTCCTCTAGACCACCAAAACCTTTTTTTTTTGGGTTTATGAGTCCAATCATTTTTAACCCTAAAAACGAGTGGAACCCAAAATGGTTCCTTCTGCCGTGTGTTCCTCCTCTTATGCCAGGCCTTCCCTGGTGCTCGCCGTCTCCGGCGTCGCTACTGTGGCCTCTGACGTGGGTTCTTCGGCTTACTTTTGCCTCTTCTCCTTGCTTTGTGCCGAAACCCCCTTCTGAAATCCCTTTGATTTCGGTTTGATGGATCTGCTGCAATCGTCGATCTCAACTCTACTGCCCGTACCACCGACGCTCGATCTACTCCCAGATCTAGCCTTCATTAGGCTGCTGCCACCACTCGCCGATGGCCGAAGTTGCCTGCTGTTGTGTGCGCTCATGCCCAGCGCCACTCCTTTGCTCTCAGATTTGAACTCTCAGATCTAGCTGCCTCTGCTCGGCTAACCTCTCCACTGCCACTGCCTTCTTGACGCTTGATGGTGCTGGCAGATCTACCTCTACTCCAATTGGGCCTCTGCTGGCTGCAGATCTGCTGCTTGCCTCCGGCCACACAGCTGTCTCTCATGCACCCAGTCGTGTGTTATCCTCGAGAACTCCATTCTTCATATCAGAAGCAGATCTCCGATTTGTAGAGATCTCCTTGCCAATCCTGCCGCTCGGACTTCCTGCTCCAGGCCAGTGCCTCTCTGTTTCTCTCCTAGAGAAACAACACAGTCTAAAACCCTATGATGAAAGAGAACAATATATATAGGCATACACAAATTGGGTCCACTGGGCCTGGGCCCATCAAACAACTCAGGCCCAAAAGGGCTTTGAGCCATAAAACCCAACAAACTTCACCTTGGCATAAAAGCCCGACACAACGAAGATTGTTGTCCTGAGTTTGTAACACCTCCACCTATTGTGTAGCACCACACGTTCCGCATCTTTTGTAAAACGCCCTATCCCCATGCCCTCAAACGATCCACCATGCAATCACACATACAGAAATCACAGATCAATCACACACGATCACAAAGAACACATGACATACGTGGTTCGGCCAACCTCTAGTCTACGTCCACAGGAGAGTGTAGATTTTATATAGAGAAAATACATAGATACAATTTTTGATCCCAAGATCTCTTTTGGTATCTTCCCTCTCTCTCTATCTCCCTCACTACAACTCTGTTGCAAGAAGCCCCCATCGTGGCGTCGGAAGGCACTCGGCCGAAGGCACCCTTCTCTAAAGCCCACGTCCATAATATATAGAGAGAGTCCCATTCTAATTTAATCTCACAATCCCTAGAATCTCTCCCATGCGATCCAGCCGTGTTCCACTTTAGAAGTTGCCGATTATCATCCTTCTAAGAATAGTCTTCCGTTTATGGAAGCCCATGCACTGTAGGAAACCTCCACAGTGGCCAATAAGATATTGGACAATTAGAGCCATATCCCAACAACAAAGACAGGCCAAAAGATGATATTTCCTTGTCTCGTTATCTTTAAGATATATGTAATTTATCCATCGCATGACCTAAGACTCTTCAAATACAATTCAACGACAATCTTATCTACTCCAAATCCTAGCAATAATCTAATCCTACTATGATTGAGATTCTGAATCAAGAAGCCCAGTGGATTTCTTAATACGATGTTGAGTTCTCTCTATGGCAGTTCCTTCACAAGAGGGGTCTTCTACTAGATTCGGGTTTTGTTAGGGAATTTATGAAATGGACTCGTGCTAGAACTGGGTTCCAGCTCATGCAAAATTGTCTTTACTGCAACATGTATACACTTCTTGCTCAAGTAATCACGCTGTTTGTAACGTAATGTTGGTAAAAAGCCATTTTCCATGGTATTCGAACAGTTTGTTCAAACTTATATCTAAGTATTCAAAATGTACAACATGTCTTCCCTTTTGCTCTACCTGAGATAATTTTGGGAAGTTTTCATCTACATTTGCCAAAGTAGCTTTTTTAAACTTTTTTTATTAAGTTTAGACCTAAATAGTAGATAAAGTGAAGTATGAAGAGAATGTCTGATTTAGAACCTGTCTCGAGGTACGAAATTTTCTACTTTGACATATCGAAAATTCACCGGGTCAGGTTCACGGTTTTGTTTCCCAACACATGAAAACACGTCATGCCTATAGGGGAAGAGCTCAACCATTTAGCCAGAACTTTGGATATTTGTTCTTCTGATGTGGGATTGATGCACAACCTAGAATCTACCAGGTTGGCAAGCGGGACTCCTCACCGCTAGGACGACCTGGAATCCACCAGACCCCATTATCAATGTCTCACATTCTTTTATGACCAAAGTGTCGAGATCTCTTAGAGAATCTGACTAATCTTCGGAGCATGTGCAAGTTTCCCTACCCACATACACCATGTAACTTTATAGAGAATGACCGTTTAGAGTGGAGTTGGAATCGAACACGAGACTCCCAATTACTCATGTTGGTTTCAATACGTACATTGTGTACACCAGACAAAATATGAATATGTAGAAAAGTAATAAATTGTGTCTTGTATTAAATCTCTATGTTATTACATGTATATATAGCCTCCAGCCGACCCTAGGGCTATCACATTCAAAGTCTAAACTCTTAACATAATTCTAAATAAAATACATCTCTTAATTAGATATTAACCCAACTTAGACTCCTAATCACACAATAATATTATTAATATTAAAACTCTAAATATATTCCAACAAGCCCCTGCAAGCTAAGCGTGGATGAACGTGAATATTTGAACATGAAGATAATGGCAGGTGAACTGCAAAACGGCACACCGACTGGCTACGAAGATTTGTTGGAGAAGCAGCACACAGGTTGACTGTTAAAATTTTGTAGAAGATGCAGCGTTGACTGGCTGCAAATATGTTTTTATGTGGCAGCGTTGATTGACTGCAAAATGACGGGCGACGAACACCTGAAAAATAATGGCATAATAAATGCCAAACAAGGCTGAAACCATCACATCGATCAATCGATCGGAAAGGCCAGCAAACAAAATAGTTGAAGCCATAAAGGCCAGCAAAGGCTGTAGCCATAAAGGTTAGCAAATAAAAGGTTGCAACCATAAAAGCCAGCAAACAATGACTGTAGCCATAAGGGCCAGCAAATAAAAGGTTGTAGCCATGAAGGCCAGCAAATAAAACGTGGTAGCCATAAAGGTTAGCAAAGAGGGAGGACAAATCAGAGTTCTCCAATTAAAGCCGATGAATTTCTCGGCAAAATAGGACATGTGTCCAAAACAAGTCGTCTCATATTGGAGAAACGACAAAACAAGCCGTGCTCGAATGAAGGGCAAGTTGCGTCCATTTCTTCGGCTTCAACAAAGTAGGAAGAGAAGGGCAATTTGTGTCCCTTTGTTCGGCTCTTCCCCCCCTCTTCCTTTTCTTGGCACAGATATCATAGATTGTGGCGAGAACAAACATCAAAATAATATCATGTAAGACGCTATTGTAGATATGGCAACCAACATCAGCGGCGACTGCTGCAGCAAAGGTTGTGTCCCTGGAGGCAACAAAGGCGAGAGAGGAAGCAAACAAAGGCGAGAGAGGCAGCAAACTAGGCAATGACTGTGAAAACTCTCTATGATAATGCCTACTTCAGTTTCTGCCCAAAACGGTGAAACACCATTTGATAAGATGTACAAGATAACTCCAACACTTCAAGCAATTAAACTTCTTAGGTGGGCTGCCCCACTTCAGCACCAAAACCCTTTTGACCAGGGTATAATTGAACTCATAAGATCATAAATAAATAGTGGAAGTGCCCCAAAGCCATATATCCTATGTAATAATCTCCAACAGAGGTCACCTGGACTCACCATAAAAACAAAATTATCTTCCAACACTTCTCTGATGTTCTTGGTAGTAGGTACTTCCAAAAATACCTCCATGGAATCAGGTGTAAAGGGATCTCCTTCGTCTTATCAAATCTGTATGCAAATTTGAACCGCGTGGGTGAAAATTGGTTGTTGCAAACGATGGCATGCAGTCTCAAAGGATGAGCAAAGAGCAGCAGACGAACAACAGCAAATAAGGATCTTGAGACAAGATACGGCCAGCAGAGATGCAGGAGATACAGATTTGGTTAATCGCCCAAGCAAAGTGTGCAGAGATCCCGTGGGCCGCAGGGAGAAGTGCATTGTTGCTGAAGCAGAGTTCTGGGAGAGTCAAGACTTTAGCATAATAAGGCGAACAAAAGGGTGATGGAGACATCGATCTGGGAGCAAAACCCACGGCAGATCTCGATTTCTATTTTCTTTGTTTGTAAAGTGCTGTGCCGAGATCTGGGTTTTCCCCCTTGCCGATATAGTTAAGGCTGGCCGGGACGGGTAACGATCGTCACTCGGGCAGCAGCAACCCGAAGCAGGGTCAAGGCGAGACCTGCAACAGATCTAGGAAGAAGGCAACTCAGCGGAAGCAGAAGATCTGGATGCTTCGTCCTGCGTCTGCATGCGCCAATCACACGAAGGAAGGCAGAGAAAAAAAAACAAAGATGCTGCAAATCGGCAAGTACAGTATCACACGAGAGTGTTGGGCAACAAATCAACACTCAACCCAACTCAAATCGAAACTAAAGATTTCCCCTTCCTCTTCCCTCTGCCGATGTATCTCCTCTGGCAGAGGGAGAGAAGAAGAGGCTTGGTTATTGGAGAATCACTCAGTACAAGCGTGTTCTGACTGATACCTATGTACAAAAGATAAAACTGTGTATTGTACTAAATCTCTACTGCTATTACATGTATATATAACCTCTAGCCTACCTAAGGCTATCACTATCAACCTCTAACTCTTAACATAATTCTAAATAAAATATATCTCTTAATTAGAAATTAACCCAACTTAACTCCTAATCACACAATAATTCTATTAATATTAAAACTCTAAATATATTTCAATAGAATAACTATTATTCCTCGTCTTTAAGACAAGAAATCTTCCTGAACTTACGTTGTAAAATAGTCTTTATTAAATGTATCATGGTATGAAGCACCCCCAGTCAATCATCATTCAATATCCTTGTTCTTTGCATGTTGCCATCTTTGTTCATTATTTGCCTTCAACCTTTTCTCTTCTACCAATCCAATTATTTCTTTTCATGAGACTTTATACTTTAATTGTCTCTCTTTGTTTCGGTCTTTCTTCAAATTGCTTCAGTAAACAAATTACATGTAACTTTATTCATGACAATCATACCATCTAAAGGAAAATTACAAAGTAACACCACCGAGATCCCATTAAAGTAAAGTAAATTCGAGAAAGTATAGAATCTCCTGTCTTAGAAAGTGTGAGGTGTCAGGTTCGAGCTCCCATGGTCTCACCTGGTATACTCTAAGAGCAGTGGATATCACCTATGAGAGTTTTACGCTGGGTTTCACGATTTCCCACATGTAAATTCAAAAGAAAAAAAGAATATACAATATTTTGCACCTTAAATTATGCTCGAACAATTTCAAAAACTAATAAAATAAAACAACTACCTCTGGATATCTTTAAAACTCTAAGAAGTTGATATGCTATGGTTCTCTTCTTCTTTTTTTAATTTACAAAAGTTTCCTACCCAAGGTGGGTTTAGTGAAATTGCATTGGTTTTGGAAACCTTACATACTAAAAGACATTGTCCTTGTTCAAGGACATTGGTTTTGCATCCTTATTAATGTTGTTCATCACTTGTACTCTTGTAGTTGAGTAAAATAAATAGAGAGAAATAAATGTCATTCATTATTGATTAGTTGATGAAAAGAAAAATCAAATTTAGTTTTGTTAAAGTTTTAAGAAAATAGAACCCAATCATTTTATAGAGTTCCCACCAAACAGACATTTTCGAACATAAATATTGACCAACTGAAATCTATTTGGTCATTGACAATTTATAGTAACATTGATTAAATAAATTATAAAGTAAACAAAAATATGAAGAAAGCAATGAAGATTATACATTAATGAATGACATTCGAAATACCAAATATTGGGTTGATCTCCAAACACAATCTTGTCAATTATCCTTTCACCTTTACTAATGAAGTACTATGTCTTTCGATTTGTTGGCTGCTTCCAATTTGTCCATTCGGGTGCTGGCTTTCAATGCCTGCAAACAAAATTTCATAATCAGGTCAATTTATAAAGACTCAATGATCCGGTTTGATGATTCCAAGTGAACACTTAGAATTAGAATAAGCTCAAATCAGTGCAGTTCCTTGGGTCCTGTGTAGTATCTTAAATGAAAATTAATCATTGAGATAGAATAGTTTGATAAAAAAAAAAAAGAAATTGAGAATGACTTCGATTTTTATTCTTCTTACAGCTCTAGATCACCTTATATATATATATACACATATATATATATATATATACACATATATATATATATATATATATATATACACATATATATATATATATATATATATATATTTTATTCTAAATGAAAACAAATTCTCATTTTGTTTAGAACGGACGACCAATAGATGTTTTTTAGAATTTGCAGGTTTCAGAATTGTCAAAATTCCAGTTCCAATGGTAAAGCCAAATTCCAATTGAAACACATTATTGCCACAATTCTGGCTCTAGTTCCAACCTGCAGATGTTATCCATCTCACAAATATTGATCATATTTATCAACAAAATATCATTACTATGCTAATTACATAGATTTATCAAGTGTTGCAGTAAATTCTCGATAAAATCACATTTTCGATAAATTTATGATAAATTCTTTACTAAGAAATCTTTGAAATAATTCTTAATGAAATTTCTGCAATGATTTAAAATATTTGTCAATAATTTAAAAATTATATGATATTTATTGAACTGTGTTGTAATATATTATTTATTTTGAATTGGTTGTTAGTTGTTCCTTGAAAGTATTAATATTTTATTTTTAAAATATTATATTTTCTGTAAAAAAATTTACAAAAATTCTAAAATTTTAAAATATCTCAATATTTCTGATGTCCCATTAACATGTCGAAAACGATATTTGTAACATTATGCTACCAAACAGGCACACAATACGAAGGGATTGTCTATTTACCTCATTGTCCCAATCACATCGGATTGTAACCCAACATAGTATCAGAGTCTGCACGGCAGTTCCTCCAATCATTCCAGCCCAAATACCCTGCAACATCGTATCCACGATCAGAATCAGCAAAATACTGTTTCTACTCAACCAGTATCACTGAGTCATGTACTCATTGTGATTTGTGACCACCACTGATGGTTTGAAAACTCGACACTCTTGGGCTCTCTGGACTTGAAATTATATAGAGCCAAGTAACTCGGCGAGTTTGTAAACTGTTGGGGGAAGCTTGGTGGGTGACCCAGTGGGCTTAAACTTCGATCAAATTGAGTTGACTCAGCCGAAGCCAGCTGAGTCTTAAAGGATTTATAAACTATGACCCACTGATCAATCAAACATACCAGAACTCCAAAATGGAACATCCAGCCTAGGAGGATTCCAACAGGGACTCCAATCAAGTAGTAACTTCCAATGTTAACATATGCTACAAATGCTTGCCATCCAGAGCCGACTGCAACGCCTACAAAAATTTAGAGAGAAAAAAAAAATACATAAATACAAACAAGTTATGTTAAACATTCAAGTCTTAATCTCCACTGATGACATTTTTCTTCGTTCCAAGGTGATATTATCTATAAAAGTTCGAGTCTGTCCAACCAATAAATATACAAAGTCTGAACCTGCTATTTATTTTGTAAATAGTCATATCGCCACGTTGTCACACGTAGCACTGTTTTTATTTCTTAATTTTTATTTTGTAAATTCAAAATCAAACTATACATATTGAAAATATACTTAAAGATATAGCATTTCATAAAACTTTAATTTAAAACTCAATTTTCAACCACTTAATCTTAATAGTCAAAACTATCAAACATTTTTGAAAAAATTCAAAGCACGTCTGGTGATTTGGAACGTTAAAATCAAGTGGTTAGAGATTGATTTTTGAGAAAAAAATTTAATAAATTATAATCCTTTAAGTCTACTTTCAATTTGTACGGTGATATTTTCAATTTACAAAATATAATTGAAAAATAAAAATAAAGGAATATAAGCATAAAGATATTGATAAAGGGACAGCATACCCACCGGAAAGAATGGGTTGGATGCTGTTGAGGAGAATGGTGAAAGCTAGTAAGATGGACAGTTTGTTGACGGCTTGAATTATGATAGGGCTTGAGGTGAAGATGAGTGCAAAGGCTTCATGGAAGGTCATGATGAGTAACCAAAAGAGGAGGCCGATCACCATGGAGGTGGCGACCGACACTTTGGTGGCAAACTTAGCCCCTTTTCCATTGCCTGCTCCGAGCTCATTTGACACGCGAACCCTGAAATATAATTACCACCATTATCAGCTACTAATTTCACACTAATGTTAATCTCATTGTCTTCCAGCAACATTTTTCATAAAATTTATTTTCTTCTTCATAAAAAATATATATAATTAAATTTATCTTCCACATATCTTACTTCTTCCATCTTTTCAAATGTGTATTTTTTTTAATGACTTATGTCGAGACTCTCATTCCGACTGATCTTTTGAGACATGTTGACACCTGTTGTATACACTCCTCTTTCCAATCATCTATTTCTTATTTTTATTTTATCCTTAAATTTATTATTAAGTTGTCAACTTTTATTTTATTAAAAGTAAAATAGATAAAGAAAAGGGCAAAATTTGTCCCCTAATGGCGAAAGCACTTTTCATTGGACTGACCGGCTCTTCCACGTTTTGGAGCTTGCGCTTTTTTGTCGGGCAGTAAGTTATTAATTTATTAATTTTCCTTTGACAACTTTTGAAACGTCAACTCGAAGTTCCACCGTCTAATGATAATTATTTTTTTGAGAATCTCACAAAATTATTGTCACTTAACTTAAAATTAAATAAAATTTCATAACAAATTAAATTTATGAATCTTATAAAATCAAATTAACAATTATTCATGTAAAAATATTTTATTAAATATATAACTATCTAATTAAATTAAGGCAGAATTTTCTAGCACTTATTTATTTAAATCAAATAAATAAAATTATTCAAATAAAAACTTTTCATAAACAACATATTCGTAACAATCAAATTACTAAACTAATTTAGTAAAATGAAGATAAATTAAAAAATAAAGGGTTAAATTATTGAGATATACTAATAAGATATCATTTCATAGATAGGTTTCACAAATTTAAGTTCATTTTATAGATGATAACTTGAATATCAACTATTTAAAATTTCATTATTAATTAACGATTGAGGAGATATACTCTTGACTTTAAATTTTGATGAGTATAAGTCTTAAAATTAAAGAATAAAATTATCAAATTTTATAAAAGAATTATTCATATGATCTTCTCTGCATAAGATCTAACAAAGTTGCTCTAAATTGTAATTTTATTTCTAGAAGATGTCATGGTAACACTTTTAAAATGAAAAGACTTATTTTACCATTACTTTTCATTTTCTTTTTTTTCTTTTTTCAAAAAGAGGGCAAAATAGCTTTTTTCCTTTTAAGAGTAGGTGCACTATAGTAAAGGGCCAGCAATCCTCAGAGTTTTGTGTAAATAGATACTGATTTTAGTATATTAGTCAATTTTAACCTTCGCCTCTACCTATACTGAAAATTAAAAAAAAAAAAATAACAGCAAATTGATTCACTTAATAAATCACTTAATAGTCACTTGACGAGCTGACTCACTCTGTTTTTCAGTATTGATAAGTGAGCAAGTAAAAGTAAAATTGACAATAGAATTAAAATCGTGTCTGATTATATAAAACTCATATGAGATGATTACTATGTATAGTAAAAATTCAAAGTGCACAGATATCATTCAAATATTAAATTGAAAGAAATTATAGCATGTGATTGATGTTATATTTTTTTTTTTTGTTCATGGGTAAAGAAATGTAAGAGAGAGAAAATATACCCAGTTGCTGCGAAAAATGCCAGTGGAATCATCATCTGCCATCCGTTGATGCTCATGCTGTGAAACAGTAAAAACGTCAGATCATTTCTTTTCTGTCATTATTTCTACCTATCCAATCAAAAGCTTTTTCTTTTCTATTCTTTTCTTTCAGGACGGGACATCAGCATTCTGTCAGACTTTTTCCCAGTGGTCACAAAATTGACACATATAAATCGGTCCATTCACTGCTACATGGATTGCTGAATATTATTTTTAGGACCAAGATGTTCAGATGAATATAAAAATTATTATTTAGAAAAGAATTATAGAAAACACAGCAAAATTTACATTAAAAATTTAATTGAAATTGATATTCATCTAAAACATTTAGATCATTAGATTGGATTGTCCATGATTACTACAAATCTTTATCAAACAGTTTGTTTTTTATTTTGATAAGGGTTAAGATGATTTGTTAGGTTTCATTTTAGAGTTTTCTATGTTTTAATAATTAGAGCACTTGAGCTTTTAAGTCAAGAAAAATCCAAACTTACCCAAACATAGAAAAAGAAATACTTAAATAAGGTTGATTATGTGGTGATTTATTATAAGATTGAATTAGTTTTATACATGTAGCTCAATTTTAATGAAGAAAAAAATCCTTGAATCTCAACATTTTTCTATAATTTAAAAAAAAAGATATTAATATCTAATTGTCTAAGAGAATTAATCTAACATTAAATTGAGATACACTATGATGTATGGTAGATTAAGACACGTAATAGTGCATCTCAATTTAACAGGAACCAAGTCTTGTAATTTGCAGACTTTACGACCAATGCTCCATTATGATGGGATATTAATATCTAATGATTTTCTTTAATAAAATATAGCTTCATATATAAAATTTACTCAATTTTACCATGAATTTACGATTTTAAAAATTTAGACTAATTGAAAATAGGAATGAGTGGTAGTGATAAAAGAACAAATATTTTAGGGGTCTTGAATTCAAACCAGATGGACAGTGCATCAACCGCAACTTCGGCATTCTTGAGATTTCCAGTCAACAAAACCAAAACCCGGTAGTACCAGTTCTCCAAGCTGCAATTAGGAAGCAGTGAGTTAGAAGAAGAAGTAGAAGAAAAGTCACATGTACAATCTTTAACAAAAGTCACGATAACTGATGTACAAATGAGTGCCTGTCGATCATGACTGAGTCTCAATAACGAGTTCAATTGAGTAATAAAACTCGTAAATTTTTAAAATTAACTTTAATAATTCATCATAATGTACAAATGAATGAATGAATTAGTGAATTAATTAATCGTTCAAACTAACTACAACAAATTAAAAATTATTTGAAAATTTTAAATATGCTTATTACCAATGTTTTAGAAATCGGTCTGTCTATCGAACCATTTCAACATAATGTTGAGTTCAACACGTTGAACTATAATCAAATCCATGCCATCAATATAATAGTATAAATATTATTAAAGTATTAATTAAGGTTTATTTGATGGGTTGAAACAAAATTTTAAGAGGAACTTTTTGTTTTTTGAAAAAATAAAAAAACAAATGTTAAATTCTTTGAAAAATTAAAAAATACAATTTTTTATTTTTTGAAATGGTATTTTATGAATCACTATTTACTATTTTGTGAAGAAATCGAATCAAACCTGCAAGTCTAACGAATTTTTTCAATTTTACGGTAATGCTGTGTATTTTTTCAAAAACAGACTCATATTATTGCGATCCACAATTCAACCGTGAGCCGAGTCGGTTTTAAAAGATTGCTTATTACTCATCCTCTTCATCATCACTCTTAATATTTATTTGTTAATTTATTATAGTTAACTAAATTTAACAAATTATTTGATATAATCTTTTATTTAGAAAAATCTCAAATTCACATACGGCTTTGTGTGGAAACTGATACATCATTCTAAGGAAAGCCAAACCAGAGCCATCGTGTGGGGCCCTCATGTCATTCTCATATCGCAGTTGTCAATTGCCAATTGAATTCTGATCAGAGGATTCAGAGCCACGTTTCTTTTCATGTTGGACCCATGTATTCCAGAATGGTAGCTATCCTGGTTGATGATGATGCTGGACTAAATTCTGGATGGATATGTGTAACTTTTTTTTTGACCATACGTGTGTGGCAAATAGCAGGATCAGGTCGGCCTGAGTTCTTTTGAAATCTCAAAAGTTCTAGATGGAGTAAGATTTAATTTAAGTGTCTGAAGGCCTTAAGCGGTAGTCTACCTTGTCTATGTCTAAAATTGGCCCAAGATATCTAGTCATATAACTTGTCACTTGCCATTAGTAACAACAAAAAATCTTAATTTTATTTTATTTTAATCCTCAACTCTTCACTTTTAAAATTCTTTTTAAAATAAAGTATATTCATAATTAGTTATCCATCCCTTTACTCTTCTATAAATTTTACCCTTTATTCAAACAAAGCATTTAAAATTGGCATCACTCCTTATCTCAAATGTAAGAATTTAAAATATCTGATCTAGTCTCAAATATTCATTCTAATTATAAATAAAAGAATTTGTTTCAGATTCAAATTTTAATTAATGAATTTTTATTTTATATACTTCATTTATTTTAATTAATCTTTTACTCTAATTTTTATCTTTAGATATCATTATCGTCTAAATCATTTTGTATTAATACATGTTCTTATCAATGTCCGCCGGATCTTTTATTTATTCAATTTTTTTTTTTAAAGAGAGAAAGAGGGACATGCGATACACATACCAGAGCATGACGCCGGAAGCAGCGGAGAGTTTGACGAAATCCCAGAGGCCGGAGAAGGCTTCCATGGAGAAACCCGTCCAAGTGAGAGGGCAGCCACCGCATGCGGTGTATCCAAACATGATAAACACCACCACCCACCACGAGAAATTCAGCGTACAAGCGGCTCCAATGATTCCCATTTCCAATTTGTACACAAACAGCCAACTGATGAACAAGTGGACAAGAAGCGCCACGCCGGAGGCGTAAGCAATGACGGAATTCTTGAGCTGGCACTGAAGGAATCTCTGCAGAGGGAACTGAAATGCAAAGGAGAAATGGAGAGGCAGCATCCACATGCACATCTTTCCGGCTTCTTGGGCTATGTTCTCCGGTTGGCCGAGCAGTCTGAGTACGGGGGTGGTGAAGATATAGATAGGAGTGAGGAGGACGGCCATGACGAAGAGAACTATCCAAGACCGCTGCATGTAGATTCCCATCATGTAATACTTCTTAGCACCGAAAGCCTGGCCGCAGAGAGTCTCTAGAGCACTCGCCATTCCTAACTGAAATCGATCAATCAATCAATAAATCACCCAAATTAAATTAAGGAGCATCTTAATGCAGATTTTGGTATCTTATTTATCTATAAGATAGCGGAGAACAATTGTCTTGGGTTCAATTCCTCACAGACTTACATAAGATACATGAGGCTTAGGTTTGTATTTAGTTTCGTGTGGCTGTGGGATTACTCGATTATGAGGTGGAGCGCTGTGTTATTAAAAAAAAAAAAAAGTCTAAACTTTTAGGATTAGACTATAAATTTTTAGTTCAATTTCTCCCAGACTTACATTTTTTCTTCTTTGTGGTTTTTTCCCCTTAAGATTTGTCTATGTGGTGATTGATTTTATTCTATAATATTCTACATATGGGTGGTTTCGTGTATCTCACCACTTAAATGAGATGGGATACCCATGTTATGAAAGAAAAATAAGCAGAGAGGAAAGAGAAGAGAAAGATTACCAAAAGGCCAAAGACAAATCCGACAACGACGGTGTTGGCAATGGAAAAGGCAGCAAGCTCTAAATCGCCCAAATGACCGGCGAAGGCCTGGGTGACGACGTTCATGGCGTAGAGCGCCATACGACTGAAAATCGCCGGCCCAACGACCTGCCAGAGCTTCTTCGATTCAATCCAGACCCTACGACCCAATTCATCATCTCTGGCTTCCACAACTGATTCTTCCAGCAATGGGATCCTCTCTTCTCCCTTCTTCATCTCCTCTTTCGTCACCCTAATGGATTGGGATTGAAAGATCGAAAGAGAGAGAGAAAGAGAGAGACGCCTCTCAATAAAGAATTAAGAATGTGATTGGCAAATGAGAATCCAAGAGAGGGAAAGATAAAAGGAAGTAATGCATGGCATGGATGTGTGTTTCACGGCTCTTTATGGATAGAAAACCAAAAGAAAGCAGCATTATAATGACTGTTCAAGAAAAGGAACAAAGAATTTTATTCTTAGGTAAGATTATATGTCAGCTGATTTGTCCTTCACCTCCTAATTTTGCCCTGCCGTTTCACATACATGGTATCTAATCATCAGCGAATTACCGAAAACATCACAGGGTTTGGAGAATGACGATGTCCACCGTCTAAAGCACAGATCCAGGGAAAAAATTTGACCCGAAACCTCAAGAGCTTACAAAGAAAAGATGGGCCAACCAAACACTTTCAGTCTAATCCTCAATAGGGTCAGACTTAAAAAGTAGAGTTCAATTATTATTTGAGTTGAGCTTAGACTTCTCCATCTCTATACATTAATGAAGATTTCAACTATTTAAATTAAAAATTCATTTAATTAATTATTTATAATTTTATATAATAAGTTCTATATCTAAAATTCAGATAGAGATGACTTGCTTTTAACAATCAAAAGTAACAGACATTATCTTTTAAAAAGACATTTATTGTGATTACATTTAGTGTTTTATGATAAAATTCTTTATACAAATAATGCATTTAATTATCTTTTAATCCCTCTCAATTGAATTTCCCTTTTTTTTTATGAAAATATAAAAATAAAAACTTATATTCCCTCTCTCCTAAATACTTGTTTTATACATATTTTGGAATTGTTCTAATTGTTTATTTTCAATTTCAAATTGCATTTTAATGTGATTTGAAGACGATATTCTTTTATAAGACTTTGACTTGTTCAAATAATAAAATACCAATATTTGAAATATTTTATAAAATAATCTTTAAGAAATAAAAAAAATTATGAAAGATCAAGTAATTAAGATGGAGTAAGTACATAATTTGAATTTACTATTTAATATATATTTTACTAAATTCTTATTTTAGTATTTAATAATTAGCTAATAATAAAAAATCGTAAGCATAATTGAATTACTGTATTTAATAAAACATTTTATAATTTAAATGGGTTGGCAGGGTTTAATTGGAGTTAGGTCGGGTCATTCATTTGAATTGGTACACGGCTGTCTTCAGTAAAAAATGGTCCCCTAGCCGTAATGAATGCGGATTGGAATTTTACTCCCATTTTCAAGTAAGTTTTTCTCACGTGCGTGCTTCATGATTGTCTCAACAGAGCTTGCTCAGATATAACAAATATATAACAAATATTTTTAGCTGCCCCAGACTCACGTGCGTGCTTTCATGATTGTCTCAACATAGCTGCTCGGATATAACAAATATTTTTAGGCGCCCCAGACACTCAGAAAATTTGTGAGATTTTAAATCTTTTAGGGAAACTATCATTTTATCTGTAATGAATCATTCTTCAGTTTATTTTTCTATTTTTTTGGATGATTTAACTAAACACTTGAATTATTCGAAGGATCGTAAGAATCCTTTGAATGAATACTCTAATTTTAAAATTATTTTTTAAACACTATATATTTTTAAAATTTCTTAAATTAAAAATCCGGACTAACTACGATAGCTTGATAAAAATACTTTAAGAATTTAAGGTCTTTTGACACTCATAAATACTTAAAATACAGTGTTTTACAAATAAAGGTATCTCTCATTTGTGCCGAAAATATATTTGGGAGTGTCAAAAGACCTTAAAGTATTTTTATCAGCTTATCATAATTAGTCCGGATATTCAATTTGAGAAATTTTGAAAATACATAATGCTTAAAAATTAACTTTAAAGTTTTAAAAGATATTTTATTATTTAACTAATGCACAATGCATTACTGTAGTATCGACAACATAGACAGTTATTTTTTAAGTACTGTGTATTTCTAAAATTGAATATCCAGATTAATTACGATAACTTAATAAAAATATTTTAAGACTTCAAGGTCTTTTGACACTCCCAAATGTGTTTTCGGCACAGCCGATAGATACCCTTATTTGTAAAACACTGTGTTTTAAGCATTTGGGAGTGTTAAAAGACATTGAATTCTTAAAGTATTTTTATTAAGCTATCGTAATTAGTCTGGATATTCAATTTGAGAAATTTTGGAAATATAGAGTGCTTAAAAAATAACTTTAAAATTTTAAAGAAGATTTTACTGTTTAAAATTTTAAAAGAGATTTTACTATAGCATGAGCAGCATTCGTTCGACGGAACTGAAGAATCGTTCGAATGATAAAATGCGGGAGGGTAAAATGATAATTTCATCCAAAAATTTGAAATCGGGTGTCTAGTGACAGATTTTCTAGGTGTCTGAATGGGGCACCATATTTTTATCACTCAATTATGGGATTAATGATACTGCTTTAATTCTCAAATTACTGTAATTGAGTCACAATGTATAGCCGGTTCAACCTTTCAAGATGTTAATACCAACTTTAATCAGCTTTAATTTTATGGTAAAAAGTCTTTCTTAATTTAAACTTTTAAAAATCTTATTGACTCTTAATTTAAAAGGGTTGAAGCGGCTAATTCTCACAATTTCTAAAAGTTTAATTTTCTTTTTTTTTATTAACGTGTGGAAAACTCATATTAAGTCCTACTAAAACTCACAAAGATAAGCGCACTACTCCTAAGGCATATTATTATATATGATTATTGGAATTTAATTATTCATTATTAAAATGAATGTGAATAAGATATTTTAATAAAATTGATTATCAAACTTTTATATTTATTTATTTTATAGTTGACATTGTACATTTTATAATTGTTTAGACATTATAGATATTACGTTTTATTGTTAGTTAATAAATTAATTATTTGGTTAATATTACATATAACATTATACTAATGTCACAAAACTTGACTCCTATTAAATCTTGGTTGAATTCTATCAAACTCAATCTTCTTTTAAAACTGTTTAGTCCAAAATCTATTTGACTCGTGCCTACATATATACAAAATATATATATATATATATATATATATATATATATATATATATATATATATATATATATATATATATATATATATATATATATATATATATATATTTTAAAGATGATATCCTCGCTTTATATTAGAAGTAAGACTAATCCCTTTTTTTTTTTTTCCTGTAAGATATATATATATATATATATATATTTTAAAGAATATATCCTCGCTCTATATTAGAGGTAAGACTAATCCCACGAGTATCTGTAAACCTTTAAACCTTTCAATCCACAAAGATTAGTGATAAGAACTGAAAAATGATAATTTTACTCTTTAATATTGGATTAGTTAGTTTTTAAATTTTGTTTATTTTATATTATTATTGTAATATATTCTATATTTAGAATAATTAACGTTAGTATGTCAATTTTATTTAATTTGATTTAATTAGTGTATTTTTGTGTAGTTTTAAGTGTCCAAAAATCTAATATGTTTTATCTCCAAAATTATATTGTTAACATGTATTCATTTAATTAAATTTGTTAGGTTAGAGATATTGACTGTCAAAATAAATGGACAAGCTATGAGAGGGTTGGTATTAATTCGCACGTCAACATGAAATGTTGAGAGGTGTAGTAAAGAAATGATTGCCATTCTTACAATAGAAAAGCATGAAGAAGAAAGAGCACCAACCCACTTAAACAGAGCAGTAACCCAGCTGTATGAAGAAGTCAGAGGAAAAAAACATTAGAAGTGATGCTAGCCGATTCAACGAAGAAGAGGAGGAGACAATAAAAGAGGTTGCCGTTTGAAGAACAGGAGAGGCCGACTGAGGTGAGATTAAGATACAAGAGATGCGAAATAGAAGTCGCCGTGCAAAAGGAGTTGTCGCCCATGGATATTCACAGACCTAAGCTAGATTAGAAAAGAAGCATAGAATCGGCTGAAGTAAAGTGGGTCCCACTTGTTAAATCTACCCCTCTCTCCTACAAATTGGGCACAATGCACAGCAGAATCGGTGAACTTGGACAGTGAAGAGGCTAGGCTGACATAGGGCTTGAGGCAAGAGACTCGGGAGCTCCGACGATCGATAGAGTTATATTTTTTCATATATTTTTATTTTAATTTTTTTATGATATCTGGCTAATTTCTTGTACTAAGGTTAAGGATGAGATCCCATTAATGAAATGCTATTCTTTTATTTGTTTATTTAATTTCTGAATATGTGTGTTCAATTATTTATGAATTGTGTTTTATTAGATTAATTAGATGTTAATTATTTTCACCACTAATATCATGTATTTGTGGTAGTTAATATTAGTATTTGATTCATCATTGCTTGACGCTTAAATTAATTTAAAAGTAAAACCTTTTGATTCGTTGTTTTCTTTTATTTTAATTTAAATACATTGGATGCTTAGATTAATCCCTTTTGATCCATTGTCTTTTGAGTTAATATTTGATATATTGAATACTTAGAATTTATATTTTTAAGCAAAAGAAAATCAATTTTTGAATACCATATTAATGAACTTAAATGTTTAAATATCTTAAATTTGGGAATTAATAAATAAATAATTAGAATATTATGGATTTAATGGTGGTGGAATCCGATGCCTTAGTAATTTCTCTCACTTGATTTAATCTCCGTTTTTAGTTGTTTTAATTAATTTTGCAATTTCAATTCAATCATTCTCATGAAAAATTGTTAACTAGGTTAAGGTTAAATTATTAGGCTTTTTAATTTGTTTTCCTGTTCATTCTAAATCAAGTCCTTGTGGGTTTAACCTCACACTTGTATATTTCTATATTCCCATTTAATTCGTGCGCTTGCGAGTAATTATAAATTTAAAATTTGTACAACAAGTTTTTGGCGCCGTTGTCGGGGACTTAGGTTTGAAACGGAAAAATAAAATTAATTATCCTTTTAGTTTAATCTTTCCAATAGTTGTAGATTTAGGAATTTACATCTAGATCAGGTTTTATGCATATTTTTATGTGATTTGGTGTCTTCACCTAGGTTTTGTTTGTTAATTTTTGCAGGATTTTGAATTACACTCTTAAAAAAAAAAAATTGCAAAAGCGACTATAGGCCAAGGTAAGTGTTTAAAGCATTTTCTTTAAATTTTCAATTTTCATGAATTCATATAGATTTTATTAGGTTGTCATACATTTATTTTGCATAAAAAATTAAAAAATAAAAAAATTGCATATTTAATTTGCTCATGCATTTAGGGTGTTAGTTGTTGCATTAGATTAAAATTGTTTGATTATTGTTTGCATATTTGCTTTAAATTTTTCATTGTTAGATTAGGCCTGCATTTAAAAAATAAAAAAGATTTGTAAAAATTGGTTCATGCATTGTATGTTAAAAACAATCTAGAACCATCGTTTAGGGTTGTTCATGCTCAATAGGACCATCTTTAATTCAGTTATTTTAAGGTCACCGGTGAATAGCTTTGCTTCAAGCACGATATCTAGGTTAGTTTTGTCACCAACGTGTAAATAGCTGAAAGGATAAGTGGAAGCTTAAGTCGATTGCTAGTGTGCTCCTCCACTTACTTGGAAACTTACCTGGCTGTGCTTATGGTTAAACTCTCATCGGAGACTTAAATTTTCTGGAAAGGAGATTAGGAGCAATTTAGAGCCTAGGATCTGTGTGTTAGTATAGTTTTAGGGCATATTTTGTATGGATTTGTTTGAGTGTTTTTGTTCGTGTTTGTGTGTGACTAGTTGGGTTTGTGACTCCACCAATTGCTTGGTTCGAGTTACACTGTCTGTCATACCACCGATCGTTGCTTCCGGGGTTCAGTCATAGATTTAGGTAGTCCATCATCATCACCACCGTCATCACCCAAAATGGCCGGAGAACATGAGAAAGCTCTTCGATATTATTTTTCATCGGTCGTAGCCAAGACACCCTCCAGCATAGTCATCCCAGCCACCAATGCCACCTATGAGCTAAAACCAGGCCTTTTACATCTCCTCCCCATTTTCCATGGCCTTGATCGTGAGGATCCCTACACGCTATGGTATTTTTAGAGATTTGCGACACTATCAAACTTCAAAATGTCACTGATGAATCTATTAAACTTCACCTCTTTCCTTTTTCTCTCAAATAAGAAGCGAAATCATGGCTGGATAATACATGAAATAAATCAAATTCGGTGGAAAATTGCAAGTTTTGTACTTAAATTAGAAGACCTAGAATTTTAATAATTAATTTCTGACCAGTTCTAGGATTTTAATTGTAAATGGATTAATCTGGATCCAAGTATGAGAATCTAGATTAAATTAATAATTTTTGATTTTAAGTGGTAGATTAATTATTAAATTATGGAAGAAAGAAGCTGCAATTCAAGGGCTAGAGTCTGAATTTCAAATCCTTGGGCTAGAAATCCACTTCAAATAGGCCAAGCTATGCTCCAAATGTCAGATATTGGGCCAGGCTCAAGCAGTCCATGCGCAATTTACAAAGTGAGCCACGCCAATGAGAAGCCCAAGTCCATGTGCTCCAGTCAAAGTCCAAGAAGTCCAAGTTCAAATCCAACTGCTCCAAAGCCCATATTCGAATTTTGCTATACAAACCATAAGTCCACACTCCCAAAGCCTTATCCTTCTCCATGTCATCCACACCATCCATTAATCATCCGTTAATCTAGACCATCTATTTCATTTCATAAGCTTTGGAAACCCTTGAGCCACCTACCAAATCCAATACATGCATTCATAATCTTAGATCTAGGCCATCCAATCCATCTATCATGTAGATTAACTTTAGAATCATAATCATTCATGCATAATTTTATCACTCATAAATTTAGACCATCCATCCATTAGTTAAGCCATTAGATTTAGAGCCATTCACCTAGATCTAGATTAACTTGGAACCCAAGCCACCTCCACCTATCCATTTGAATTTTACACATCACCAACACCTCATCACCAAGCCATCTCCACCTCACACGATTTTCCCATATCCCAGTAGATCCATGTGAATTTCACACTAAGTCAACCCTCCATATCATCATGAATTCATCCAACCATCCATCCATTTTAACTTTAGATCCCAACCATCCATTCATTGCATTACCCAAAACCCTAATCCAATATGCTAAATTCACCCAAGCCTACCCAATCCCATGATTTTCAAATTTCCTTGCTCAAGTCCCAAACCAACTTGATCTCCATGTCACTAAATTCATGTATACCCTTGTAGCCCTAGCCTTTTCACTTTAAATCCCATCCATTCATGTTTAAGTTAGATTTAATCCAAGCCTTTCATGCATTAACTTAAACTAAGATTTAATCTCCACCCTTCATTCCAATCCTAGGTCCTATAAATAACCCATTAACCCAATATAAAAATTGAATTTGATCAGGAACCAAAAGGAACTGAAGATTGGAGAATACTCAAGAGACAAGGAGCCATACACGAATTTTACAAGTGAGCCTCTCATGTTGTAATTTAATTTTTGATTGTCTTTGATGTAATTTTCCAATTCTTTGTACTTGAATTCTTTCATTAGATAAATAAAAGATAAGCTCTTAGAACCCTGAAACATCCAATTTTTGAATTTTTTTATGATTGTTTTGATTTAATTTTAGGTTTGTAATTTTTATTTATTTAATTGGACATGAAATAGTTAGAACTTAGGTTGTAATTGTTGAATCTAAGTTGCTAAGGTTCGATTAATTAAATCAAAGTTTATGAATTTTAATTTTAAAGAAAAACATGAATTGAGATTTGAATTTTTACGCGAATTTCAGATCTAGATTTTTTATTTGCTTACACACTTTTAGGCTATGATTAATTTTTTCCAATACTAGCTTTAAATTATGCATTGTTTTGTTATTTCATTTTTTTTAATTATCAATTTATTTCCTTTGCTTGTTTTATTTTGTTATGTTATTTGTTGTATTTTCTTGATTTATGTTTGTTGTTCAATTTATTTTCATTCTTCACTTTGTTGTATACTTTGTATTTATTTATTGTATTTAATCCACCTTCTCAAGATGTATTATTTAGTTTGAGATTTAAATGAATCGGATATTTAATTTTGCTTTCTTAAATTGGGATGTGAGATTGTCTATAAATTCTATATTAAAGACATTGCAATTATCTTAATTGGATTTTAAAGTGGAATAACTGGTTAAGTTTTATATTTAATTAATGTTTACATTATGGATTTAACTTAAAGATATAATTATAAGGATAGAATTTGATTTCTAGGATGGGATTAATTTAAAGATCTATATTTTTTACAACCTACAAAATTCCAATTTCATATATTTTGTTTTCTTTTATATAACTTATTCCTTGTGGGGTTGACCTCATACTTTTAACGCTATACTATACATGATTCGTGCTCTTACGAGTAATGAGTTATAAATGTAAGATTTGAATCACAACATATCCCAACCGAACATAAAAGCACACACTACCAGATAACCCACCAGTAAACTCAATTTTAATGGGAGAGTGTCCTCTTCTTTGGAAATATGTTGTACCGGTCGAATATGATTATATCCAACCGCCATCTACCAGATCTTTGGGGAGAGTAACCGCCGGAAGGCTCACGAGACACTACGTGAGATCATCAAAAGGAGGATGGTAATAAGTGAAAGCTCTAAGGTGGGGTTCACACTGCTTGCAAGGTCGTCATCTGAGTAGCCAACAGTTGTGCCATCATCGTAAGTTCATCCATCTCTAAAGGCAAGGCATCAAAGAGATCATCACCAGTAGGCTTGGTGCCATCCTCGTTAGGATTCGACTGGGTGTCGTAACCATTACTATTAAAATCACAGTTGAATCTGTGTTCTCGATTGTCAATTTCAGTGTCCAAACGTCTATGTTGAGTATCCTGTCCTCCTCTAGAAGTGTGAAGACTAGAATGTGGAAAGACCGGGATTGCAGAGCAACAATATTAGAGGATGAATCAGCTAGAAGGCCAACCAAGGCAAATAAAAGGACCTAGAAGATTTAGGGTGACTCTGGACCCTAAAGCCTAAACCCTCGAAAGCTAGTCAATTGTTTCAAAACATTGGATGAGTTGGAAGTTTTTAAAAACTAGTCGGTGGTGCATGTGCTAGAAAGGACAAGCAGTATGACAAGCTGGAAAACACATGTGAGAAATGTTAATGGTGAATGGGATAGATTTGCCCGGGTGTCATGCAATTGACTATGTGTTGCATACGTCGATTCAGAGGACCGAAAGGGAAAGTTTGGAGGTTTGAATTGATCAGTTTGAAATCTATAAATACCACTTTTGTTGTTGGAGAGAATGTCTGACCTTGACTGAAAATATGACATTTGTGCATTCTTAGAAAACGTTGCGAAATGTCAATACTGAAATTGAGAGATATATGCGCCATAACTTGCGTATCACTTGATAGTCATTTTGTAATCCATCATTTCTATCGTCATAGATCTGAAAGAGCGTGTGATGCTCTACTTGTGATGAGTGATTAGAAATCAGTGAAAAAAAAATCTAGGGACACATGTGTAGTGCTAGATCTAGATACTTTCCTCGGTTCCTTGGTTGAGTTTTCTTAATTGGTATATCATCTACTGTAATACCCTGACCCGAATTAGGCGTAATCAGTATGATAAATCATACTTTGACCGGTTAATCTTGAAGATTTCAGTTAAGGCTTTACGAAAAGCCCAGGTATAGCCCAGTAAGAGCTTGAAAGCTCGATGATCCAACTCGTCTAGTTGGAAAGGCAAAATGGTAATTTACCATTATCAATATTGTTTGTACTATTTAATAATTGTTTGGTTATTGTTGGATGATATTGATTTATTTAATCAAGGATTTTAATTCATAATTAGAGAATTATATTATTTTCAGAAAATGGTATTTAAAATTACCCGAAAAGACCCTGAAAGAGAAGAAATAAATATTTTTAGATAATTTCAGAAATAAGAAAATTTTGAAAAATTATGTAATGTTAGGTTTTAATATGACGGTTTAGTTTATTCCTCCAAATTTTGAAAATAAAGGCTTTAAACCCTTTTATTTATCACAAGTTAAATTAAGAAAATAGTGTCAAACTGTGGATTTTGTTTAAATTTATGGTTTTTGGTGAATTTTAAATCTCCAAAATTTTATGACAAGTAGAGTTTATAAAACCCAACATTTTTGTCAAGTTGGATTAAATTAATTAAATTATTTAAATCATATTTTTAATTAAAATTTAATTAAGACCAAATTTGGACTTATTTGCAAAACCTACAGGAATGATTTATCTGCAAATAAAAGTTACTGTTTTATTGTTGCCGCTAGTACGTGGCCATGGCAACCCATGCAAACGCCCGTGGGTTGCAGGTGATGTGTCCATCACCTGTCTTGGTTGGAGGGTTTATAAATTCTACCCTCTTCCCAGTTGGATTCACCTCAGATCAATTTCTACCTCTGTGAAAACAAACTGTCGTCCCTCTCTGTTCTTTTCAAAATATTTCACCGTAAGCTTAAAGAGAGAGACTTTTCAAATTCCGAATGTTTGACCTTACAGCTCAAGCGAAGGTAACCTCTGTATTCCTTTTCAAATTCTAACCCATCTAGAATCAAGCAGAAGTAAAATTGGTTAAGATTTGAGTGTTAAAAATTGATTTGAAGTTTAAGAAAAACTTAGAAAATTTTGTGTAAACACTGATTTCCATGTTAAAATCGGATGTTTTAATTCAGTGTTAAAGTTCTAATTTATTCCCTATGTCAAGTAGACTTACTGAGGAGTCCATCTGATTAGTTGGATGTGAAAAACGAACCAAGAAAACCCATTGTTTCTAGATTCGTATTTCACTCTCCCGTTGCCATTACTATCTGCTGTTGCAGACAGAGGAGGAAGACGACTCTTTGAAGGTCTGACAGTTAGGCTTCGGACGTTCCAAAGCCGACACTTCAGAAGTTCCGAGCTTCGGATCAGGGTTCCATAGTGTCCAGAGGCTAACTGTTTCTCCTGCCTCTACAGACGGCATGTTTCGATCTTGTTTCGGAAGGACTGAACTGCTCGGAAGTTCTGAGTTTCTCTCGGCAAGTTCCGAGACACACCAAGACCCACCGAATGTTCAGTTTTTCAGTTTGGAAGCACCCACGGACGTTCCGAGACATGAGCCTTGGATGTTCCGAAACACAGAACCATATTCCGAAGTTCTGTGAACCAGTTTGGGCAGTGGCTCTGAAGTTCCGAAGCCACTGTACTTGGTTCCGAGGCATGTTCCGAGGAACCCAGTTTTGATTTATAAATCTTGGTTTGATTTAAGATGCATATGTTAGACCCTATGTTTTAATGTAATGTTTAAACCCTTTTTGGTAAATAAAATTGTTACCAACCCCTTTCTCTTGGTACTATAGTGTATTACTAATTGTATTTACTTCCAGGCCGGTACTCTCTATTTGTGGCTAACTCAGCCCGATAGCTATCTTTAGCTGTACGATTTCCTTCGCCGCTCGGTAGAAACGAAGGGTTCGGGCACTGAGTGACCTTTAGGCGTAACTCAATACGTCAACCTAGTCATGTCCAGAAGACAATATGAGAAGTGGCCTGAGCACTCTATTATATATACATTATTGATTATTGTAAATTAAATGGTTATTAAGCAAATATGAGACTCAGTTCTATTCCCCTGCAGTTTTTCGAAAAATAAGATTTGAAATATTATGAGTAGGTATTACTTGTTATTCTATGTATTTTGATTGATCATTATTTGTATATCTGTTTATATGATTGGCAGATACTTCGATACCACACATTTTCGGTGAGAAGGCTTAAGACTGCAGTAAGAGTAAATCAGGTTAAAAGGGATCCAGTGTAATGAGTGGTTTCAAGGATCTGTTTTGATGAACCCACTTATATGCCTAGACATGATGCACTATTGTGAAAAATGCTTATAGATATTTTTGATGTTGATCACATATGATGATGCTTATGAGTTGTAATGTTATTATACTGTTTCCACGTACCCTTTACTATTGAACCATTACCGAGCTTGTGTGTATCGGTGTACGTCTACTTGACCAAGTGGGTCAGTTACTGAGCTTGTGTGTGTCAGTACCGATTTTGGGTGGGCCAGAGATGTACTTGCAAGAAGTATTTTGATCATGTCGGGATTAATACTATTGGTTTCAGGGTAGTATTTAGGTGTTACGGTGAATGTCAGCGGTTATGAGATTATGATGAGATTTTGGGCAGGATGAAACTGTTATGTTGATAATATTGATTTTTGACTAACCTGATATTCAATAAACTGCATTGTTATGTTCTTTCACTGGGCTAGTTAGCTCACACTACTCACATTTCAGGAGATGTACCCGATGAGGAGGAACCTCCGTATTGAGGTTAAGAAGGATAAGCATTGGCGTGGCCTTGGATTCCCTTTGACAAGAAATTGTTGTTGAGTTTTGGTTCTTGAAAACTATAATTTGTGTAAAGTACCGTATATGGTACTTATTTTGTGATGGCTTGTAAAACCATTTTGTTTATGGAAATATGCTATTGTATGTTATGTGTATGCATGTGGGTAGACTTATAGTCTGTAACGCCTGCCCCTTTTCACCGAAAATCAGAGTCTATTTTTTTTTTTAAGTGACAAAGGCCGCGGATGTCATGATGCGAGTTAAGTCCGAGCTTCTAGAGCCCGGCCCTTAACTGGCCAACCCTACGTGTGCGTGGAACGAAGTCCACGAGGAACAGTTCACACGTGTAAGTAAGCTTGCGGAACATTACATAAAACGCGGAATGATAATAAAGGCTAACCTACTAATTTTTAGATAGCAGGGAAGATTACATTCATCTAACTAATAAAACATCTCAACATCATCGTATTCAAAACAAAACTAGAATATAGCAAATAATTATACAGTCCGACAAGCTAAACTATACAAATATACACTTCCCAAAATAAACTTAAACAAAATAATTAGTCCGCCTTCCCAAGCTCCTAAGCTTGGCTCCCGTCTCGTCCTTCTGCTCCGACATTTCTTGCGTCACCAGCTAGGGTAGAAGTTGGGCGTTAGACAACGCGCCCAGTAGGACTCCGAGTAGGGCTAGCACATGGATTAGTGATAACAAAGCATATAGAAAATATTATATCAAAATCATGCCATTTGGTACAATATAATGCAATGGGTGTTTTATGTCATGAATCCCACCCATCAATCTCATCATCGCCCTTTTTTCATCCATACATAATGTTCAAAATATAATCCATACCATCATTGTGCCATGACCTTCTTGATGAAAAACCTCATCAAGATGTGATCCACACTAGGTATCCCCTTGATGGAAGAACCATCATCAAGGTATAATAACACATAGTAACATTCTTGTTTGAATAACCTTATCAACATATCATAGAGCCCATAGTAACCTCCCTGATGAGTCAAACACATCAGAAGATCCCCATGGTTGTTTATCGGTCGCCCCGACGGAGCATGGACTCCGGTTTTATTTCATCGTTCCTCTGTCATATCCCTCCCATGTGATGCATGAGATGTAGATGCCATATGCCATGTAATGAATATAATAACAACCATGACATTTAAAAATCCCATCAATCAAACATATAACTTGATTATCAAAAGTAGATCAAGTAAAGCTTCAATAAATACATCATAGCTTTAAAACCCATTTTAAACCAATCATATGCTTACCAGAATAAATCAAGTAAAAACCCCTACATAATACAAAATTCAAAACCAATCTTAAAACAACCCATATAATTTCCAAAATAATTCAAAGAAACCATCACTCAATCCATGGCTTACAAAAAGGTTAGAATCCTACCGAATACCGACTAGCGTTCTTTCTTCCGTTTCCGTCCGACAGACCCGGTCGCCGATCACGCACCGCTTGCGATGTCCAATACCTTATTACATACACATAATCAGTCTATATTTTAACTATTTCTAAGCCCATTAATCATTTCCAAGTCCACATGAATAATCGGTCACCATTTAGATTTTGTGGGTCCCATTTAATCCATTAACCCCTTTAATTTGTGAGTTTAAAACCAACTAGCCATCCTAGGCTTTATTTAGCCATACATAATGCTATTACTTTGAATCCCTAAACCCATGATCATCTCCCATGGAGTTCTTCATTTTAGCCATTATTTACGATTTTGCCACTACCCCTTCCTCCATGGCTAATCACTCATTCATCCATGCATGATGAAGTCCATACTTGATTCATAGATTTGGATCCATTAATGACCCATCACCCATATCTTAAAAAAAATTAAAATTAGCCACTTAATTTAACCTAAAGTCCATTAATTTAATCATATGCCAACACATTAACCTTAGGCCATAATGATCTACAATTTAGTTATTAAAAATCAGCCCTTTAAATACTCCAACCCTCATTCATTTCTCACATACATAACACCAAACTTAATCCATAAGTTTACCCACAAACGGGTCATGGGTTCGGCCATACACCATGGCCGAACCCATGATGTCTTTATCCCATTTTTTCTTCTTTGGCCTACTTATACATTTGAACCCATCATAAGCCCTTCCATGAAGGGGCTTAACTTATACATTTAAATCACCATCCTTAGTCACATTTAAATCCATTTACAACCATCATCAAACCATCATGAAACCATCATTTTCCCCATAATTCATAACCATTAATCCACCATTTGATCACCATAGGGTTCGGCCATACACCATGGCTGAACCCATGTTCATGGTCCATGATTTATCTATGCCTCTTTAGGCCATGAAATCCATTTACAAATCACTACATTTAATCATTAACTCCTTAAAAAATCATAAACCCTCTTTCCTATGATTTTTCTTATAAAACCCCCTTTAAACTTAATCACATTTAATCAATAAATTTAAAACCCTAAACCATCCTCCATGGTTTCCATTCTTCATAAACCCTAACATTCCATTAAAAATGTCCAAAATACCTTCCATAACCTCCATTCCTTAAAACACTAAAAAAAATCATACATTACCTACATTTAATCATTAAGCACTTAAAACCCTAAACCATTCTTTTTGAGGTCATTAAAATTATCTTCCATCTCCTATGATTCTCTCATTTAAAACCTCTTTACAAAATTCACCACATTCAATTATTTACAACCCTAAAAATTATAAACATTCTCCATAGCTTTAAACCTTAAAACCCTACTTAATTCATCAACCCTTTTTCCATTAATCCATTTAAAACCCCCACTTCCATGCTTGATTATTACCTAATTACACAATGCACTCAATCCATTTATTTTTCCTTAACCTAACCCTAATTTACCCATTAGGGTTTTGTCCACTTTCCATCTTTCAAACTGATGGATTTAAAATCCATGGCATAAAATCATTTGGCCACTATTAAATTTACAAAATGAATCCCAAATCTTAAACCCTAAAAGTCCAAAATTTCTTATTTAAAAAATACTCACAATCCGTCGTCTCCTCCGACTTCCACCACTCCCGTCGGCTTCCTTAGCCTCCTTTCTCCTTCCTCTCCTTGTTTGATCGGCTAAGATGCTTGATCAATGGTGACAACCTCCAAACTTGGGTTCAGCCATAGTATGGTTTGTTTGAGAGAGGGAGAGGAGAGAATGGAGATGATGAGGAAAAAGATCTCAAATTGGACCTTAGAGTGGTAAGCCCTTGCTTTAAATCTCTTCTCAATTTTCTTCTTCTTTTCTAAATTTTCTTCTTCTCTTCTTGGAGTGTGGGGGACGGCCATGAGAGATGAAAAGAGGGAGAGAGTGAAAGAGCTAGTTGGAGTGGAGAGATGAAAAAAAAAAAAAAAACAAGACAAGCCTATCTCCTTTTGATTGGCTAAGATAAAGCTTACCTTTAATTCCTCCAACCAACCCCTAAGATCTTTTACATGCTTTTTGACCCAAACAACACCAAGTCCCAACGTTTTTGGTGTTTGAAGATAGGATTGTTTTGGTCTCCCCTCTTTGACCCCTTTGACCACCTTTATGATTATTTAAACATTTAATTAATTAGATAATTAAGTTAATTTAATTCCCATTTACTTAATTCCCTTAAATTCCCTCTATGAAATCCACCCATGGTTGACCAAGTCAACCATGGTAGCCGGCCCCACCAATTCTTGGTCCACCCACCACCTCACTTGATGAGGTGGAGGTAGGTCCCACTTGGCCACATCACCTTGGCTTAATTCAAATTAACTTAGGTGATTTAAATCCATTCCATACATTCCAATTGGATCACCATTGGGTCCATGGCCCAATTATATTTTCATCTTACCCATTTACCTTAAAGCTTACATCATCTTGATCCATTGGGTCCCAAATGGGTATTGGGCCCAATTTGACCATCCTTGGCCCATTTGACCATCTTTGACCCTTTAAGTAAACTTAAATCCAATCCATAGTCCATTGGGCCCTAGTTGGGCCTTTGTCCATATCTTGATCCATTTACCCTCTATTCCATTAGATTTCCAATTTCCACCATTAAAACAAACAATAACCACATATATTTTGATTTACAAATTCCGGGCTATTACATTAATCATTATTGACTAATTAAATGAATTTCATCCAACCCATGGTTCATTGGACCATACTTGGGCCTTTGCCCAAACTTTGATTCACTTAACATTTATTCCATTAAAATTCTCAATTTCCATCATTAAAATAAATAATAACCATAGATATACTGATTCACAAATTCCGGGTCATTATAATACAATCCTCTTTTGAAATTTTCGTCCCGAAAATTCGAGTGAAGTAGAGGTTCCAATCATCTCATACAAAGAGCTCCGGATGAGCGGTACTCATCTCTGACTCAAGTTCCCAGGTGGTTTCCTGATTGCTATATCGTTCCCATACCACCTTGACGAACTGACTGGCGCGGTTCCACAGTACCCTTTGTTCGCTCCCGATCATTCTGATCGGCTTCTCCACATACGTCACGTTGCTTTGTACATCGACGTCTGGTACGTTCAACATCTGTGAAGGATCAGGGTTGTACTTCCTCAACATGGACACATGAAACACATCACGTAAAGAGGATAACTGTGGAGGAAGCACCAACTGATAAGCTACTTCCCCCACCCTCTTCAAGAGTGGAAACGGCCCCACAAACCTAGGTGACAGTTTCCCCTTCTTCCCGAATCTCATGTGTTCCTTCCGTGGTGAGACATTCAGAAATACTAAGTCTCCACCTCAAACTCGAGGAACCTCCTCCTCTTGTCAGCGTAACTCTTCTGAATGCTCTGTGTAGTGAGTAGGTGTCTCTATCCAATACACTGATGATCTGCACGGCCTACCACATAAGGCCTCAAATGGAGCCATCTGGAGGCTTGCCTGACAACTGTTATTGTAGGAAAACTCCACCAGGAGTAAATGATCCTCCCCTCCACCTTTGAAATCCAGTACACATGCTCTCAGCATATCCTCCAATACCCGTATTGTTCTCTCCGACTGTCCATCAGTCTGTGGGTGGAATGCTGTGCTGGTTAACACGTCGGTCCCCATAGCCGACTGCATGCTCTTAGGCATACTCTGCTAGTAAATCGGCCATCTCTGTCGGACACAACAGTCCGGGGTACACCACGTAGTCTGTTAATGTCCTGGATGTACTATCGACCCAAAGCCTCAGATGAATCTGTCGTCTTGACAGGAAGGAAATGCGCAGACTTGGTCAACCGATCCACCACGATTCATATTGCATCGTTGCATTTGGGAAACCTTGGCAACCCTGTCACAAAGTCCATAGAGATATGCTCCCATTTCCACTCCGGTACAGGTAAGGGTTTGAGTAAATCCGGTGGCTTCCGACGCTCCGCCTTAACCTGCCGACAGTTAGTGCAGCGAGCACAAACTCGGCCACATATCTCTTGAGTCCATGCCACCAATAGTGCCTCTTAAAATCATGGTACATATTAGCGTTGTCCGGATGGGTAGAGAGCTTGGTTTGGTGTGCCTCAACCAACAACTCCCTTCCGCAGCTCTTAGGCACCTCCGTCCTACCTCGGAACACAAGACCCTATCCCGGTCGTAACTCTCATTCCGATACTACCTCGCCTATAGATATCTTGGTTCAGATCTCCTCCATTTCTGGGTCTATTCGTTGTTCCCATTCAATTGTGCTAAGTACCTCTTAATTACATCAACATCACTCATATCGACCTATGAGTTTCATTCTTGCAGAAATTATTCTGTCTCATGCTATCTCTTTCTCTCATGAACCCATTTGCAATCTTATGTAGACTAATGTATCCTATTACACTTTACCTGCTGTACGTACCTATTCAACACGTTCTTTCATCTACTCTCTGTGTGAGGTAGCCTGCCAGTACAAGTCTACGCTCAAGTCCTTTGCTGATTTCATTTCAACTAGGTTTCTAGCTGCACTCTCCTGGAACTCCATCAGCTAACTAAAGAGTCAGCTAGCTAGACTAACTCGTCAGTCGCCCATAGCTTCCCATTCGAGTTTCACTAGACTTTTATCTTTCCCATTAAACACACCTCCAAAACTTAGCACCTCTTCAATTGCACATAAGTCACTATGTGACTAACCCTTTTGTTCATAATTTCCACGATACCAGCACCTGACATCAATCTAAACCACCATGGGAACCCTCATCCATGGTTAGTAACCATCCATGAATATAACCCTCCTATTGATATAATCCATTCATGGGCATACTAATACCTTCATAGGACTATTCTGTCTATCATAAGACTCATGGGTCAACTTATGGAACCAAACTGTATCTATCGGGAACTCGACATACCCACCAATGGTCGTCCTTGTCTACCAACAGGGAATAATACAGTAAGTGTAGTGAACATTTATTGTACTAATAACATATGTGAAGGCAGTAAGTACAAGAGAGTAGAATGTTCTCAAATTAAATAATGCATAAGCATATGAACTACAACTACTGCCATACCTTGAACCACCGAATGATCCATTGTCTCTGGAGAAGAAATCGTAGCATTCAGCTGTCCCGACTCTGTCGGAATAGGTGCCCTTCCTGTCGGGTCATGTGCTCTAGGCCCCTGTGGCTGAGCTGATCGAGCTAGACAACGGCGAGGACCTCTGAAGTGCGAAGATCTATAGTTCTGAGGACACTCTCTTTTAAAATGCCCCTGCTGACCACACTGGAAACAGGAACTTCCAGTAGAGGCTGAAGGTCTCCAAAAGTTGGGTTTGAATCTCTTGTGAGGGCGAAATGTATTTACCCCACTCTGACCTCTTCGGTCCTGTGTTTCATTTCCGTTCAAGAGTTGTTGTAAAACATAAGTGACTAGAGCTTGCACTACGTTTCGTAGCTCGGGTGTTATCACTGGAATATTCATGCGATTTTGTGCTTCCTCCTGATGAGGTTGTTGTACCTCTTCTTCCGAATGAGGTTGCTGTACCTCTTCTTCTTCCACACATGGGTCTTGTCAGTTTCTTCTCTTTGGAGGCATTTTCCTAAGTCATAAAAAAAAATTCATTGGCTTAGTTCCTTCATAAACTCGTAAGTTGCATACTTCCTTAAAAAAAATCATTCAAACTTCTATCATAATACAAAGGTTGGTAGGGTTAAAATAAACCCTTCAAAACAACAAAGTGTATGCCCCAACTCTTACAAGATAACCCTCTTTGAATGACCTTCCTTGCTACTCCCTAGCCTAGTCTTCCGTAGAGGACCCTGCATCATCCTTAAACACCAATGAACTGTCAGGACCCGACATCGACATGTAACCCAGTACTCCACATGTCAAACAAGGTATTATCCCTGGTCTTCCAATATAAGGACAGTTAGTCCTTTCTTTCCCGTGTCCATGTAGCCCACAAACCGGGCATACCACTTCAAAAGGGTAGGGACAATATGCGCAGTTGTGTCCAACCTGGTTGCACAACTCGTACCTATAATCAGGTCCTATTTTCCCTACCGACTCTCTTATCATCGGAAAGTCTTCCACATTCTCTTCAGGAAGAGATGATAAATCCCCTTCATCTTCCTCAGGAGGTCCCTCCTGAAAGTCCAAGCTAACTGCTTATGCTAGAAGTAGACACCAAATCTATGGGACAGGTAGGGGTTCCCTTATCCCACGGTTCCATATACTCCCCGTCATTTGACATATCTATATCATAAAATACAATAGAATACACAAACACCATCCACAGCAGTTTCCAATAAAACCAATCTAGGTTTTGGGGATTTTCCTATATATAACACAACGTATTTTGGGGAAAATTTTCCAAATTAGCACACTCAGTTTTGGGAATAACATCCCCAAGTACCAATGCTTGTTCCATTTGGTGAGAACGGGGAAATTTTCTTCCGTTCGATTAACCCATTACTGTTCCATCAATTGCGGAAAAACTAGATCTGTTTTCTCATTTTGAGGGAAATTTTCCTAAATATCACTGTTTTTCTTTCCATTTGGGGGGGAAGTTGCCAAATAAGCACACTTCGTTTTCCTTTGTTTCTGGGGGGAGAATCTCTAAACTCCTACTGTTTGTTGTTCAACTTAAGGATATTGGGGAAACACATCCTATTTTCGCTACATTTGATAAAGTTATCATTGTTTCATAATTTGTGGAAAAGATTTCTAAGTGATCACACCTTGTTTTGGGGGAAACTTCCTAAGTATCAAAGTATCATGTTCTCATTTTCGGGGAAGATAAGCCATATCTTGCTATGTTCGATAAATCTAACTTAGAATGAATTTTTCTCCCCTTGCTATCATTCCTTTTCGTCAGACGTTGTTCTCAGACTGAATACTTAAGTTTGAGTCAATCGAAGTAAATTAACCAGGCCCTTGTGCAGCGGACTCCGAAGAGTCGGTCGGTTGGGATTCATAGCTGCCAGTGAGATATGCAACCGTCTTAATCTTACTTCGAGTGATTCATTCTTCCAAGTTCGCTCTGATACCAACTGTAACGCCTGCCCCTTTTCACCGAAAATCAGAGTCTATTTTTTTTTTTTAAGTGGCAAAGGCCGCGGATGTCATGATGCGAGTTAAGTCCGAGCTTCTAGAGCCCGGCCCTTAACTGGCCAACCCTACGTGTGCGTGGAACGAAGTCCACGAGGAACAGTTCACACGTGTAAGTAAGCTTGCGGAACATTACATAAAACGCGGAATGATAATAAAGGCTAACCTACTAATTTTTAGATAGCAGGGAAGATTACATTCATCTAACTAATAAAACATCTCAACATCATCGTATTCAAAACAAAACTAGAATATAGCAAATAATTATACAGTCCGACAAGCTAAACTATACAAATATACACTTCCCAAAATAAACTTAAACAAAATAATTAGTCCGCCTTCCCAAGCTCCTAAGCTTGGCTCCCGTCTCGTCCTTCTGCTCCGACATTTCTTGCGTCACCAGCTAGGGTAGAAGTTGGGCGTTAGACAACGCGCCCAGTAGGACTCCGAGTAGGGCTAGCACATGGATTAGTGATAACAAAGCATATAGAAAATATTATATCAAAATCATGCCATTTGGTACAATATAATGCAATGGGTGTTTTATGTCATGAATCCCACCCATCAATCTCATCATCGCCCTTTTTTCATCCATACATAATGTTCAAAATATAATCCATACCATCATTGTGCCATGACCTTCTTGATGAAAAACCTCATCAAGATGTGATCCACACTAGGTATCCCCTTGATGGAAGAACCATCATCAAGGTATAATAACACATAGTAACATTCTTGTTTGAATAACCTTATCAACATATCATAGAGCCCATAGTAACCTCCCTGATGAGTCAAACACATCAGAAGATCCCCATGGTTGTTTATCGGTCGCCCCGACGGAGCATGGACTCCGGTTTTATTTCATCGTTCCTCTGTCATATCCCTCCCATGTGATGCATGAGATGTAGATGCCATATGCCATGTAATGAATATAATAACAACCATGACATTTAAAAATCCCATCAATCAAACATATAACTTGATTATCAAAAGTAGATCAAGTAAAGCTTCAATAAATACATCATAGCTTTAAAACCCATTTTAAACCAATCATATGCTTACCAGAATAAATCAAGTAAAAACCCCTACATAATACAAAATTCAAAATCAATCTTAAAACAACCCATATAATTTCCAAAATAATTCAAAGAAACCATCACTCAATCCATGACTTACAAAAAGGTTAGAATCCTACCGAATACCGACTAGCGTTCTTTCTTCCGTTTCCGTCCGACAGACCCGGTCGCCGATCACGCACCGCTTGCGATGTCCAATACCTTATTACATACACATAATCAGTCTATATTTTAACTATTTCTAAGCCCATTAATCATTTCCAAGTCCACATGAATAATCGGTCACCATTTAGATTTTGTGGGTCCCATTTAATCCATTAACCCCTTTAATTTATGAGTTTAAAATCAACTAGCCATCCTAGGCTTTATTTAGCCATACATAATGCTATTACTTTGAATCCCTAAACCCATGATCATCTCCCATGGAGTTCTTCATTTTAGCCATTATTTACGATTTTGCCACTACCCCTTCCTCCATGGCTAATCACTCATTCATCCATGCATGATGAAGTCCATACTTGATTCATAGATTTGGATCCATTAATGACCCATCACCCATATCTTAAAAAAACATTAAAATTAGCCACTTAATTTAACCTAAAGTCCATTAATTTAATCATATACCAACACATTAACCTTAGGCCATAATGATCTACAATTTAGTTATTAAAAATCAGCCCTTTAAATACTCCAACCCTCATTCATTTCTCACATACATAACACCAAACTTAATCCATAAGTTTACCCACAAACGGGTCATGGGTTCGGCCATACACAATGGCCGAACCCATGATGTCTTTATCCCATTTTTCTTCTTTGGCCTACTTATACATTTGAACCCATCATAAGCCCTTCCATGAAGGGGCTTAACTTATACATTTAAATCACCATCCTTAATCACATTTAAATCCATTTACAACCATCATCAAACCATCATAAAACCATCATTTTCCCCATAATTCATAACCATTAATCCACCATTTGATCACCATAGGGTTCGGCCATGGTGTATGGCCGAACCCATGTTCATGGTCCATGATTTATCTATGCCTCTTGAGGCCATGAAATCCATTTACAAATCACTACATTTAATCATTAACTCCTTAAAAAATCATAAACCCTCTTTCCTATGATTTTTCTTATAAAACCCCCTTTAAACTTAATCACATTTAATCAATAAATTTAAAACCCTAAACCATCCTCCATGGTTTCCATTCTTCATAAACCCTAACATTCCATTAAAAATGTCCAAAATACCTTCCATAACCTCCATTCCTTAAAACACTAAAAAAAATCATACATTACCTACATTTAATCATTAAGCACTTAAAACCCTAAACCATTCTTTTTGAGGTCATTAAAATTATCTTCCATCTCATGTGATTCTCTCATTTAAAACCTCTTTACAAAATTCACCACATTCAATTATTTACAACCCTAAAAATTATAAACATTCTCCATAGCTTTAAATCTTAAAACCCTACTTAATTCATCAACCCTTTTTCCATTAATCCATTTAAAACCCCCCCTTCCATGCTTGATTAATACCTAATTACACAATGCACTCAATCCATTTATTTTTCCTTAACCTAACCCTAATTTACCCATTAGGGTTTTGTCCACTTTCCATCTTTCAAACTGATGGATTTAAAATCCATGGCATAAAATCATTTGGCCACCATTAAATTTACAAAATGAATCCCAAATCTTAAACCCTAAAAATCCAAAATTTCTTGTTTAAGAAATACTCACATTCCGTCGTCTCCTCCGACTTCCACCACTCCCGTCGGCTTCCTTAGCCTCCTTTCTCCTTCCTCTCCTTGTTTGATCGGCTAAGATGCTTGATCAATGGTGACAACCTCCAAACTTGGGTTCAGCCATAGTATGGTTTGTTTGAGAGAGGGAGAGGAGAGAATGGAGATGATGAGGAAAAAGATCCCAAATTTGACCTTAGAGTGGTAAGCCCTTGCTTTAAATCTTTTCTTCTCTTCTTCTCTTCTAAATTTTCTTCTTCTCTTCTTGGAGTGTGGGGGACGGCCATGAGAGATGAAAAGAGGGAGAGAGTGAAAGAGCTAGTTGGAGTGGAGAGATGAAAAAAAAAAAAAAAACAAGACAAGCCTATCTCTTTTTGATTGGCTAAGATAAAGCTTACCTTTAATTCCTCCCACCAACCCCTAAGATCTTTTACATGCTTTTTGACTCAACCAACACCGAGTCCCAACGTTTTTGGTGTTTGAAGATAGGATTGTTTTGGTCTCCCCTCTTTGACCCCTTTGACTACCTTTATGATTATTTAAACATTTAATTAATTAGATAATTAAGTTAATTTAATTCCCACTTACTTAATTCCTTTAAATTCCCTCTATGAAATCCACCCATGGTTGACCAAGTCAACCATGGTAGCCGGCCCCACCAATTCTTGGTCCACCCGCCACCTCACTTGATGAGGTGGAGGTAGGTCCCACTTGGCCACATCACCTTGGCTTAATTCAAATTAACTTAGGTGATTTAAATCCATTCCATACATTCCAATTGGATCACCATTGGGCCCATGGCCCAATTACATTTTCATCTTACCCATTTACCTTAAAGCTTACATTATCTTGATCCATTGGGTCCCAAATGGGTATTGGGCCCAATTTGACCATCCTTGGCCCATTTGACCATCTTTGACCCTTTAAGTAAACTTAAATCCAATCCATAGTCCATTGGGCCCTAGTTGGGCCTTTGTCCATATCTTGATCCATTTACCCTCTATTCCATTAGATTTCCAATTTCCACCATTAAAACAAACAATAACTACATATATTTTGATTTACAAATTCCGGGCCATTACATTAATCATTATTGACTAATTAAATGAATTTCATCCAACCCATGGTCCATTGGACCATACTTGGGCCTTTGCCCAAATTTTGATTCACTTAACATTTATTCCATTAAAATTCTCAATTTCCTTCATTAAAATAAATAATAACCACAGATATACTAATTCACAAATTCCGGGTCATTACATAGTCTGCATTTAAGTCTGCATGTTGAGAACATGTGTGGCTGGGCTTAACTCTTGATTCTGCCCATTTAGAAGCCTTGGATATTAGTTAAAAAAAAAAATCAGTAGCGTTCCGGGCCCAGTTCCGGGTCGGAGCGTTACATCTACAATGAGGACATGGTGCAGTGGAGGAAGCGTTGCACTGATTCACTGATTGGACTGGGATATTGGCTTCGGCATCAAAAAAGTATGTGAGTACTTTGTGGTGTATTGTGGTGAGACCCAAGTTGAGTTGCCACACAATGCCCCGACGTGGGCCAAGACGTGTATTTTTTTTTTCTAACTAATCACATAGGGAGATACCTACAGGTTTCTACATTTACCCATCTTTAACATACATCGAAAATTCTAAACATAAAATGTCATACATCCTCTTCACTTGTTGATTCTAACATATACCATAAGCCCCACAATTAATACATAACATCAGAATATCACATCTGTAATACCTTGCCACCAAAAAGTCCCACATCGGTTGTGGACTTGGGTGGTGGGGACTTTATATTAGGAAGCAAATCCTCAATCCATCACTAGGCCTTTTGGGCCTGGCCTGGTGGGTCAGGTCCCAAAGTAAAGTCGTGTGGGCCCATGGATCCCAAAGCGGACAAAATTGTGATAGAGTAGGGTCGGGTCGTCACAAGTGGTATCACAGTACGATTTAACACTCAAGCTATGTTGGCTCTACTTGTGTGACGTTGCATGCCTGTGTGTGTGCACCCCTGTCAGTGTGACATGACAGAGTCGAGGACGGCTCTGGTCTTAAGGGGGGTGGATTGTAATACCCAACCACCTAAAAGTCCCACATCGGTTGTGGACTTGGGTAGTAGGGGTTTATATGAGGGGGCCAACCCTTAACTAATGCAGCATGTGTGTGTCCACACGTGACACACACGACTACCTAAAGCCACATACAACACATACACGATGGAAAGTTCGGAACGTTCCAACTTTCTCTTATCTCCCTCACATTCCCTATTTTCCTTCTTTCCTTTCTTTCTTTCTCCCCTCTCCACGCACAGCACCACCGAAGATGAAGATGGAAATTGCCGATAATCCATTTTTTTTAGCAGTCATAAAGAAATTAATTAAAAGATGGGAGAAATTACAAAGCAAAAGAGAGGGTCTAAAAGCGGTAGACCCAAAGAACAAGCAAAAAGGAGAGAATACAAGAAAAATAAACAAACAAAAGGTCACAACAATAAGAAAACTCAAACCCAAAGGTTGTCAACTCCCAATTTTGTGAAGTAGTCTGCCACCCCATTGGCTGATCTTCCAATAATGGAAAAAAATACTCCCATTCCTTTGGCCAATTCTCTCACTTCCTTAACCACACTTGTCAATCTCCAAGGTGGACGCCGTAGACCCGATGCCCATTTGAAAGGCACCTCCTTTCCTTGTTTCCTTTTTTTTTTTCCTTCTTCATTCTTTGTTTATTTTTGTGCCTATTTTTAGTGTTTAGGGTATGTATATAAATACCCTTTTTTTTGTAGATTGTAAGGACGAATTTGATTGAATAAAAACCCTTTAAGATTCTTCTATGTTTGTGTGTTGTGTTTGATTTCCCTTGGCCTTGCTTTCGTCGACGTACGATTGCACCCATCGGAGTTTCAGATCTTGCCTCAACCTACAAGCGTGAGGTCGAGACACCCAGACCAGAAAAGATTCCGTCTCTGCTGCTGGTTTGGTACCCTTTCGGCCATACCACTTGAGTTAGCTTTGCTGCCTGCACCGAATGGATTCTTGTTCAGCCACTGTACTCAGGTAACCCTTTTTGAGTTTCCATCATCCCAACTCCATATCCTCTCCATTCTTTCACCCTATCTGTTGTTCAAATCAGCCACCACCCTGTCCTCTACATCCAAAATCCATACAGCCACGTTTCTAAAGCCTAATCCCTTCACCCACCTGTATTCCACTTACCCAAATCCACTTACATTTAAACCCATTCCCGGTTAATTCATTTTCTCTTTAAGTTATTTCCATCTTCCTTATTTAATTATTTTAACCCCTTTAGCATAAACTCATTAAGGCCAATTGACCCTCTTGATTGATTTACCTTCGAACATATCCCTGCTGCGTCATCAACCCATCACAAGGCCTTTTAGGCCAGGCCCAAAGCAAAGCTGTGAGGGAACGTGGGGCTTAAAGCAGACAAAATTGTGATGGGGTAGGGTTGGGTCGTCACAACATCGAAACCATTGTGGTTTTATGACATGTCTAGTGTCCATCAATTGAGCACAATGATTATTACAATGTCAAGTTTATGTAAATACACATAATAAATAAATTCCCCATCCATGGAGAATATCAGGGTTCTCATCACAGCAAGGGGGGGGTTCCTCGATCCCTTCCTCAGCCATGTTTTTAAAATGTAAGGGATGTGAACTACATAGTCCAGTGAAGAGAAAACAATAGATAATATAACATATTATTATTCAAACATGTTATCACTCAAAATAGTTCATATACTTAGAATCATGCAAGTCTCTACATGGGGTCAACACCCTAGCATAGTAATTCTATCATATTTTATGCATGCTTTTTATTTCAAAATACAACCCTGTCAATCAACATGCCGTATACACCCAGTGCCTCACACAACCTGCCATACATTATACATTCCGTCCTCTTACAGTCCAATGCTTTTCTCATGTCGTATATCGAAGCCAGTGCTTCACTCAATGTGTAAGGGAAAATTCTTGGTATGCACATTACATCAATCGAAGCATATTAAATACATGGAGTAAATCCTCGTTTAACCCAACACAATATCTCACATGTTCACATGATATTTCCTCACTCAGCTAACATGCATTTCTATAGCCCACCTGCATGGAATTATATTCAAAATTCAACACATAACAATTCAGCAGATATATCATATTACACTAGGTACTGAATGTAAATTTATACACTCAGTGAATTCCCCCACAATCTGGGGTTATTAAATCGCAATATTTAAATAATTGGAATTTAAAACGCATAATTCAAGTATTGAGAAGGAAGTACCACCCTTTTTACCCTTTTTGGTGATCGTGGTATGTTTACCCATTTGATCCAGTAATCGATTAAGTGACCATTGTCTTACACGTGGCCAAATTCAAGCCTGGGCATAGATGCAAGTGTACAATTTCGCGAACCAGTTTCAAGATTGGGTATTTTTTCGTGTTTCACACAAAGCCCTGCAATTTACAACTATACACAGATAAAAGATAGCGTGCATTCCTAACGGAACTACGAGTTGGAGGTTGATCTTTTACACAATCATCCAACTTTAACCGGTTCGCCTCTAGGCATAGAAGTGAGCCCCATACTCTGTTTTAAATGGATAGGCCTCAACTCCCAGACACTATGTAACAACCCTGACCCCAACTTTCCGAGTGTGATATTATCCGCTTTGGGCTCCACGGGTCCGCACGGTTTTGTTCCTGGGCCCTGGCCCACATGGCCAGGCCCAAAATGTTGCACACTAGGGAATGGGGGCTTCTCTCATATCAACAACCATTCCACCCACCTCACAACCGATGTGGGACATTTTGAGGTGGGTAGTGGGTATTACAATCCACCCTCCTTAAGACCAGAGCCATCCCCGGCTCTGTCACATCACAGAGGAGGTGGAGGGCCACACAGTCCGAGTGTTGAACCGTGTTCTGATACCACTTGTAATGACCCTGACCCCAGGAGTCAAAAATTCGGCCGATACTGTGTGTATCGGCCGAATTATATCGGTTTTTTGATGACCGATTTATATACGTATCGGCCGTACAAAAAAAAATTCGGCCGATATGATCGAATTTCTGACTGATAATTCGGTCATGATATCGGCTGAATTTTAATAATTCGGTTGTTTGGTTTTTTTTTAAAAAGAAAAGCTTTTTTTTTTAGAAATATCGGACTAGAAAGAATGGAAAGAGAAAAAATAAAATATGGAGAAAAGATTGAAGAAAAAAAATCGCTACAGCTTACCTTTCTCTTCTTTTTCTTCTTCGTTGATCTGAAAAATACAGAGAGCGGCAGCGGTTAGGGTTTAGCAGAGAGAGGGAAAGAGAAGAAAGGTATAAAAAAGAAGAGCATTAGGGTTTGTAAGTGAACAAGTAACTCACGTGAGCTTACTAAAAAGCTCACGTGTGTAACCTAATATTTTTTCAAAAAATTACTTTTGAAAGGAAAGTAATAAAATTTTGTTTTAAATAGAAAGTAAAAATTATAATATTTTCTTTTATTTATCTTATTGTAATAATTTAATATTATATTTACCATCTAATATTTTTAGGATATCCATTCATAGTGATTAAATAATAAAATCTCATTTAAAACTTTAAAGTTATTTTTTAAGCACTGTGTATTTTCAAAATTTCTCAAAATGAATATCCGGACTAATTACGATAACCTGATAAAAATACTTTAAGACTTAAAGGTCTTTTGACACTCTTAAATATTTAAAACACAGTATTTTACAAATAAGGGTATCCCTAGGGTATGATGAAAACACATTTAGGAGTGTCAAAAGACCTTGAAGTCTTAAACTCTATTTATCAGGTTATCGTAATTAGTCCGGATATTCAATTTAAGAAATTTTGAAAATACACGATGCTTAAAAAATAATGTGCATAGTGTATTAAATAATAAAATCTCCTTTAAAACTTTAAAGTTATTTTTTAAGCACTGTGTATTTTCAAAATTTCTCAAATTGAATATCCGGACTAATTACGATAACCTGATAAAAATACTTTAAGACTTCAAGGTCTTTTGACTTTCCTAAATGTGTTTTCGGCATACCCTAAGGATACCCTTATTTGTAAAATACTGTGTTTTCGGCACACCCTAGGGATATCCTAACTTAAAATAACACTCATTGACTAAAAAAATAAATTATGAAATTATTTCTACAAATTTTCCTCATTTATATCATTTTCCTTGTAATTTTCACAATTTTATTACTAATTATATAATTTCTCGTTATTGTAACTTCAAAAATATATTAGAAGATGTAAATGTCCTATATTTTATGAAAAAAATTACATATTCAATAAGCCCATAATTATCTGCATTTACTGTAATTTTTTTGAATTTTTTTTTTAAAAAAAATGGGTAGGGGAGAGAAAAAATTCGGCCGATATATCGGCCGGGATCTCGGCCCGGCCGATTTTTCTACCCCTGCCTGACCCCGACTTCCTGAGTGTGATATTGTCCGCTTTATGCTCCACGGGATCATTCACACTAGGGAATGGGGGCTTCTCTCATATCAACACCCATTCCACCCACCTCACAACCGATGTGGGACATTTTGAGGTGGGTGGTGGGTATTACACACTATCTCATACTCACGTTCTACGTTTAGAACGTCAATTTTATCCTTTTACGTGCGAGTGGTGTCAGGTATCGTATTTTGGTTCCATTCACATATTTTTCATCAATATATTTTCTATGGGCCCCCATTATTGTCTTAGGACCAATAGTTTATAAATTTGGAGTTAAATGCAATAATGCGATGCATTTTGAAAGAAATTTGTGATTGAATCTCCTCACCGTAATTCGCTGAGTTTTGAAAGAAGACTGAAAAAAATAAAATTATAATAAATAAACATTTATAGAAAGCATGATGTGTACCAATACAGAGTGCAAGTAGTCGTAAAAAGAGAAATATCACGGAAAATAAGGCATGTAATAACACACGCGTAAATAAATGCGTAAGAAAAGCTTTCAAGCATAACTGAATCAAAACGATGAAAGTTAAAATTGCACATAAAATGGGATGTTTTAAGAAGATACGGTAGTCAAAACACATCAACAAAGAAAATAACACCTAAAGCATGGTGTTTTAAAACATAAATTAAATAAAATACTCAGTGCCTAGTCCGGAGTCGTAGATTCTGAGAGTTAAAACCTAGAGGTTACAGAATGTAGTAAAACTCGTGGACCAGTTCGAACAGAAGTTAGTATAGTTAGAGTTAGTCATGTCCGGACCAAGAGGGCAAAGAAAGGAGAAAAAGACAGAAATCAGGTAAACACCCTGACAGTTCGACAAGTGTTTGGTGCAGGTTCTCAGGTTTCGGCATAGGCTAAGACTCTAATAGATCGAGTGAAGCACGAAAAACTTGTAGAAATGGCGATGAATTCTATTGTAGCCTTGGACTTGTTCTGAGCAGAACGTTAAGAACTAGAATATGTTCATCACTGAAAGGGCATGCCGACTAGGAGATATGCAAATGGAGATGTTCCTAAGTGGTAGGTTCTAGGCCTCAGGAAATTTCGAACTGGTGTCCGGGATTCCAGAGTTTAACCCTTAGAAATCTGAGAATAGATCTAATGCATGAACTACCTATGGAAACCAGAGTGCTGTAAGTTTCCTTAGAAAGATAGAATTTTTGGCCAAGTGGCAAATTAAAAGACTGAAGTGAAGAAAACAGTAAGCACACAATGCTTAAAAGAAACACACCAAGCAGTAAAAAATTAATAAAAATTTCATGAAAAAAGTCCATTTTTTCCAAGTTTTGAAAACTCCCAATACCTCCTAACTTTTGGAAAAGTTCGACTTGTGTCCCCAACTTTTCATAAAATACCCTTTACGTCCCCAAGTGTATCCTCGTTTTGATTGATCGAGCATTCTCGACGGGTTGATAGTTCACATGGCTTTCGAATGGTCGAGTCCTCTACCTATTTTTCTCAATTTTTTCTAAGACTTTTCTTAGGATTTTTCTCGGGTCTTTTCTTCTACGATTTTGTAAGGACCTTTATCTTAATCTAATCTAGGCTTTAAAGAGAAAAAGGGAGAAGAAAACATAGTTTTTTCCAACAAAATCCAAGCAAAAAAGGAACACAAAGGGATCGTTTGACTGGAAACAGATACAGAAGGAGAGAGCATAAGAAGAATAGAAAGAATAAGGGAGAAAGAAAAAGAGATGGCAACCATTTAAAACAAACCCACAGAGGTCTTTTATAGGTTCCCATGTTGTTCCCCATCTATTGGATGGAGGAGGCAGGTGGACAGCCATAGAAGCTTGCTTCGTCTGATTTTCCTCTCAATTTCTTTATTTATTAATTAAAAACTTTATAATTTCTTCATTAAGATTATTTAGGGTATTTAGAAATCTTTAGTTAATAAAATTCGACTCGCAAATGACTCCAGAGTGCATGATATACCCTAGGATATCAAATTTTAGAATTCATTCGATGATAAAAGCCCATCGATCTACCACAAAACAATGTTTTAAAGAAATCAACAGTCCATATTTTGGGAAATTGATAGTCATTTTGTGATCCATCACTTCGACCTTCATAGATCTGAAAGAGAAATTTCAAACTAGTAAAGCGATTTACACTCTTCTCATCTTTCAAATAAACCCCAATTTGTGTTGTGTTAGATGTGTGTGCAGGCATAGGTATGTTTGAAGCAAACCTAAGTGAGATTGAGCAATACTCGAAGAAGTCAAGAGGCACACATTGAGTTGGTTGTGTTGTAAAGTCTAAGTTGTCTCTTTTATTATAATGGGTTGTACTATGTGCACTTTGAAAATGTAAGTTGTCAGTCTTTTGTCATGGTATTGGCTTGTCATGAAATTAACAAGGGGAGATTGTTAGAGCCACAGTTGAATCTATGTTCTCGATTGTCAGTTTCGGTGTCAAAAGTCTAACTTGAGTGTCATGTGCTGCCTCTGGAAGTGTGAAAACCAAAATGTTGAAAGGCCTAAATGGCATATCAGCAATGTTAGAGCATGAATCAGCTGGAAGGCCAACCTAAGTCAGTTAAAAGGACCTAATAGACTTAGGGTAGCCCTGGATTGATCCCAAGTTAGGATATGGACTTAGAATTCAGACTCATATAGGTGGTTAGATATGAGAATTCTAAAATGTGAGAATCTGAAAGTCCATAGATTTGGTTTGTGATCATGTGGATTGAGTTTTGAAGATAGTATTCATAATTCTGGAAATGATCTATGGTTCAGAGTTCCGAATAAGGTGATTCGGATGTCAGAACATAACACAGTATGGAACGAAACCTATGGACTTTGATTTCTCAAGAATTCAGAGTTCCGAATGTGATGGTTGGACTTCTGAATGCTCGAAAGGTAGCCGTTTCTTTCAATATATTGGATGAGTTGGAAGTTTTGAAAAAGTAGCCGTTGGAGCATGTGCTAGTAAGGACAAGCAGTATGACAAGCTAGAAAACTGCATGTAAGAAATGTGACTGGTGAATGGGATAGATTTGCTCGGTTGTCATGCAGTTGACTATGAGTTGTGTACTTCGATTCAGAGGACCGAAAGGGAAAGTTTGGAGGTCTAAATTGACGAGCTTGAAATCTATAAATACCAGATTTTTCGTTGCAGAGAATGTCTGACCTTGAGTGAAAATATGAGGATTTGTGCATTCTGAGAAAACACTGTGATGTCTGAATACTGAAATTGAGAGACATATGCGCAACAACTTGCATATCATTTGCTAGTTATTTTGTGATCCCCTATTCATCCCCTCCCCCACTCCCCGACCCCCAGACCTTCGTAGGACGTACGAGGATTACATGTCACTCTGTCATTGGCCTTTTATGTCACTTTCAATTTTTTTCTAGGTTGTTCCGAGTATTGTATGTATGAGCAACCATGATATTAGATAGCAAGGTAGCAACACGGAAGACGGAAGCAAGTCAAAGCAAAAATGCACTGCTATCTGCACAACAAGTCCAAACACAAAATATGCATTCAAAATAGGTTGTCAACCAATCAAACAATCATTAGAACCAAGGTACTTCTATGAGTCAATATTGAGTAAGATCACAAGGACAAGAAAACACTAATGTATACTCCATTGGACTAGAATACCAACAAACACAAATCAAATTGTCCTAAACAATATGCTATAAACACGTGGAAATCTCCAACTAGTTAGTTTCTGTCCCGAACCTTACTTCACATTGTTACGAAAAAATTCACAACAGTATCTACATATATCAGAATTTGATGATCAATACCTTTTTGGAAATGTATTTGGCAGATCTATTATCCTTTAAATTTTTAGAATTTTTTGGGTCTGGTAGATACATCAAAATGGCACCGAAACACAGTACTTGTAACGCCCCGCCCATTTTCACTTGTATAAATCAGAGTATATATATATATATAAGTGAGAGAGGATGGGCCATCACGACAAGAGTCAAGTCCGAGTTTCAAAACTCGATCCTTGACTGGCCACTATTACGTGTGCGTGGACTAAGTCCACTAAAACATTTACACACGCTTATCTTATTGCTTGCGAAATAATTTATATGAATAAGATGCTATTTATTTTCTTAATATATTAGACAAGGAAAACTAATCACCATAAAAATTAAATAAAACTAAAGATTATCAAACTATAGTAAATAAGTTCTAAAGTGTCCCAAATAGTCTAAAATATTACAACCCAAAATGCAAGTTCTTCGAATACATCATTGAAATCAAAACTAAGCAAATTAAACTTCAATCTTCCAAGCTCCGACTAATCCTTTTTCTGTCACGCTTGGCTCCCTTCCGGTCCTACGTCCTTTTCCTTAGCATTTCTTATTTCAACATCTATAGGGTAAAAGTAGGGCATTAGTCAACATGCCCAGTAGGTATTCTAATTAGGGTTAGGGTACACCTAGGAGTAATATTACAATATCATAAATCAAGGGTTTATACATCATCAATGGCATATTTGTAAAAACATCTTGTAAGTACTAAAATAATGCATGACGTCCATATCATAATCATGCTAACACAAGTGTCATGTCATGGGTGTCAATGCCAAATGAAATCATACCCAACGTCCATACCCAATCACATCATAAATCAATCAATGATTTCCTTAGCCAATTATGTCCACAATGTTTGAGGCGGCAACTGTAACGCCCCGACCCGGGAGTAGGCCCAGAACACTATTGATTTTTTTTTTTTTAAACTAATCTCCAAGGCTTAAATTGGCTGGATCAAAGGTTAGGTCCAGAAATAAAAGCCACACACGGTTTCAACATGTGGGCTTAAACACAAACCAAACCTACCCATAAGCAAATCCAAACCACACAATCACATATTTCCATAAACAAAATATTATTCAATCAATATAGAATAGTTATGGTCACATAGTGGTTTTAATACATATTCCAACACCAATAAGTACCACAGGTGGTACTTTACAAAACCTAAATCGTCCAATGGAACCAAGAGACATAGATAGCGGGATTCCCGTCTGTGGAAATCCCAAGGCAAAGCAACAGCTTATCCATCCTAAGCTTGATACGGAGGGTCCTCCTCCTCGGGCACATCTCCTGAAATGTGAGTTGTGTGAGCTAACTAACCCAGTGAAAAGAATATAACAAAGCAGTTTATTGAACATCAGGTTAGCCAAAATCAATATTATCAATATAACAATTTTAACTTGTCAAAATCTCATTATCAGTCCACAACTGCCAACATCCACCGTAACCCCTAGTTACTACACTGAGACCAATAGTATTAAGTCCCGACACGGTTAAAATACTTCTTGTAAGTACATCTCCAGCACACCCCAAAACCGGTACTGACACACCTGAAGTCAGCAACTGTCGACCCATCTGGCCCTGTAGATGTAAAACGACACACAGAGCTCGGCAATGGTTCAATATTAAAGGGTACATGGAAGTAGTACTAACATCATCACAGCTCTTAAGCATATCACATATGATCAACATCATAAATATTTACAACCACTTTTCACAATAGTGCATCGTGTCTAGGCATATGAGTGGGTTCATCAACACTGATTCTTGAAACCACTCATTGCTCAAGATCCAATCTTTTTAACCTGATTTACCCCTACTGCAATGTTAAGTCTCCTCACCGAAAATGTGTGGTATTGAAGTCTCTGTCAACATGCAAACAGATATACAATCAATAAACAGTCAGAGTATATAGCATACAAAGCAATACATACTTATAGTATTCCAAATCTATCCTGTTTTCCAAAAATCTTAAGGGGAAATAGAACTGAGGGTCCTACTTGATTTCTAATCATTTTAAGTTATAATAATCAGCAATGTATATAATAAATAGGTGCTTATGCCACTTCTCATATTGTCTTTTCGGCATGACCAGATTTACGTATTGAGTTAAGCCTAAATGTATAAGGTGCTCAGGCCACTACTCTTATAGCGAGTTAGACCTAGAGGTTACTCAGTGCCCGAACCCTTCTTTTCTACCAAGCAACGAAGTAAATCTCATAGCTACAGATAGCTATCGGGTTGAGTCAGCCACAGATAGAGAGTATCGACCTAGAAGTAAATACAATAAGTAATACACTATAGTATTAAGAGAAAAGGGGTTAGTATCATTTTTAATTATCAAAAGGTATAAACATCACATGAAAACCTAGGGTCTAACACATGCATTTTCAATCAAACTAAGATTTTCAAAAACTGGGTTCCTCGGAACATGCCTCGAAAGCAGGTACTGTGGCTTCGGACCTTTTGAGCCACTGCCTAAACTGGTATGTAGAACCTCGGAACATGGTTCTGTTCTTCGGAAAGTCCGAGGCTCAAGTCATGGAACGTCCGAGAGTGCTTCCGAGCGAAAAAACAGAAAACAAACTTTCGGTGTGTCTTGGAACATGCCGAGAGAAGCTCGAAACTTCCGATCTATTTGGTCCTTCCGAAGAATAATCGGAACATCCTGGCAGTAGAGGCAGGAGAAAGGCTAGCCTCTGGACACTTTGAAGTCCCGAACCAAAGCTCGGAACGTCCGAAGCTGTCGGCTTCAGAAGTCTGAAGCCCAGCTTTCGGACATTCCGAAAGTCGTCTTCGTCCTCTGTCTGCAGCAGCAGACAGTAACGGTGTCGGAAGAGTGAAATACGAATCCAGAAAGAATGGATTTTCTGGGTTCGTTTTTCACATTCAACGGGTCAGATGGACTCTTCAGTGAGTTCTCTTAACAAAGGGAATAAATTAAAACCTTAACATTTACTTAAAACTTCTGATTTTAACATTGAACCCACTATGACACAAGAAATTTTTAAGTTTTTCTTAAACTTCAAATTCATTTTAGTTACTCAGAACTCAGTCAAGTTCACTTCTACTTGATTCTAAACCGACTGGAATTTAAGAATGAACACAGGGGTTACTGTCACTTCAATTCCTGGGTTGAAAATCTGAAATTTGAAAAGTCCTCCTTTGAAGTTTACAGTAAGAAATTCTGGAACAGAGAGGGACGACAGTAGGTTTGATTTTTAACTTAGCTGATTGACACAGAGATGAATCCAGCTAAGGAGAAGGGTAGATTTATAGAATTATCTGATGGCTGGGTGAAAGCTACCTCACCGGCAGCCCACGAGCGCTGCATGGGAGCGGCTGCCATGTACCCGCGGCCATAGTAAACGGCACAGTAAATAAAATTTGCAGATAAGTCCCTTTGCAGGTTTTGTAATTTGGTCATGTTTTGACTAAAATCAATTTTTAACTAGAAACATGATTTAAAAAGCTTAAATAATTTAATCCAACTTAACAGAAATGTTGGGTTTAATAAACTATATTTGTCATAAAATTTTGCAGATCTAAAATTCATTAAAAATCATAGATTTAAACAAAATCTACATTTTGACACTATTTACTTAATTTAATTTGAGTTAAATAAAAGGGTTTAAAGCCTTTATTTTCAGAATTTGGAGAAATAAACTAAACCGTCATTTTAAAGTCTAACATCAAATGATTTTCTAAAAATTTTCTTATTTCTGAAATTATCTAAAAATAATTATTTCTCCCCTTTTGGGCTCTTTTTTGGCAGTTTTAAATAACATTTTCTGAAAATAAAATAATTCTGAAATTTTAAATTAAAATCCTTGATTAAGGAAATCAATATCATCCATCAATAATCAAATAATTACATACATAGTAGAAATAATATTGATAAATGGTAAATTACCATTTTGCCCTTCCAACTGGACGAGCTGGATCATTGAACTTTCAAGCTCTGACTGGGCCACACGTGGGCTTTTCGTAAAGCCTTAACCGTAATCTTGAAGATTAACCGTTCTAAGTATGATTTATCATACTGATCAAGCTTAATTCGGGTCAGGGTATTACAACAACCACCAGGGCACTGTATGCCCATCCACAAATTAATCGGGATTGCCGGTGGAGTGTGGGGTCCTCCCACTGCGCAGGGTTTCGGGACTGACTACCCAGGAGCTCTTTGGCCCAATTACGCTGTACTTTTCTATCAACCGGATGCGGCTAAATCTCAACGGTTCATATAGCTTCATATAAGCTAATCTCAAGCCCAAGTCTTGTCCGGACCGTTCAAGACTTGGCTTGTTTGTCATATGTGTTCCCTCCCATGCCACACATGAGATAATGTATGCAAGATTGCCATTTCATTTAGAACACATCATATAATTGAAAATCAACTCATAATTGTATACAATTTATTTAGCCAATATATTCATCATATTTTGAATAAAACAGGTGTCATATTATACTTCATAGTGTTTTCAATGAGGTAGTAATCCTACCAATATCCGATACACTAACCTTTTTTGTCTTGCAAGGATTACGTTAATGGTTGCGTGAGACAAAGCGCGATCCCTTTTTGAGCCTTTTTACCTCATCAAATTCAAACATACATATTAGTTTGATTTTCCATTTTAATTTCATCATCCCTGTTTCCATCTAAGTTCCATGTTCATTTCTCAACGCATTTGCACATCATAATCCTTAAACCGGTTAAGACCCTCAATGGGGTTCGGCCATACAACATGGCCGAACCCTATTGTCCCATTTTTTTTTTAAAAAATTTGTTCATGTCCACACAAAAACCCATCAATGGGGTTCGGCCATACAACATGGCCGAACCTCATTCTGTGGTTTTTGACCCTCTTTTTAATCCTTGTATTATTTTAAACAATACGAGTCAATCATCATTCATTTTTTTTCCATTTCTTAATCTAATAATCCCAAGTTAGTCATTTAACCTTTAAACATACATAGATCTATAAAATCATCCATGGGGTTCGGCCATACAATATGGCCGAACCCATTGTTCTTCATTTTCATCTCCTTTCCATCCTATATCACCTTGAGGATGGGTTTTTCTTAAAAAATACATCAACATGTTTTAGGTCACTTGATGGGTTCGGCCATACAACATGGCCGGACCTCATCTAGTATTTCTTTTAGTCCTCAAATGATCCCCATAAAAAAAATAGGGTTCGGCCATGCAAGAGGCCGAACCTTGTTCTTTGATTCTTTTCTCCTTGAAATCCAACCTTAATCATGTTTAAACATGGATTCCATCTTCAATGCTTCTTCAACATATTTCCTACTCACTAGCCAAGGTTAGGGTTCGGCCATACAACATGGCCGAACCATCATGGTTGGTTTTCATCAAAACCATTAAAATATTAAACTCATGGATTTGACCATATCTTGGCCGAATCCATGATGATCCGGATTAATCTCATGGTTGTTTTGTTTCAACCCATAACCATCCATTGGACGAATTTCCAATTCCATGGCCTTATAACATTTTTGGCCGTTCATTCCAACCAACATGGAACCCATGGCCGAACCCATGGTTTCGGCCACACCATGCCTGAACCTATGGTTTCCTTAGATTAATCCCTATTGGTTTTATTAATTCTAGGCATACCTTATCTCCTTAGACCTTTCCTTCAATGAGTTGCTCCTCCTCTTTGGCTCTTCAATCTCTTTCTTTTCTTTTGATCTTTTCCTTCTTCCTTAGTTCTTCTTCTCCTTTCTTTGTTTAAAATATTCAAGTGTATGGAGGTAGAGGTGGGAGAGAGGAGAGGAGTGGAGAGAAATTCTTGCTCAAGAGAGGGGGGGTCGGCCAAGGGTCTTGGGATGCCCTTTGGTTTGTGTTTTTATATTAAAACCCTAATCTTATCCTCCCTCTCATAATGACTTTCCCTAACCAAGGAGGCTTTTGGTTTCCCAAGGGTGGCTTCATTGTTTTTGAGGTGAAGACCCTTGGGTTCCCCAGTGTCTAGGTACAATGTACCTAGACAAGATTCCCCAACTCTTAATCTCCACCGTAGATCTTTCCCTAGATGAAATCCTAGCCTTTTATCTTATCCTTTCGTCTTCCCATCTTAAGACCCTTTAAAAACAAAACCCTAATTCAAGATTCAAATTTAAAAGTGGTTGACAAAGTCAACCCATGCTATGGTTGATCATGCATGTGGTGACTTGGTCACCACATGGTACTTGGATCCCACTTTTGCCATGTCACTTGATGTGTCACCTCCACTTGTATGCCACCTCAATTCTACTTTCCACCTCACTTGATGACGTGACATCCTTCCTTAGTTGGCTTCCATGTGATGACATGGATGCCACATGGCAATGCCACATCACCCACATGCCACCTCACTTGATGAGGTAGACTTTAATGCATTAAATGCACTAACTTATCTAAATTCAACTAACTTATTTAAATTTACCCACTTATTTTCAAACTTCCATATACCATTTTATTTATTATTTTAATGCCATTATCCCCTCTTATTATGTAATTTATGTATGATGATCTAATTCATCAATTATTTTTAATTAAGATCACCTATGACCCATTAGGTCTTAATTGGGTAATTGACCCATTTCCTTGCCCATCTAATGTCCATTTCAACTTTTTAATTTCAAATTCAATTAAATTTCTCTGTTAATAAATAAAATTGCAATCCAAGTGGGCCCATCCAATAAATTTATAAGCTGAGGAAAATCCGAGGTGTTACAGTACTTAGATCCACTGCTGCAGAAAGCTTACAAATTTACTACTATCTGATAAAACCTATGTATCTCAATAACTAGGGCTTAGATCAATGTCGTTCTTTTTCTTTCTGTTAGGTAACTGATCGTTATAACACCAAAAATAATTTTAAAATTTTATGAGTCCAATTGATACATCAAATAAATTTTTGCAAACTGCCAATTAGATTTGTACTTGCAAAAAAATCACAGATCTGTATTTCTGGGGTAATGTAGCTCAAAATAAACTGATTTTTTTTCTAGAGGAAGTGATGAATCTATCTTCACAATTTTTTTTCCAAAATTTTTTGAGGTAAGGTGATACCAAAAATACTTCAACTACTCCCCCTTTCTAGTGGAGCTATCCAATATTGTGCACTGTCACCAAAATGACCACAACTAAAGCTTTGGATCTCCGATTTGGCTGATTCTTTTTTGTTGGAAAGCTCTTAGACAGGGCTATCCACACCTGAAATTTAGAATTTTTGGAGTCCAAATGATATGATTTTTAAGCTCTCTAATTTACGGAATTCTAGACATACACATATGGATCTGCTATCTTCTTCAAATAACCAATTAAAAAATTCATCACGTGATGTTTATGAGTAGCAGTGATGCTGACCGTAAACACAATGTCCAGAATGATATCAAGCAACAAAAATCCATGGTTCAAAGTTCAATCCGTTAGCCAGGCAATCTTGTTCAAAGAATTGGTTTGACCACAGTTCTCATGGGCAAACAATACTCATTGAGAAGGATAGTCACCTAATAAAAAAATTACAACCGGCTCATAGCATCAATGTCTCGAGAACTTATAATTTCTCAAATTGATGAAATCAAATAAAAGTACAGTCCAATTAAATTATATCTGAATAAAAAAATTAAACTAACAATTACAATGGTCGAACAACAATTAAAAGAGATTTCAAATCTTATGATGGAAATTGAAAGTGTGGCCGAACACAGGATTTCCGAAGGAAGTCTCACTCTGATACCAACTAATGCAAAGCGGGGAAGGCAATCTATCGTTCCTTATGCTTCGCCGGGAATTGAGGGGTTCAAATCTATTGCAAATTTGAAAGCCTAGGCCGATTGGGCTTTCAAGCAATCATGCCTCTTCTCTTAGTTGCGATTAATAATCTATCCAAGGGACCTAGTTCCCATGAAATCAATGTTTTAGGGTTTAGTTAGGACTTAATTCAATTCTCTCAGTCTAATTTCAATTAATTAATCAAGATAAGAGAAATATGAAATTTCATGCACAAATCGAAACTCAAGCCTAAAACACAATGAAATTAATCAATTGATGGTACTTACCTAGGATTGATCCGAAGATCGAAGGTGGAATCGAAGATCCAAATAACAACCGAAGGCCCCAAGCAAAACTTGAATAAATTCTTCACAAAATTCAAATTTGAATTTGGAGAGGAATAGGGGTTCCAAAATTAATTTTTGTTTCTTTTTAAACTAAAAAATTACAACTGAATTTATATGAAAAATAATGATAAAAGACTATTCTACCCTTTCCTAAAAATACCCTATGAAAAATAGAAATAAAACCTTGTAAAATACTTTCCTAAGTTGATGAAGGCCTGGGTCGGATTTGATAAGAATCCTCCTAAGGCACGCAGTTCAGAGTATCATCATTGAAGGACCCACCGAGCCAATCATGTTAATGAAAGGATTTTGTCTTGAGTGGGGATTTGCTAAGTGCCAGATTTGAAACAAGTTTTCCAGGAATCCAATTACGTGTTATGGAAATTAGATTAAGGGTCTTTTTTAAGCCTATTGATTTAACATTTTGCGGAAGTGAATAATTAAAAGAAATAAAAGAAGATTCAATGATTTCCTTAATCTAAAAACCATAAAAACATAATTGAATCGTACATCACCGATACTTACTTGTAAAAGGTTAGGTTTACCTTCCTGAGGGTTTGGCTTTCGCCAAGGGCCAGTGCCCATCATGAATCCACAAAACACTCCAAGAGTTGTTTTTTTCAAAAATATTCAACTGTGTATTAATTCCAAATTCTACACAAGTATTTATAGAAACAAATTGCAAAAGACCAACAAATCCCTGCCATGGATGAGTACACCATTTTGGGAACTGTTGAGTCTAAAAATCCTAAAATCCTGCAAGAGCCACCTACCTCATGTGGGAGTGATCCTTGTCTAGAATAAACAACCAATGAAAAGGCTTTATCTTGCCTACCATGGACAATTAGATGGACAAGATTTTATTCTAGAAAACACATATAATAAAGAACAACAAATTAAAAGCGTAAGAGGTAGGAATTTCCCATGTGGAAGATAAACCCTATGTCCCTTTGCAATATGTGCCCATGTGGAGAGTGGATTCTTCTCCATGTGCCAACACCTGTTTCGTTTCTCGGTTTTGGTGCCAACTCTCCTTCTCTGTCTATTCCATGATTTTCTCTCTTGGGAGAATTCATTCTGATTCATACACTTGTCACTGTAGGAGAATTGGGCTTGGACGAACAAGGTGATGGACTTTGGAGTGGGCTTGGATATAAGCCTGGCCTACTTAGTGTATGGACTTGGGCTTGAAGGTTAATTGGACCACTTGAACCTGTTGGATAATTGGGCTTAGACTAACAAGGTGATCAAGTTTATAATACGAAGTCCACTAATGAATTACCTTGGGCAATTTGGTTAATAAAAGCCAAGTCAATTTTGTCAATGAGATCAATGTACCATTAGGCCTAGTGCCTCCATCATAAGTGGCCATTACATGTGGACCAATTAGAATGCTCTAAATTGACACTGGACCAACACTTGTACTGTCCTTATTGAGTTGCTAAACTTGAGAAAAAAGACTCCAAAAATAATCAAATTTCTTCCCCAAAGTTTCCATTCAATCCTTGCTTGCATACTTATCTCACAACCATGCAAAATTTGCCCAAATGGAGAGGATTTAGGGGGAGAGGGAGAGAGAGAAAATAGGACAGCACATGTTGGAAGGGAATTGGGATAGAGTGGAGTTCGATTTGGGAGAGAAAAATAAGGAGAGAATTGGCCAAACACATGGGTTTAAATTGGTATGGATTTAGGACTATTTGGAGAATTTAATTGGGTCATATAGATAGATTTAAGGTCACTCAAGGCACGGAGTCCACAACTAAATTCTAATGAGCCAATAGCAACAAATTGATAGGCTAATTAGACGGGGTCTAATTAGGGTTTTCACAATTAATTCTATCCATGAAATCCAACCAATTACGTGTAATCCATAATGTGATTGCATTATCATGACTATGCTACTTCAATTTCAACTTAAGTCAATCATACAATTGAGGTTTGATTTTTCAAACCCTTACATGATGGATTTGGAGAATTTTCGAACCACATGAAACTTTTTTTCTGAGGAGGACCTTGTCCACCAAAGCTAAGCATGACCACAACTTTTCCAAAATGCATTTTCCTTTATCCACCTAATAATGGCCCCTGGATTCACTCTCAAACAGTACCATTAAATACCATCAAAAAAGAATGAAAAGAAAGAAAAGAGAGCCCAGCTGAAATTAATTTATGTACAATGTCATAAATCAAATTAAGCTGAAAATTTCGTTCCAAATTTAAGGCAACATCACTTTTGAATTCAAAATCATAAAAATTTAATGAAAAACAATTAATCAAGATTAATTTAATGATCACTTAATTTTTTTTTTTGTACATTTTCTTGTAATTTTTCATCATTTTTTTTAAATATTTGAAAGTCCCGAATTTCTAACTTAAAAGAATATTTGAACATGTAAATTACAGATATTTAATGAAAAAATTGCATATCCATGAAATCCAAAATTTTCTTCATTTTCTATTATTTTTCTGAAATTTTTTGAAAAAAAATAAAAAATAAAAAATCGAGAAGGTTGAGAGAATAATCTCAGCCAGGCGACATTTGAACCCCTGGTATTTCTCCATGTCGGGTCCTCAACTCCTCCGTGTGCGCATACGAGTTTAGATTTGGTATTGTAAATTTAAACTTAATAACTTTATTAAATAAATATACTCATCATATCAATTTAAAAAATAAAAAATTAAAATAAACCAACAATATTTTTAGATAAACTAGGAACTGATATGTTAAAATTTAGCTTTATTCCTCCTTCGGTAAAAATTCATGAAACAAAGGGAAAAGAGCAAGCTATGCTTTTTTGTCACCTAATATATCTATATGATCTCCTCTAATACAAAGTAGCTTTATAGTTTTGACCTCAACGTGATAGTGTATTCCACTAACTACAGAAATGATCACTATTACTAAGACGTGTTACATTCTTATGCATCAAGATTATTTAATGGGACGATAATGAGTCCTAACGTCTTTTTAGGCTATTAAAATCAATTTGAATTGAGTAATGAAGTCATATTTTTTATTTTTTTAAAAAATTGATCAGTTCAAATTAGTTTTCATCCTTAAATTTTACAGTTTTAAATAGCATGACTTGATTGATCTGTTTAATTCTTAGAAAATTTCGTATTCAAATAATTTCTGAATAAAACTATAACCACTTTATTTTGTGAACACATACATAAATTAAGAAGATAAATGCACAGAAATACTCTTTAAATTTCACATGTGATTGTTCTTGTCATTGGTATTTTGATGGTTACTTCGTACTTAACTGATGGTTCGTTTTTTATTTGGGCTGAGATAAGATCGGATTTTGCATAATTTAACTTACTTCATTATCATAATCATTAGCCAATATCTCATCTATTCAACTTGCCGCAATCACTCAATATATATATATATATATATATATATATATTATTGTATATGTCTATTTGATGACATTTTGTGACTTAACTCTTTAGAGTCATTATGTTTTAATATTAGACTTTTTTTTTTTTTTGCTGCCTATTGTTTAAAACAGACAAAGACAAAGTATATTATATATAGACTCATTTATTACTTAATTATATGGATTGACTTGTGAACTATTTGAGCCTGACCTAAAGTGGTTGATCTATGTTAAAAATGAGTTGGTGCTTTAAGAATGGGATGAGTTATTGGTGGGCCAAAACAGGAAGTAATTATAGGTTGGGTCAAAAGAAAGTAAATTAAAATTTAATATGAAGTGGCTAAGATTAAGATTGTAAACATAACCTACCTACCCAAATTGCACCTCATAAATCCCAAAAAATGAGGATTCTGGTATGAAAACAACAGGGCATCAGACCTGGAAAATAGGGAACCAAGCAAATTGACTCTCAAATCCAATAAGGGGTTTGCTAGGGACTAATTTAAGACAAATAGAGTCGTCTTTGAAAAAGAAATATAAAGATTGTAAGTTACAAAGGAAACATGGGTTTTGAATTCCACTCCTGGTGATGAAATGGATGAAATGCAACTTGAAACAAATTTAAATGATTCAAATGCATGAGCTATGGCATGCAGTGAGAGAAATAAGTAAGATGCAAAGGGACTTTAGCCCTAGTTCATTCAGTAACAATGGACAAGAAGTTGGCAATTATAGAAATTTAGGGAAAATTTCAATTTCGAAACCCAGGACACCCAAAGAAGACAAACAGTAAATTTTCTCTCTTTCACATTCACAACTCACTAGGATGAAATGGTAAATCCCCCTCCTCCTAATTCTTTAGAGATTACAACTATCCATAGAGAAATTCCTTCAATCTGATCCTCTAATTTGTTGCAATTGTAATAACCCGACAGTTGATCATATAAATTGAGGTTTTTTAAGACTCCAAATTTTGGATTGAGAGTTAATCCGTGGAGTAGATTGCCTCATGAGAATTTCAACGGGCTCGAGTTTCGCTCCAAACTTCGAAACTCAAGTTATGACCGTGTTAGTCCGAAAGGATAAAATTGTCATTTTGCAGTTTTTGAGGTAGGAATGATGCTCCCTAGCGGTCAAACCGCTAAACAATAGCGATTAGAACTTCAGAGACAGTATATTTCAGAAAATTCAAGGTTCTGCCAGTCGGACCGCATGATCTCAGCGGTCTGACCGATGATAACTTCTAAAGAATTATTTATTTTGAAAAATGTGAATAGTGCTCAAAATTTTGAACTTCAATAAAATCGTCTTTTTAAGTCCAACAGCAGCAAAACATGCATACACTCATTCCCCCCAATTAGCAGAACATAGGGTGATGAAGGCATCGGATCCAACGAACCCAATTCGAACTCGATTGAAGATGAGCCGGCCCGATTAGGCAAAATTGGTGAATTTGTTCTCTAAATTCAGACACGGATCAATGGTGGGAAGAGAGGGCCCCATTCAAGTGCCACCTCCAAATGGGTCCCACTTCAAATTCAACCTCAGTTGAAAAATGAGCTATATGTGGGTCCCAAAGGGTCTAGGCATGATCGTTCACACAAAAGTAAAAAATGGAAAAAATTGGATTCTTGTTGGAAAGTGTTGTTCAAACAGCAAGGCCTGAAATTTCAAACTTTCCAACACAGACGATACATGTCGAAAGTCGATATGTCGAGTTTTTTGACAAATTTCGATGTATGATTTCTGGTCGATGCATATTGACTTAAGACTTCCGTGCACAATTTAAGCCTTTGAATATTTTTCAAGTCATTGTTCATAGCTCGATGTATCGATAAAACCCGATATAGCTTGACTATAAGTTTTTGAAAAATACAGAGATTTTCAGACAGAACATTCGCAAACCCACTACATGTATCGAGATCAGTTGATACATCGTGGAATAAAGAATTCCACCAACATACATATCGACAAAGGATATGTATGGGCTGGGTGCTCAACACTATATATCGACAAAACTCGATATATACGACTCATCTTAGTTTTAGACAGGGAAACAAAAAACAGAACCAACTCCAGTTTCTCAAACATATCGACTTGGTCGATGTGTCGAGCTGGGTAAATGGTAGTTGTGTACATTTTGAATATTTTGGTTCTTTCCCGCTGTCTAGGTGTACAATATGACTTGACCAACATCCGGTCTAAGTCCAGGTATAGTCCATCTAAGGTGTGGGTTCCACCTATGGTCATCTATGGCCTTTTACCTTCCAAGGTTGGGATGAACTTGATGCTTGATCTTGCTTGACTGATAACATGACTTTGAGTCTTCTTCATGGTGTCTCCAACTTTCGTGTGCTTCTTTCGAGTCATAGAATTGACAAACTAGAGACTCGGCGAGCCGGGGCACTAACAATCTCCCCTTTTGTCAATGTTAATGACAAAAACACCTAGAAGCACTACTGGACTCAAATAAACCCAAAACCCCATCCCTTATTTCATCATTTGAATATAAATAAATTACAAAACAAATGACATAAGGTCAGAACTTCTTGCACAGCTTGTACTTGATCTTCAGTGTATACCTATAAACATACATACACAATCTGCAATAGCACTTAAACAACTATCAGAGCATTAGTCCAAAACATGATAAACATTCTCCAGACTTTATTGACTACATGCTCTTTTTCTATCCTCCCCCATTGAGTTTACATGCTCTTTTTCTATCCTCCTCTCATTAAGTTTGATTCTCCAAACAACTATGAAATTTACATGCTCTTTTTCTATCCTCCCACACTGAGTGTGAGTCTCCAAACAGCTATGAAACTCCCTCATATGCACTCCCCCATTTTGTCATAAATTTGATAAAGGGTTTGAAGCACATCAGTGGTTCTCTCCAAACTTCAAGGGGTAAATGCAAAAGATCTATACAAGCATGCCAATAAGCATAATCATTCATGCATTCATACGTCTATAAATATCATAGAAATATTATATATTAAACCATGACATCAAAGTATAAGAACAATCAAACATATGCAGTATGCAGCAAAAAACATATGTAAACAAACCATAGCATTAAAACATTAATGCTCAAAATAGAGTATGCACAAAAGGTGCTTAATGTTTACATAAGCAAAATATCAGTTTTTCAAAAACATAAAAAATGAAAAACTAGACTATTGCAGCATCAGGAGGGGATGAAGGAGGGTTTGAGGTAGAAGGCTAAGGGTCTGAGCTATGAGAAGGCTACTGGAAGTGAGAGAGGTAATGGCAGGCTAGGAGTTGTTTTTGAAATTCCGTTACTAGACTAATGCATGACCTAGAGGGGGGTGAATAGGTCGGTTGTCAATTTTAATTCCTTTTTAAAATTTTCTCAACTGATTTATACTTTAAGTAAATAAAATATTCAATCCATGCATTCAATCACATATAACACAAATATTTTATAGTGGTTCGGTTTCAATAAACCTACATCCACTGTCAGACTTCCCAACTCTAGGGTCGACCCAAATATACTATGTTAGGGTCTCACACCCAAATAGTACAACCTAGTTTTTATAAAGGTTCAACTCAATTGGTTTAATCCTCTACACCTATTTTTAAGAGTGGTTCGAACACACTGTTCTAATCCATTTTATAATGTTTAAAATAAAATGAAGAAGAAAACTTGTCTTGGGCCTTAACCGTTTTCCTTTAAGCTTTTTTTTCTTTACTGAACCAGTGTGCTCCTTTCCATCAAATCAGCATCATCAACGTATTTATCGGCACAGCAGTAAGACTTGGGTATGACTGGTTTTAGTCCCATATGAACACATTTCTCTTTATCAGGATTGGGGTTTTGATTACCCAAACATCCACTAAGGAGGATGATGAAGAAGGTGTCTAGAGGGAAGGCCGAATGATCACACACTGTAATCTTGTTTCTAGTTTTCTCTATGTATTCGGTGCCTCTTACAAAAAGGCTTACTGTTATTTTATAAGGCAGTTTAAAGTTCTGCAATAAGTCACACCCGCGAGGCCTCGTGGCTTCCAATGAGGCCTTGCCAGCCATAAGTCTGCAAGGACAGCACATATGTGCAATTTAATCTATCCAGATAGAATCCAGCCAGATACCAGCCAACTCATATCCACCGTGCATGATTTGCAGTTGATTTCTCTCAGCCATCAATCAAGGATTAGATGGGAAGATTTCAAGATGGTTTATAACCCATGGAGGAGCCTTTCCATACTTGTCATGGACAGCTCTCCAACGGTATTCAAATTCAAATTTAAGTGAGGTGCAGCAACTCACCATGTGGATAAATTTATTTACCATAATTATCTTCCAATCAATTTACTATAATTATCTCTCAGTTAAACAGACACAGATTTTAACTTTCTAAATCTGTAGGAGACTGAGTCAGCAAAACACAGGGTCAACTGGACTCAGCTCAGCTCAACATAACTGCCTGCGAGGCCTCGGCAGATTGCATGAGGCCTCAAGGCTGAAGTATTTACTTTATTTTCCAATTGATTTCTAAGGCATTCGACTTAGCCTAGGGTCTCTTCCGGTTCACTTACCTGTGTGCCAACACCGTATTTTGGTGTAGACGTTTCAACTTCATAGTAGATCTTCTTATTCATCCAAGGCAAGTCCAACTAGGTCACGTAGTTGACAATAAGGGTGACTCGGACGAACCGGGGCACTTACAATCTCCCCCTTTGTCAATTACGTGACAAAAACCTAAGATCTACCCATTACACCAATTTTCCAAAATTACATAAGCACACAAGACCACTCCTTAACAAATGAAATTACAATGATATTAAATCCTCTAATATCACAAATATCTCCCCCTTAACTTGTGTCTACGAAGACACAATCAATTTCCCCACGTTCCTGCGTACAAAAAGAATAGATACTGGTGGGACTTGTGTGCTCCCCCTCAACATTAGCACATTATTTTACTCCCCCTTTTTGTCAAGAAAATTGACAAAAGTAAGTCAAACAAAAATAGAAGATATGCAAAATTTAGCACATTAAATCTGACATGAACATAAATGACAGTATATGAGGAACTATAATGCACAATAGTCAAGCATAAACGACATAGTAAGAGCTAGTTTAAATATTACAGACCCAAATATAGTTTGAAGATAACAAAAATAAACAGAGTTCCAAAAAAAAAAATCTTCAATCCTGAGGAGATGAGGGAGGAAATTCTGCATCATTTCGGCGGCACGAATCTGTAATCTGCTGGAGAGAGTGAAAGATGCGCCACATAGATGTTCTGACATAGACGGATAGCTCCTGATGTTGATACAAGAGGCGATCTTGACGCTTACTAAAATCAGAAAGAAATGATTCCTGACGCTTTTCCATCTCGACGAAATGCTCATCGAAATACTTACTATCAATGGAATGCGAAGGACTGGTAGTACCCTTGCGAGTCAGGCGTTCAGTAGAGGGAACGGAACTGGGTGAGCCTCCAGATGATGGGCGAAATGAGCCGATACTTCTCTCAATGCCGGTCTTTGTCAGGGGTCTAACATTGAGAGGAATTTTTCTAGGATAAGGTACCATTCCGAAATGAGTACCAAGGCGTGTAATGAGATAGCAGAAGGGTACAACACTTTGGGCAGAAGACTTGTAGAAACGTTTAATATGTTCATAAATCAGGGAAGGAAGACAGATTTTTCTCCCCATAGCTACAGTATGCAAGATATTAATCATGTAATCACTCAGCTGTGACTTGTTCATCAAACGGGGATACACATTGAAAGTAAAGATCAGATGGAGGATCTTGTACTTAGGAAGGAGAGAAGATGAGTGAATTTGGAGTTTTCCATCTCTTTCTATATCACCACAACAGAGTTTGCTAATAATTTTGTGATAGTCTTCTGGGGAGACCTCATGTCGGGCTGCAGAGATGTCCTCACCGTTAAATACATTGAGATTAATGAGCTGAGAGACCAGCTCAGGTGTGACAGTAAATTTTTCTCGATTTGAGAATTTTACAATGAAGGAATGAGAGGGACCATCGAGGGATTTATGTATTGAAGAATACATGCCCTTAACCATAGAGGGGTAGGCATTGCCGCCCCAACTCAGAATGTTTACCCAGCCAACCTTCTGAAGTACTTTGAAGGTATTTTATTATTCAAGGTTTGGAAGACATCATGTACGCTCGACATTGAAATTTTTTAAGGAGTGTTCCTTCGGGACAGACCTAAAAAGCCAAGCACGGGGAGGATCAAAAGGGGGTGAGGAGGCAATAGACCCTTCAATATGGATCTAAGACGAGTGAGATCTTCTGGATGAGCTGGGAGAGGGACTAGTAAAAGGTGACGGAGCACGGACAGGGGTTTCCTGAGGAACAGTTTCTGGTTCTTCGTCGGAAGAGGAGACCTTCATAGAAACAGATGGAAGAATCCGATCAGGGTTTTTATACGCCCGGACTTTCTTTTATCTAGGCGGTGGAGGAGGAGATTGAGTGGGGGATGACGATGAAGCATCGTTACTCCTCAAGGATCTACGGGTATGGTGTCTTTTGACAACTGCAGATTTCCTAGGCATTTTTACCTGATAAAATCGAAACAAAGAACAGACGAAAGAGGGCTAACTCAGAGATACAAAAGTACCCGAAACCGAAAATCAAAGGATCAAGACTCCGACAGAGAAGATGATGACCGGAAGTAGAAAGCCCCAAAAATCCCCTTTCCTTTCCCGCAGTGCCGACTGTGGGAACCCTAGCTCTAACGGAACTCCCGAAAGGGACTTAAGTGAAGTTTAAAAATAGGGGACCACAAGGAGAGCGATGGTGAGGGCTCGAGTGAAGTCACGAGGCCTTGCTGATGGTGATGTTAAGCCAAACCGAAAAATGATGAATAGAACTCGACCACAAGGGCTCGAGGAATGGCATAAGGGCTCGCTGACGGTGATGGTGAAAGTGAAATACAAAGCCGGCAACACAGAACTAAACCCCCTTTTTTTAATTTTTTAATATTTTTTTTTAAAATATTATTTCCACTGACGGATCATAGTATTAGAAATATTTAGGATACAGTACACACCCCAATTGATTTTCTCAGAGCAAGAAAACGAATTGAGTCAAGTGGTTTTGTCATTATATCAGGCAATTGATTATCAGTGGAAATTTTATTCGAACTCAATGGTTTTATCTTCAACTAACTCTCGAATGAAATGATGTCTAATATCTATATGTTTGGTTCGAGAGTGCTGGACAGGGTTCTTAGAGATATTTATGGTACTTGTATTATCACAGTGGATAGTCATTGTTCCTCCTGTCATGCCTTAATCAATGAGCATTTGTCTCATCCAGACAAGTTGAGTGCAGAAACTTGCTGCGGCTATGTATTCAGCCTTTACAGTCGAAAGGGATACTAAGATTGTTTTCGACTATGCCAAGCAATCCGACAGTTTCCAATGTAAAAACAACCCCCCCCCCCCCTTGTAGATTTTCTATCGTCTAAGTTTCCTACCCAGTCTACATTGGTGTACCCCGCAATATAAAACGATGTATCAAATGGGTACCAAATTCCATATAGACATGTTCCCGATACATAATTTATGATACGTTTTACTGCTTTTACGTGTGATTCTTTAGGATTGGCTTGGAACCGTGCACATGCACCCACACTAAAGGAAATATCGGGTCTACTCGCAGTCAAATACAGGAGACTACCTATCATGCTCCTGTACATGCTAGGATCAACATATTTTCCATTTTCATCTTTTGATAGTTTAACAGTTGTACTCATGGGAGTGTTTGAGTGCTTACTGCCTTCAAGTCCAAATCTTTTAACAAGATCTTTGGCATACTTGGATTGTGAAATAAGGAACCCATCATTAATTTATTTTATTTCTAACAAACAGTGTTTTGTCAACACTTCCCCTTTGAAAATCATTATCCAATAAAAACTGTGTAAGTCTTTCATACCAAGCCCGAGGAGCTTGTTTAAGGCCATATAATGCCTTCTTTAATTTGGAGACATGACTAGAGTGTTTTGGATCCATAAACCCTTTAGACTGCTCTACATAGACTTCTTCATTTAATAAGTCATTTAAAAATGCACTCTTGACATCCATTTGAAAAAGTTTAAATTTCAAAAAAATGCAATGGACAATAAAATATGTATAGACTCAAGATGTTCTACAGGCGCAAAAGTCTCATCAAAATCTATTCCTTCAATTTGTGTATACCCTTGAACAACAAGACGGGCCTTATTATGAACTAATGTCCCATTTTCATCCCTTTTATTTTTGTAGATCCATTTGGTACCTATTACATTTGTATTTTTTGGTCTTACTACCAAATCTCATACGTCATTTCTTGTAAATTGAGTCAGCTCTTCTTGCATAGCATTTACCCAATCTTCATCTAACAATACTTCATCATTATTCTTGGGTTCTAATTGTGAGGTGAGGCAAAAACAGCTAGATATGTTTTCCAGTTACTTCCTAGTTTTTACTCCCGTCACGAGGTCCCCAATGATGTTTGACATAGGATGTTTTTTATTTGATTTTAATTCAATGGATGTCGAAGACGACAAAGGGGGATTGTCAATTTGATTTGAAGATTGATCCACCTCATCTATGGGTTCATGTACAACCGAAGACTGGTCATCAATGGCTACATTAATGGATTCCTTTATGGCACCGGTTCTAAGACTTTTAACTCTATAGGCTCGGCTAGTGTTAGAGTATCTTAGAAAAATTCCTTCATCACTTTTCGCATCAAATTTTCCCAAGCTTTCACGATCTCTAAGAATATGGCATTTACTACCGAAAACCTTAAGATACTTACAATTTGGCTTCCTATCGGTCCACAATTCAAATGTTGTTTTATCTAGGCCAGCTCTTAGATAAACTCTATTTATGATATAACAGCCCACAAATTTTTCTGTAATTTCTTACTGTCTAGTATGACCGTAGCCATATCTTAGAGAACCCTATTTTTCCTTTCGGTCACCCCATTTTGTTGGGGTGTCTTAGGAGCTGAGAACTTATGATGTATACTGTTGTGCAAATTTTAAATTTATAACTCGCAAGCGCACGAACCATTAGATAGTATAGCGATTAAGTGCGAGGTCGAACCCATCGGAATTTAGGAAAATATATCCATGAAAATACACCATTGAATTATATATTTTAACAACTTTGAGAAATATGGAGATAAATCATGAACGTGGAATTGTTAATCTAATCCATAAATTTTAATCTTAATTTAGAAACATTCTAGATTTAAACATAGAATCTAACAATTTAATTAATTTTAATTAAGATGGTGGAATTAATATAAAAATATAAACAATCTCAATCTAATTTAAAATACAGAATTAAGATGCAATTAAATTATTTCCAACCTAGTTCATCAATTTCACGAGTTTTTGGATTTATAAACAAAAATAAAATTTAAAACACTTAAACTACCTATGTACATATTTACAGTGGAACTGAGTCAAAGAATTATGGAGGCTTTATGTTCCATATTTTAAAAATAATTTCAAGGCCTAGAATATGGAGCTCACTTAAATTATTAATCATGCACTCAAATTCTTCATCTATTAAAATTCTTATTATAATAATTATAAAATCCATTATGTTAAGAAAATTCAATTCAAACCTTAGTCTAGATAAAATTTCAACTTATAATTCCAAATCCAAATATTTCATCCACTCTTTAAAAGAGCCTTGAATCAGAAAAATAAGTTTTATCTATCCTAAATATTTCATCCACTCTCTTCAAATCTCTTAAAATAATTTCAATCATAAAATTATAAAAAGAATAAACACAAAATCAAACTCTCATCATACATAAATTAAATAATTAGACGACCATGATTCTAAATAAATCCACCTCTCCTTTATTAATAAAATTTGAATTAAGAATTATAATACAATGAAATTTTGGAATAAAGACATAAGAAAAATACAATAGAAATCAAAATCCACCAACCTTAGAACCCAATGTGGATTGAAAATCCCACAGTCTTTCTCCTCCTCTTCTTCCTCTCCTCTCTTTTTCTTCAATGACCAAGTTCAGTTTTCTCAATGGGAGAGGGCTAGTATTTATAGATGTAAGGAGGTGGAATGAATGGATTGGATTCAAAGATTTAAATAAAGTAAGGGACACATGGAGGGCGGATTTGATTTGTGCTAAATATGGAATGACTTAAAGGAGGCAAGGAGCTAAATTCGTATAAGGAAAGTGGGTGCAAAATCCCGTTTTTTACATATGCACCATCTTGCAGCTCAGTTTTGACCCTTTTAACTTCTGAATCAGGAAAAGTCATAAACCACAAAGTTGTAGCCCTTGGAGTCTTCTTTCTAACGTAAAAAGAATCAAAGCAATCGGATATCGGAGTAGAAATTTATGACCAAAATACCAAACATATTTCAAACCTTCCTTATTTTTCTCCCTTTCTTATTTTCTTTCTCTTTCCTTAATCCACTTGTCAAATTCGAAAATCCTCTTATATTGACTTCTAAATTTCGAATTTCCTCTTGAGATAATAAAATATTATTCACACATGTGGATTTCTCCATGGGCTTTTCTTAATGGGCTTAATGATTGGGCTTGAGGTCCAAAATAACTCATAATGGGCACAGGCTTTATATTTAAGCATTTTTTCTGTCATCCTCACTTTTAAACCTGCAAAACACAAAATTATATTAATTAAATAAAATTAAATAAAATGAGGTACTAACAATAATAAATTAGGAGTAAAATATGTATTTATTTTGCATTCATCATATACCATGTTTTTGACAATATTTTAGGAAACGGTGATTTTCAAATTCACTCCCATGATCACTTCTAATTCTATTTATAGGTGTTTGTTTTTCAATCACAATTCTTTTTGTAATAATTTTAAATTCATGATAAGCATAGGATTTTTCTCGAAGATAACCTATCCATATGTATCTAGTGTAGTCATCAACAATAACCATGAAATACATCTTTCCTCCTACACTCATATTTTGGGTTGGTCCAAATAAATCCATATATAAAAGCTCAAGAGGTCTAGTGGTAGTCACAACATTAGCTTTCTTATGGGCTACTCTCACTTGTTTACACTTTTGACACTCACCACAAAATGTTCGAGCTGATCTACTTATCTTGGGCAATCTTTTAATGTGTTCACTCAATTTTGACAGATCTTTGAAATTTACATATCCTAGTCTCTTGTGCCATAACTCAGCTTCATTAAGTTTAGACAAGTTACAATGATTTTTGTTAGGAGTTGGACAGTTTTCAAGAGCATAACACTGATAAGAAGTTTTCAAATATTTAAGGACAGCTTCACCTTCATTGTTATAGATTTGACAGTCATTCTTACGAAAGGTAACATAATGGTCTTTCTCACATATTTGAGATATACTTAAGAGATTATGTTTAAGACTATCAACTAACAACACATCATCTAAGATAAGGGAATCATTTAATTCTAAGGTCCATTTCCCTACAATTTGAACCAGATTTTCATCCCCAAAAGTAATCGAACCTCCATTGAAATCTACAAGGTTGGACATATATGTTTTATCCCCAGTCATGTGCCTTGAACAACCACTATCAAGATACCATTTTGACTGGTTTTCAACCTTTAATGTTGTATATACAATTAGGCTTTTGTACTTGGGGACCCATTTCAATGTGGTTGTGTTTTTTAAATTTCTAGTGACAGATTCTTGAAGGTTATATCTGAATTTTCTGTTCATTTTTCATTTAATGTTTTGTTCAATTTTTTAGCCAAATTTTCACTATAATGATATTCTCTTTTTTCTTTTTCATATATTTGCACTTCAAATTTTTTCTGATTTGCTTTTTTCATAAGTTTCTTTTTCTAAGTCTGCATTCAAATCTGAAGTGTCCCCTTTTTGCACAGTAAAAACAAGTGATATTTGATGGTCTAGAAGATTGACCTTTAACAAATACAGTTTTATTCACTGTTTTTTCATTGTCTTGGTTGTATCCAAGACCAGTCTTATCCCCATAAGTTTTACCCGATTTTAGTAATCTTTCTAATTTATATTGTTCTTGGGTAAACTTATTTTCAAAATTGAGTTTATAATTATTAAAAATATTTATTTTAGAATTAGCATTGATAATTTCTTCTCATAAGATACTTTTAATATCTTCCAATTTTTAATATCATTCTTATACTTTCTCAACTTATCTTGTAACTCATTTTGAACTTGTTTTAATTTAACATTTTATTCATTTGTAGTTTTTAGAGTTCTTAAAAGATTTTCATTTATTCCTTTTTCTTTTTCTAACTGGCTTATAAAATTCGCATTTTCAGATTTTCTTTTACTTAATTTCTTAGCCAGTTTTTTACTTTCCAGAAAAAGGGAGACATAGGCCTCTTGAAGATCATCATCTTCATCATTTTCTGACTCACTTTCTGAGTCACTTCCAACAGTTGCTATAGAGGCAATGAATCCTTTTAGATCTTCAGATTTATTTTTAGTGGATTCATCGAAATCACTTTCCGATTCAGAGATGTTTTCATAAGTTCCTGCCAAGGCTTTCTTATTTCTTTTTGAAAGACATTCAACAGCAAAATGTCCTTAACCTCCACAATTATAACATTTTTGTTCTTTGTCCTTTGTCTCTTCCTTTTTCTTTTAATGTATTAAATCTGTTAGTGTCTTTTATTGTATTAAATCTGTTGGCATTTTTATCCCTTGGTTCACTTCTTTTACAGTTTTTAAACCTATTCCTTTTATTAAAGTTTTTTAAGAATTTTTTAGTTAACAAGGCAACATCATCTTCACTGTCAGATTCAGATTTTCCTCTTTAAGTTTCTCAATGTTTGATGATGACTTTAAAGCAACAGACTTCTTTTTAGGTATTTCATCTTCAAAATGAAGTTCATAGGTTTGAAGGGATCCTAATAGGTCATCAATTTTTATGAATGATACATTTCTATACTCTTCAATAGCTGATACCCTAGGTTTAAATCTCTTGGGCAGATTTCTAACTACCTTGGTACAAACTTTAGATTCAGGAATTATTTCTCCTAAGGCCCACATAGAATTTACTATATCACTTAGTTTAGAGTAAAATGCCATAAATATCTCACTTTCATCCATTCGTATGTTATCAAATTTAGATTGGAGAATTTGGAGTTAGACCTCTTAACAACAGAAGTACCCTCATGTGTTCTTTCTAAGATGTCCCAAGCATCTTTAGCTGTTAAACAAGTCATGATACGTTTAAACTCATCAGGTGAGACAACACATTTAATGGCGTTCATCGCCTTTCCATTTGCTATGTATAATATTTTTTCCATATTTGTCCAAGTGAAATAGTCTTTCAGTTTGGTACCAATAACTTGTTGTACAGATTTTCCAGTTTCATCTCTAATATGTTTTTCTATGATTTCCTCAATCGGTGGTTACTAACCTCTTACTGTTGATTCCCAAACAACTCCATCTAGTGATATAAAAAAGCTTTTCATTTTTGCCTTCCAAGAGGCATAGTTGAGCCATCAAAATAGGGAGGTTTAGAAACAGGGTGACTATCACCTTTGTGCATGATTCTAGTAAAAATGATCAACTCAGATCGTTAAGTCCAACTCAGAGTAACCGAGACCTTGATACCAATTGAAATTTCGTTACTAGAGTAATGCACGACCTAGAGGGGGGTGAATAGGTTGGTTTTCAATTTTAATTCCCTTTTAAAATTTTCTCAACTAATTTATACTTTAAGTAAATAAAATATTCAATCCATGCATTTAATCACATATAATACAAATATTTTATAGTGGTTCGGTTTCAACAAACCTACATCCACTGTCATACTTCCCAACTCTAGGGTCGTCCCAAATATACTATGTTAGGGTCTCACACCCAAATAGTACAACCTAGTTTTTTTATAGAGGTTCAACCCAATTGGTCTAATCATCTACACCTATTTTTTAGAGTGGTTCGAACACACTGTTCTAATCCACTTTACAATGTTTAAAATAAAACGAAGAAGAAAACTTGCCATGGGCCTTAATCGTTTTCCTTTAAGCTCTTTATTCTTTACTGAACCTGTGTGCTCCTTTCCATCAAATCAGCATCATCAACATATTTATCCGGCACAGCAGTAGGACTTAGGTATGACTGGTTTTAGTCCTATATGAACACCTTTCTCTTCATCAGGATTGGAGTTTTGATTACCCAAACATCCACTAGAGCGAAAGCCGAATGATCACACACTGTAATCTTGTTCCTGGTTTTCTCTGTGTATTCGATGCCTCTTACAAAAAGGCTTGTTGTTATTTTATAAGGCAGTTTGAAGTTCTGCAGTAAGTCACGCATGCTAGGCCTCGTGGCTTCCAATGAGGCCTTGCCAGTGGTAAGTCTGCAAGAACAGCACATATGTGCAGTTTAATCTATCCACACAAAATCCAGCCAGATACCAGCCAACTCATATCCACCGTGAAATTCCGTTACTAGAAGTATGCACGACTTAAAAGGGGTGAATATGTCGGTTTCAATTTTAGTTCCCTTTTAAAAATAAATCAGATTTAACAATATGTGCAGCGAAATAAACGTGTGTGCAAATGATAAACAAATGAATCAAACCATTAATACAAACCACACATGCACAACGATATATAGTGGTTCGGCTCACCTGAACCTACATCCACTGTTGACTCACCCTCTCTAGGGCTATCCCAAATATACTATGTATGGGTCTCACACCCAAATAGTACAACCTAGTTTTTTATAGAGGTTCAACCCAATCGGTCTAATCCTCTACACCTATTTTTTAGAGTGGTTCGAACACACTGTTCTAATCCACTTTACAATGTTTGATATAAAACAAAGAAGAAATACTTGCCTTGGGCCTTGACCGTTTTCCTTTAAGCTCTCTCTTCTTTATTGAATCTGTGTGCTCCTTTCCATTAGTTTAGCTCCATCAAAATGACTATCGGCACAGCAGTATAGGATAAGGGTATGACTGGTTTTATAGTCCTATATGAACACCTTGCTCTTCATTAGGATTGGGGTATTGATTACCCAAACATTCACTAAGAAGGATGATGAAGAAAGGTGTCTAGAGGGAAAGCAAAATGATCACTCACTGGTAATATGTTCCTGAGTGTTTGCTGTGTGTATACGGTGCTTAAAACAGCCCCCTTACTGTTATTTTATAAGCAGTTTTAAGGAGTGCAGTACGTCACGCCAGCGAGGCCTCGCTGCTTCTGATGAGGTCTCGCCAGAGGTAATTCTGGAAAGACAGCTTGCAGTTTTTCTGTAAGTCACGCCTGCGAGGCCTCGCTGATTCTGACGAGGCCTCGCCAGCGGTATTTGCTGGAAAGACAGCACACATGTGCTGTGTCAATGATTCAGCCAGATCAGCCAGATATCAATCAGATATCAGCCACCTCATCTCCACCGTGCATGATTTGCAAATCATTTATCTTAGCCACTAATCAAGGACTTGATGAGAATATTGCAAGGTGAATTACAAATCATGGAGGAGCCTTTCCATAATTGTTATGGACAGCTCCCCAAGGATATTCAAATTCAAACTTAAGAGAGGTGGCAACATCTCACCATGGATAAATTTGTTTACCATAATAAGCTTCCAATCAATTTACCATAATTACCCATCTCACCATGTGGATAATTTTATTTACCATAATAAGCTTCCAATAAATTTACTATAATTACCTCTCAATTAAACAGTCACAGATTTTAACTTTCTAAAACTGTAAGAGACTAAGTCAGCTCGACACAGGGTCAGCTAGAGTCAGCTCAGCTCAGCATAACTGGCTGCGAGGCCTCGGCAGATTGCATGAGGCCTCGAGGCTGAAAGTCACTTATTATCTTATTTTTCCAATTGACTTCTAAGGTATTTGACTTAGCCTAAGGTCTCTTACGGTTCACTTACCTGTGTGCCAATACCGTATTCGGTGTAGACGCTTCAACTTCATAGTAGATCTTCTTAAACATCCAAGGCAAGTTCAACTGAGTCACGTAATTGACAATAAGGGTGACTCGGACCAACCGGGGCACTTACAATCTCCCCCTTTGTCAATTTTGTGACAAAAACTAAGATCTACCCATTACACCAATTTCCCCTTTACAATGAAATACAAGTCCTTAAAAAAATACAACTCAAACAATGACCATATCAAGACTTGAATTTCTTGCACTAACACTTCTCTCCACCTTTTTCTTTTTCTCCCCTTGAAATGATGCTTGTAAAAAAATTCCTGCAAAAGACATGGGCAACTAGGTGGGATTTTGAAATTTCTCCCCCTCAACATTAGTACCATTTTTCTCCCCCTTTTTGTCATAAATTGACAAAGGGTACTAAACATTAATATCATGGAGAAATAGATTTAACAAAATATTAGTTTTAAATAAGCACTTATTCCAATATTTGAAACTAAGAAAGATCCACCACCAATATTATCCCAATGATACCAATTAAATTGGATTTTTCAAATCTTTTAATTTTGAACTTATTTTAAATTTAGATCTTATCCCTTTATTCAAACTGGAATTTAGACATTAGATATTCACTATTCTAAATAATTAGTCACAATCCATTTGAACAATGAAAAAAGCACTCACATTGATGCATACATATATAAATGTTCATTCCACATAATCAACCACAACAAGATAGTAAAGAATGAACTACTTAAAGAAAATGTTGCTTTTCAATAGTTGATTGCATGATATGGCAACCCTTTCAAAGCCATATTAGTGAAAATATCATAACCATATAATTCAAATATTTATTTTTCAAAGAAATACCACCATATATGATCATAGAAATAAATATATCATGCAACACTATGTATGCATGAACATTCAATCACATACCAATTTGTGCCTTTTGAAGATTCATACCATTTCATCCACGTGGGCATGATTTAATTTGAAATTCCGGATCATTTAAGTCTTTTGAATCCACTTGAAATTTTGATCCGGTCCTTTTTTCTCAAATTTACGGATGTTGGGCGTTTTGATTTCACATCTTAGAATATTTAGCCTAGATCCGGTAATTTGATATAAGAACCTCATTATATTATTCCAATTCATAATATTTTGAGGTCTTGTCACATTCCCATAAGATTTGCCAATGTAGGATTGATGTCTATGGTGTGGAGCATTGTTATTCTTAGAGAATTTCACACTAGCAAAATAACTTTCCTTCTTTCTCTTTTCAAAGTGTGATTTTCCTCTAAAATTATTTTTATTTTTCTTTGCACCTTTGAAATGATTTTCAATAGTTTTATTTTCAAAGTGCAACGTCCTTAACTTGCATTCATGTCTGAAATGGCCAATTTTGTTACAATAGAAGCAAGTTACATGTTTTTTAGTCTTTTGGGTCAAGATGGGCAAAACAACATTCTCCAAGTTGTGACCAAAACCAATCTTGTTTCTAAAATCTTTAGCACCACTTAGAATGGTGTTCTTAGAAACCTCAGATTTTACATCATAATCATTTTTCAGTGTAGTGTGTACTACAAGGGCTTTATGTATAGGATCTTGGTCTATGCTTGCCTCATTGTAAGATTTAGAGGTTGTCAGGATTCTAGAATTCTCATCAATAGTTATACCTTCATAAATTCTTTCCAGATATTCCCACGCCTCCTTGGCTGTTTCAAAAGTCTTGATTACATTTAAATCATCAGCGGAAACAACACACATGATGGCATTGAGAGCTTTGAAATTACCATCATACATACTTCTCTCAATGTCATCCCAAAGGTTCAAGATTTTTGGTCTTATCATTTTATATGAATCTATGGTCACTTCTTCTATAGGATGTGATCAACCTTTTATGATGGCTTCCCAAGCGATTGGGTCTAAGGAAATTAGAAATATTTTCATTTTTATTTTCCAATAATTGTAATTGGAGCCATCGAAGTAAGGAGGTCTATTTATTTCTAAACTTTCACCCAAATACATAGTTCTAGCAAAAAGGATCAACTCCAGACGGTTAGTCAAATACGGAGTAACCTGCTCTTGATACCAATTGAAATTCCGTTACTAGAAGTATGCACGACTTAGAAGGGGTGAATATTTCGGTTTTCAATTTTAGTTCCCTTTTAAAAATAAATCAGATTTAACAATATGTGCAGCGGAATAAACGTGTGTGCAAGTGATAAACAAATGAATCAAACCATTAATACAAACCACACATGCACAACGATATATAGTGGTTCGGTTCACCTGAACCTACATCCACTGTTGGACTCACCCTCTCTAGGGCTATCTCAAATATACTATGTATGGGTCTCACACCCAAATAGTACAACCTAGTTTTTTATAGAGGTTCAACCCAATCGGTCTAATCCTCTAAACCTATTGTTTAGAGTGGTTCGAACACACTGTTCTAATCCACTTTACAATGTTTGAAATAAAATAAAGAAGAAATACTTGCCTTGGGCCTTGACCATTTTCCTTTAAGCTCTCTCTTCTTTACTGAATCTGTGTGCTCCTTTCCATTAGTTTAGCTCCATCAAAATGACTATCGGCACAGCAGTATAGGATAAGGGTATGACTGGTTTTATAGTCCTATATGAACACCTTGCTCTTCATTAGGATTGGGGTATTGATTACCCAAACATTCACTAAGAAGGATGATGAAGAAAGGTGTCTAGAGGGAAGGCCAAATGATCACTCACTGGTAATATGTTCCTGAGTGTTTGCTGTGTGTATTCGGTGCTTAAAACAGCCCCCTTACTGTTATTTTATAAGCAGTTTTAAGGAGTGCAGTAAGTCACGCCAGCGAGGCCTCGCTGCTTCTGATGAGGCCTCGCCAGAGGTAATTCTGGAAAGACAGCTTGCAGTTTTTCTGTAAGTCACGCCTGCGAGGCCTCGCTGATTCTGAACGAGGCCTCACCAGCGGTATTTGCTGGAAAGACAGCACATATGTGTTGTGTCAATGATTCAGCCAGATATCAATCAGATATTAGCCACCTCATCTCCACCGTGCATGATTTGCAAATCATTTATCTTAGCCACTAATCAAGGACTTGATGAGAATATTGCAAGGTGGATTACAAATCATGGAGGAGCCTTTCCATAATTGTTATGGACAGCTCCCCAAGGATATTCAAATTCAAACTTAAGAGAGGTGACAACATCTCACCATGGATAAATTTGTTTACCATAATAAGCTTCCAATCAATTTACCATAATTACCCATCTCACCATGTGGATAATTTTATTTACCATAATAAACTTCCAATAAATTTACTATAATTACCTCTCAATTAAACAGTCACAGATTTTAACTTTCTAAAACTGTAAGAGACTGAGTCAGCTCGACACAGGGTCAGCTAGACTCAGTTCAGCTCAGCATAACTGGCTGCGAGGCCTCGGCAGATTGCATGAGGCCTCGTGGCTGAAAGTCACTTATTATCTTATTTTTCCAATTGACTTCTAAGGCATTTGACTTAGCCTAAGGTCTCTTACGGTTCACTTACTTGTGTGCCAATACCGTATTCAGTGTAGACGCTTCAACTTCATAGTAGATCTTCTTAAACATCTAAGGCAAGTTCAACTGAGTCACGTAATTGACAATAAGGGTGACTCAGACCAACCGGGGCACTTACACACCGTGCATGATTTGCAGTTGATTTCTCTTAGCCATCAATCAAGGATTAGATTGGAAGATTTTAAGATGGTTTACAACTCATGGAGGAGCCTTTCCATACTTGTCATGGACAGCTCTCCAATGGCATTCAAATTCAAATTTAAGTGAGGTGGCAGCAACTCACCATGTGGATAAATTTATTTACCTATAATTATCTTCCAATCAATTTATCGTAATTATCTCTCAATTAAACAGACACAGATTTTAACTTTCTAAATTTGTAGGAGACTGAGTCAGTAAAACACAGGATTATCTGCACTCAGCTCAGCTCAGCATAACTGGCTACGAGGCCTCAGCAGATTGCATGAGGCCTCGAGACTGAAAGTCACTTATTCACTTTATTTTCCAATTGACTTATAAGGTATTCAACTTAGCCTAGGGTCTCTTCCAGTTCACTTACCTATGTGCTTGTAACATCCTTCCCTCCCGAGAGTAAGATCAGAGTAAAATGGATAATGATTTCCACGGAGGGAGGCAAGTGTCACGACGCGAGTCAAGTCCGAGTCCGAAAAACTCGACCCTCGACTAGCCCAACCTATCACATGCATGGATCGTAGTCCATGATAATAGTTACAACATGCTAGAACAAATAGCGGAAAAATAATATCATAAATCATGATCATAACATACTCGCATCTTAAGCAAAATAAAGTGTTCACCATAAACCAAACACAAATATCCGAACACAAAGTGACTAAGTTATTACAATCTCAAATTAAAATCTCCTATAAACTATACTGACTCCAAATTAAATTAAAATAAATCGAACTACACTATTCACGCTATCTCCTAGCGTCTATCTCGCTCACGCCTGACTTCCACTTGGTCTGGCCTCGCTTTCCTGTCCTTGATTTGCATTAGCATCTAAAAAGGGAAAAATTGTATGGGCTTAGTCAACGCGCCCAGTAGGAGTTCCGATCAAAGGAAAGTGCACCAAGAAATGTTATAACAAAATACATATAATCTGAAATCAATGTTAGGAAACTCACATTCTAATACGTAATATGTTGCATAATAGAAAGCTCATATTTCAAATCACACTTATCATGCAATGTCATGTCATGGGTGCAATGAATAATGAATGCCCTTTTCATGCCCCACATATCGACTATAAATCATATTCTCAATGGTTACTATCATTGGCCAATTATGTCCCAGCATTCCAGGCGGCAACCACGAGGGTGTTGTTCCCTATCCACAAGTTTAACAACCGAGACTATCGGTGGAGTGTGGCCTCCTCCCTCTGCGCAGAGTTTCAGGACTGGTTACCCAGGAGCCTTTCTGGCCCAAGCTCAATGCCGTATCTTCATAACAATGGACGCGGCCAAATATAAATATTTATTCAAATTCATCAATTTATTTCCGAGACCAAAGAATAGTCCGGACAGCTCAGCTTTGTCTCGGGTAATGCAATTCTCATCCCATGCTATATGCATGAGATACATGAATGTACCATGATGCTAAATTCCATGCAATATACGTGACAATATCTTAAATATTTCAAAAGCAAATAAACATCATCTCTTTCACATAAATTTGAAGAAAATCAATCATCACATTTATAATAACACGATATCCTATTTAAATCATAACTTTTAGTGCTTCAATAATGTAGGAAAACCTACCTTAATCGACTGTGATCAGCGGAAAGAGAGATCCACGTATCTTTTGAACGTCAATTAGTTCAAAGTCCAAGGTTCACTGTGAACAATGTTTTAAAGGTTCCAAATATCATTAATATTATGTCTAATCATTATAATATCTAAATTTAATAAAAGTGGGTGACATGTTGCTGCCCCTCCTATGGCTATGGACTTGGGTTGTATGTTAAAGCTTGGGTCCATGCCTTACATTATTAAAGAAAGGAAATAATTATATAACCCCATTACTTGAAGTAAAGTGGCAAGGTTTTCCAGATTTGCTACCATACACATATAGGTGTAGAAGTAGATTAATAATAAAACATAAATAAATGAATTCAATTTGGAAAAAGGGTTGGTTATCTGAGAGAAGGACTGGCCATTGGTGATTGGTAAGTAAATTGGCAAAAATTGAAGCCCATGGAAAAATTGAAAGACGGTGGTGTGATTTCAAATCAAGACATTTGGATTGGGCTCTCTGAAGTCCATGTGTTTAGTAGTCCAAGACTGAAAAACCAGTCCCCACTTCAAGCCAACCTTGGACTGAAAATCAGCACTCAGTTGAACAAACAGTTCTGAAATTTTGGGTAAATAAGAATCAAGTTTATTTGTCAGATCTGAGTGAAGTTTGGGTTTACCCAAATCCCATGAATCCTTGAAAATCAGTCCCAAGCATCACTAGTCTTTGGGCTGATTTTTCCCAGATTTAAAACTGCCTAACAGCCTATTTTCATTGGGGCAAAGATTGAAGTTTTTTTGCCACGGTCAAGAGTGACCTTTATAAGACTATTTACTAGTCGGGCTTGGCCGGCCAAAAGAAGGCCTAAACTTTAAATAAGATTAACCCAAATACAGCTAATGGGAGGATACTTAATTTACTTAGACAATTTCAAACACTTAACACTAGAAGATTTACAAGTTTGGGTTCTTAAGCATTTACATAAACTAATTACCCTAAAAATAATTAACAATTGAAGGCACCAACCTGGAAAAAATATCAGGAAGAAAGCTGATTGGAAAATCTGCTTGCCAAGGAAGAATATAGGAAGGGAAGAGATGGAAAGTGAGGAAACAATTTAGAGCTACTGCTGCTTCAACGTCTCCGCTGTTGCTGCTGCCAGATTGAAAAGCAAAGAGGGGAGATGAAGAGAGAAAACCGACCGGCACCGCGTGAATTTATAGAATCCAAGGTCGGCTGGGTATCCCGAGAGAAATTCGGATTGAAGGAGTTGAACACTGTGGGTGCCAAGTATTTGTTTCCATTTTGAAGAAGGAAAGAGGGAGAGGAGATTGAATTTGGGGAAAACTCTTCCATTAGGGTATGACGGTGAAAAAGTGGGAGGGAGAGAGTTCCATTGTGAATGAGGGATTTTTTTTGGGGATATAATTTAAGGGGGGTCATTTACTGTGAATGGGATTCATGTGGGTCTCCAAGGGCCCACATGGTTTCGGTACTCTTTTCATTACACCTAATTAAATAAATTTAATGTGAGAATTATTTTGTTAAAGCTAATTTCTATTGTAAACTCAACCAAGGGGTGTGGGTCCCATGGCCCACCCAACATTATAAATTTCTAATTGTATAATTCCAATAAAAATTCTAACCATGGGGATTAAATTCAAATTTAATAACTAAATTCTTCATCACTTAAAATCAAATAGTAAATTTGCATAAACAATAATAATTTATTAAACTGATCCTACCTATTGACTCGCTACTCTGGGTCGGGTCACTACAATCCGATACCGTATTTTGGTGTACACGCTTCAACTTCATAGTAGATCTTCTTATTCATCTAAGGCAAGTCCAACTGAATCATGTAGTTGACAATAAGGGTGACTTGGACGAACCGGGGCACTTACAGTTTTAGGAGGTGATTATGCTCATCTTGTCTATTTGCAATGGCTGCAAGTTGATCCTCTATAGCTTTCAATCTTGATGAGTGTGTAGTATCTGTTTCTCCTTCCTCTTGTTCATGCAGTCTCTTCGCTAAAGATTCTCACAAAATCAGCTTTGAGACTTTTCTTCATCATCCCTCTATCGAGTATCCTCTTCTCATCATAGATTGCATTCATGGCCGAACCCCATGGAGAAAGATTAGTGATGAGTATTAATGTGATTAATGACTTGACGTACTTTGCTATTTAAATGGAATAGAACTTGGTTCTATTATGATTCCGCAAATTGATGTTTTGATTTTATTCCGGATGTTGATATTGCTATGTGTGAACTATTTTCTTGGACTTGGTTCATGCACACATAGGGTTGGCCAGTTAAGGATCGGACTTTGGAAGTTCGGACTTAGCTCGCGTCGTGACATTCCGCTCTTGCTCACTACTCTGATATTTAAAAAAAATAAAAAATAGACTCATGATTTCGATGCGAGAAGGGCAGGGTGTTACAAGTCTATACATTAGATAGCAAAAAGGAGGATGGCTATTTCTCTTCGATTTCCAGTACTTGGTGATGGTCTGACAAATCCAAGTAGGAAGACAAAATTTGTTCCCCATTGCTATGCAACACAAGATGTGAACCATATGGCTTATCAGATCAAGTCGATTTCTATGTCAAGGACACACATTGGAACAACAAAAGAGGTGAAGAATTCGGTACTCAGGAAGCAACTGGTTTGACGGAAGCCAGATATTTCTTGTCCAAGTCACTTTGCTCTTCCCATATAGCTTCTTGGCAAACTTGGGTCTCTCAGTCAAATTCATCTCGAAAGGGATCGTAGGTATATATCCATCTACCATAGGAATACCCATAACATCTGAGACTAACTCAGGAGTAATTACATGTGAGCTTCGATCCTGAAATTCAATTTGGGTGTGATTCTTTGCAGGAAAGTCCTTGATAGAGCAAAACATCCTTAAGGCCATAGAGGAATCATCTTTCCTCCCCATTCCAAAAGGCTTTCCCACTTCATTTTCTTCAAATGTCTGTATGCCTTGAGAATTTGAAAATCTTGGACACATCATTATCTTTCCATGTTCCAAGCTGAGAACCCTTCAACCATAGCCAATGGTTTCAAGTGGGGTCCTTCTTCTTCATCAACTTCATTTGGAATTTCTTCCAAGGTGACTTTTTCAGTCACAAACACCTCCTCTTTATCATATTCAGTCACAAACACATCCTCATCACTTTCTTCTTGTCTACTTTCAAGATCTGGCTGAGGTTGGGGTTGAGGTTCTTGGAGTGGAGGTTGTACAGGTTCAGGTGCAGGTTGATCAGGTAGGGATAGAAGGCAGGGACAAAACATGGGGTTCTGCTTGACTTTGAGAAGCGCTAATTATAGGAGGTTGTTGAGAGGATTGTGCTGAAACAGGATCAAGGACAACAAGCTCAAAAACACTAGGTCTAGCAGATGATCCAGATTTGCTAACTTGGAGCTTGGCCAACCTTTCCACTTGAGGCACATCCATTCTTAAAGGCAATTCCTCTAAAATTTCCTCATTGGGTTTCTTTTTCTTATCAAATTTCTTCCCAGAAGTTGGAATAGTCCTCTTTGGGTTGCATTAGTCGAAGTGTTCTTAGTTTTCATGATTTAAATCCTCTAAGAACGAGTAAACTAAGAAATGCTCTGTTTTCCAGGAAATTCCAAGTAATTTCACGGAAAAACACAAAGAGAGGATAGGAAAGGCTTACCCGACCAAGATTTCACAGTGAATTCGAGAGCAGAAGAGTCGCACAATCACAAGGAAGTTTTTCTCCAGATCACATCTAGTCAAAATCAATTGGGAATGGAGGATTTTGCAAGGGTTTTTCCGATGTATTGAGGGTTCTTGAGATAGGTAGAGCAGTTGCAGCAACACTCGATTTGAAATCAACTGTTTTCTAAAATACAAAATAGGGGTTTTTAACTTAGGTCACTGCTCGCTCGATATATGTCAGCAGTCGATACATCGATCTTTACAAACTATAGATTTTTCAACATGTATCGACAAAAGAAAGTATATACCAATAAGAATGAAGACCAAGCACACAACCATACATTCATTTCATAAATTATACACCAATAAAAAGGCATGGAAATGAAGTATGAGACACCTATGGCAAGATTTTAAATATATAAATTAATATCATATATGCCACTTTAACATCTTGCACATGATCATTCCAACAGTAAAACAAGAATATGGAATGAAGACAAGACATCAAGGATGATTCCAAAACATGATTCAAATGTATTAACCATACAAAGAACATAACACCTTTGGACAAACATTGTGGGACTTGGAATCTAAGTCCACAACTCTATGACCCTTCAAGCATGACAAACACTAAAGCCAGGAAAAGTGAAATCAGGTTCTTGCAAGAGATCAAATGTGCCATGCCACAACACTTGGTTGTTTGGACTCACTTATACCAAGTTTGAGTTCAACTACAATTGGTCTAGAGATACATAAATTAAGCTCAAGTCTGAGACCAAAGTAGGGCAAGGGTAAGGTCCTATCCCTTTGGGATCCATACAAATTTTAAATACGGACCTTTCCTCTCAAATCTTTGAACTTTGGGCAATTTGATTCTACCATCATGAACATTTAGCCCACATTCAATGAATTGAGACAAAACTCTCCTTCTCATATTTCTAACCATAGTATGAGGAGATCTTGGTCTATCCCATTTTTTATTGCCAATGAAGAGACAATGTGATGTCTGAGGTGTAAAGTATTTCCTAGGAACATTCACAAATTGATTTACCTTTTCTTCTTTGCATAGTGTGAATTTCCAATCACATCATTTTTCCTCTTCCTTGCTCCTTGAGGAAGACCATCAACCACTTTTGATTTAAACTGCATTCTCCTTATCCTACACTCATGCTTGAAATGTCCGATTAAACCACAATAGAAACATTTTACTATAGAAATGTGTGTGGTGTGGCTTCTTCCTAGTATGGATTTACCAAAACCATGCCAATCATTATGAGGCTTACCCAAAATGGATTCTTCCAATTTTTTATTTCTTTGGGTAATCATGTCTTGAGATTTCTCTCCAAGACGTTTTCCAACTTCCTTGAGCTTCAAGTTTTCATTTTCAAAAACTTTTAGTTTTTCTTGAAGCAAATTTTGATTTTCTCTCAAATTCACAATTTCATCATTTGCATTTTCCAAATTTGATGAGAGAAGATCATTTTCCATATTAATACGTTGAAGTTGGCTAGAGAGTTTGGCATTCTCAATTTTTACCTTTTTAAGATGCTTTGCCAATCTCAAACTCTCAAAGTATAGGGCATTATAGGATTCTTGGAGGTCATCATCATCCTCATCAAGATCCTCAACACTATCCTCATCTTCACTTGAGGATCCCTCTTGGTTGGGTACAATGGAGGCAAAAACACATTTCAAATTATCACCTCTCTCATGATTCTCCAATTTATTATGAGAGGTGGAGCCTTCCATTGAACTATCCAAAGATGTACAAGATTTTTCAATAGATTCATCTTGGATAGAGGTCCAATCATCTTCATCATGGGATGTAAGTCTTTTCTCTATTTTTCTTTTCTAATAAGAGTAAACAAACAATAGAGAATAGTGAGCAAATTTTGGAGTACCCATGAAGGTGTTCTAGCACGGATCAACCCGGATGGTTATATCCTTTATGAAGAGCACTTCGGCTCTGATACCAGATAAAAATTCCATTTGGGTGCTAGAACAAGGACCAAGATTGTCCCTAGAGGGGGGAGGCGGGGAGAGGGGGGGTTGGTGAATAGGACAATCGCTAATTTTTCTAGTCTTCACAAATTTCTTGATTAATTGACAAATTTGGTGCGGGTTAATAATTTTAATCAAGAGAGATGAGTTGTGCGATCAAAAGTGTGCACAAATCACACAAGTAAAGATTAAAACCCACAAGGCCAATTTATAGTGTTTGGTTAAACAACCTACATCCACTCTAAGGACTCACCCAACATTGGGTTATCCTGAATTCACTATGTGGGGACTTACACCCTCATAATTAGAGTAGGAATTCCACCTCACTCAATTAGCTGGGATTCCATCCACCACTATGCCAGAGACGACGGTCTAGATTTTTTATAGTGGTTGTAGAGCAAATCCTCCTTAATCCACTTTTCCTAGATTTTGAAAGGTTCAACCAACCCAAGGTCTACTTCCTTATTCCTCTATTTTTTATAGTGGTTCCGGCTTCCTTGCCTTAGTCCATTCACAAGATGATCTATAAAATAAAATCACTAACAAGCATTTGCCTTTGTATGAGCTCACTTGTAGATATGTACTTCTTGAGGATGCTCTCCCAATGTGATGTCAAAGATGTGCCTTGTGTATGCTCAATCACAATCTATGAGAGGACTCTAGGATTTAGATATGTCAATGGATTCCTAGATCTATATTTTTTTTCTCTCTCTTTTAATCACAATCAAGAATATTGGATATTTGATTCATTGGTATAGTGCATGGAAAGTTGTTTGAGAGTTCTAAAATTGCCTCTGAATGACTTTCCAATTTGCCTTAGGATTCTCTCTAGCTTGATCTCAAACAAATCAGATCAATTTATAGGCAATTTAGAATTTCTGTCCGTTGAGCAGTGCGATATATCGACATTGGTCGTTATGTCGAGTGTTTGAATAAGTCCATTGTAATCTGCCCGTTGCACAAATGATTGTGTTTTAACAGAACTTATTTCAAACATTCCAACATAGACGATACATGTCGGAAGCCGATATGTCGAGTTTTTGACAAATCTCGATGCATGATTTCTGGTCGATGCATATTGACTTAAGACTTCCGTGCACAGTTCAAGCCTTTGAATATTTTTCGAGTCGCTATTCACGAGCTCGATTATCGATAAAACTCGATATAGCTTGACTATAAGTTTCTGAAAAATATTGAGATTTTCAGGCAGAACAAAAATAACAAACAACATAATGTATGTGATATATATAAATTAAAGGCTTACTAGTCCAATAATTTGGGGTAAAAATATCATTTTTCATGTCTTAACAGGATATGTAAAATGTATTTTAATATGAGAATATGTCTGATTGTGACCATTTAAGGGTTTGGGTTTTTTTCCATAGTCTTCATCGGACCAATCTATTGATAAGGGAAAGCTTGTGAGCCCTAAGTCCTCAACCAGAAACAGTTTAGTTTCCAAGGATTCCACCGGAACGGCTACACAACCTTCATGGATGCAATTAGCTAGGACATATGGTTTTGGAGAGTGCAGACCAAACAAGTGGACCTAGTACACATTGATAATAATATAACTGTCACTAAAGAAGATACATCATTAATGGCATCTTCATTCTTAAGGTGTCAGGGAATGATATGGTTCCTGCTGGTTTAATATCCAATCGGGAGAGAGAAGGAGCCCATTAGTGTGAGCATAGAGATGAGAGATTTTCACCAATGAAAGGAGTGAAAAGTCCTACATCGCTTAGACAAGCTATCTTGATCCTAGATATAAGATAGCGTATCTCCTCTTCTAGCACAAGAACTTTTGGGGTTGTGCAGTGGTGCACACTCCGAACAAAGCTTTGAAGGCCCATTCAGGTCCAAAGTAGACACTATTGTGCAAAGCGGGGCATGTCGTTATGATCTCACTATGAATTTAGTCTCTATTAGTCAGTTATGTGATTCCAGGTATGTTGTTCATTTTTCTCTTACTTCGTGTACTATGTAGAATCCTCATTCCAAGAAGCTGATTGGGACAAGCCATATAGAATGAGGATTATATGTGTTAGAGCAACTTTATGCTCCTGGTTTTGCTGCATCTTTTGTTGATTTGTCATTTTTTCTTTTGAGTCCTAATTCCTCTCATTTTTATTTATGGAATTATTGTCTTGGACATGTTTCTACGTCTTGGTTAAGTATGTTGTCTAACATTGGAGTATCTTATCAATAGTATCAACTTCATACTTCAGTCTTCATCATAACATGATGCTCAAGTTCTCACACCGGAGATATCATTATCAATATCAACTTCATACTTCAATCTCTCATCATAATATAATGCTCAAGTTCTCACATCGGATAATATCATCATCAATATCAATACCATGCATGATAAAAATCATTAGTAATAATGTGAACATATCTTACCAATATATATCAAGTCTAGGCATATAAATGGGTTCATTATTCGTTTATAGACTAGTAGACCTCGACTCCTTGACACCGTGTTATGCTTCTATTCTAACAGTTAGAATCAATATTCATCCCTTACATGGAAGCAGTGTCAAGTCTCGTATCATGGCCTATTTGGTCTTTTCCATATCATGTAATATCCATGAAACTACTCATTGCACTAGTTTAGGTTTACAAAACCTGATTTACCGATCTGTTATTATTAAGTATCCTCATTGTAAAACGTAGAGTATCATAGTATCTGTCAAATATACAAATAGAAATACAATGAATCATATAGTCAAACAAAATACACAATTATATACAATACAACATACATTCATAGTATTTCAAATCTTTTTGTCCTATTTTCCGAAAAAAACTCCAAGGGAAATGGATATGAGTCTTCTAAATGGACTACTATCCATTTCTAATTACAATAATCCATCAATATAATAAGGTGCTCAGGCCACTACAGATATTGTCTTCTGGAAATGACCATGGAGACATATTGAGTTAGGCCTATAGATATGCGATGCTCAGGTCACTACTCATATAATGAGTTAGGCCTAGAGATCACTCAGTGCCCGAACCCTTCTTTTCTACTGAGCAGCGAAGTTTATCGCTCAGATACTAATAGCTATCGGACTGCATTTTCACTACGCTACAGATAGAGGGTATCGGCCTGGAAGTGAATACATAATATAATAAGATAAACAAGGGTTAGTATCACGTTTAACTTAGAATTATATGCCTTTTCAAATTATCATCAAAGATTAAGATATATCCAACACAAATCTAACTTAATAAGTTTAAACAAAACTTTCAAAAAACCAGTTCTGGGTTCCTCAGAACATGCTTCGGAACCAGGTACTGTGGCTTCAGAACTTCCAAACCACCGCCTAAATTCTAGGTTTTATGAGACCCTTCGGAACTTAGGTTCACCCTTCGAAACTTCCGAAGTTCAGGCATCGAAACTTTCGAGCTTGTTCCGAACAGAAAACAGCAAAAATAGGAAAACATTTGTCTTGGTCTGCCTCGGAACTTGCCGAGGTCTACTCTGATCGTCCGAAGATGTCCTCAGAACGTCCGTGTCTTGTCTAGCAAAGGCAAAGAAAACGGTTGTCCTCTGTTTGCTTCGGAACCCCAAATAGGAGTTCGGAATTTCCGAAAACTGATTCTCGAAACTTCCGAGAGTCATCTTCTTCATGAGTCAATTGCAGACTGCTGTGATGGGACAATCCACTTAAAATACGAATTCAAAAACAGGGGGCTTCCTGAATTCGTTTTTCACAACTATCAGGTTAGATATGTTGTACAATTAGTTTAGTATAATTTCAAAATAAATTAGACAACCAACAAATAAGAAAAATCTATGATTTTAAGAATAAAACCAGTAAAACACATGAAAAGTCAAAGTTTGTACTAACTTTCAAAATTAATTTTGAACTCAAATCTGAACCAAATTTATTTCTGTTTGATCCTAAACATGCTAGAATTTGAAAATGAATCTAAAGATTACCTTCGCTTTCGAAATTGATGGAGATTTGAAGACTTTGAAAAAGTTTTCACTTTAAACCAGTTGCGAAGAACGTATGGAAAATGAAGCAACTTAGAAGAAGAAGAAGAAAGAGATGAAGCAACAAAATGAACTAAAGATTTCCTTGGCTAAAATCTGTTTGAATAGAGAAGGAGCCTATCCCTTTTTATAATGTAAAGAATGAAAGGATAAGCATTATCCAAAGTTTTGGATAAGCATTAATTAATGTTTTAGATGATGTTTATCTAAAACATTATCCAAAACATTATCCTTGATATTTATCCAAAACATTATCTTTGAATTTAATCCAAAACATTATCTTTGATGTTGATCCAAAACTTTATCCTTTTAGTTTTCTAATTAAATAAAAAAGTTTAGGTATTTCAATTTTTTGCCTTTCCAACTTCAATGAGTTTGATCAATGTGCTGTCGAACTCAGATAGAGCTAAACTTGGACTTTCAAAAAGCTCAATTCGTAACCTTCATGATTAATGGATAACAAAACATGATTATTTGAACAAAATAACACAATTAAGCCTAATTTTGGGTCAGGGTATTACATACTAAATTGAACAATGATACAAAACCCTATTTATACAATTGTTTAAAAACTCAAAAGCTCAGCCAAGTAAATCTGTATCAGTTAGACTCAACAACAATTCGAGTTGAGTGAGTCAGCGAGCTTTCTTAAAATTTTGAATTTTATGAAAACTTAGTAAAATTACTCAACTTGATAATATTTTTAGTCGTGTCCAAATTTTGTATTTTCTAACACTGACTTATACTAAATATTCGTTATGATTTTATTATTATACCTGAATTTGTGCCTTGGGATAGAATTAAAATAATATTAGAGAAAGCAAGTAAGGCAATGAAACATTAATCTCCTTGACAATATTGCAAAATAAAGAAAGCTACATTTACTAACAGTAATGCACATATTAGAGGCATTTCATTATTTTTACCATTAAACAATTTACATATATAAAAAGGATACCCAATAAATTAAATGGACAGAGAAATATTTATGAGTTTTTCCACCATTTTCTCATGCCAATGTGTGACGACCCGACCCTATCCCATCATGATATTGTCCATTTTGGGCCCTACCCGACCCGAACGGTTTTGCTTTGGGCCTTGGCCCACATGGCCAGGTCCAAAAGGCCTCACAATGAGGAGGTTGCCCCCTCTCAAATAAAGCTCCCACCACCTAAGCTCCCAACCAATGTGGGACCTTTGGGGGGGGTGCTACAATCCACCCCTCTTAAGGCCAGAGCTGTCCCTGGCTCTATCTCGTCACACTGTCAGGGGTCCACACACAGGCAAGCACGTCACACAAGTAGAGAGCCCTCACAGTTCGAGTGTTGAACCGTGCTTTGATACCACTTTGTGACAACTCGACGCTATCCCATTGTGATATTGTCCGCTTTGGACCCTACCAGACCCGTACGGTTTTGCTTTCGGCCCTGGCCCACATGGCCAGACTCAAAAGGCCTCACAATGGGGAGGGTTGCCCCCTCTCAAATAAAACCCCACCACCCAAGCTCCCAACCGATGTGGGACCTTTGGGTGGGGGTGCTGCACAATGTCCATTTCTATCTTATAATGTGCGACTTGTACAAGGTTGCACAAAACACTATTTTTGTCTCTTCTATTGGTTTTGGAGGGTTGGTACATATGTGTGTGTATCATCTCCAAATTCATCATGACCTTTAATTTTAGAAACATGTCTAATAAACACAAGATTAGTCAAAATAATTCAGGTTGCACATAACACTATTTTTGTCTCTTCGATTGGTTTTGAAAGGTTGGTACATAGGTGTGTATCATCTCCAAGTTCATCATGACTTTTCCCTATAGAAACATGTCTGTTAAACACAAGATTAGTCAAAATAATTTGACTATATGATTTTTTTTGTACAAAGATTTCCCAAATCGGATCTACATATGATTTAAGCTTTAACGATCCGTTCTTACAGCACAATATCACTTTGGGCTTAAAAAAGCCTCACGACTTTGCCTTGGGCTGTGTTTGGATGAGGGGTTACCCCGAGTAGGGGCACCCTTGAGTGGGGGTGACCCTGGAACTGGGATTACCTTATCTTATTTGATAATTGCAGTGGTAAAGTAAAAAACTTACCTAAGGGTAAAAAATCTTATTTGGTAACTACAAGCAAGTAGAACCTGATATATTAATATTTTTTAAGAAATTTTGTAAAACATAATTATTAAATAATATTCATGAAGTAAATCCTAATAATATAACTTATAATACTACTATATATTTTATAAATTATTTTTCATAATTATAATTTAAAATGAGTATTTGCATTCTAACATTAAATATCAACATATTTCTTCATAAAAAAATATAATTTTTATTTTTTATATTATATGAATTTAATAAAATATTAATTTTCATAAAATTGTTAATATGTCAGATTACCCCTGCTTACAGTTACCCCTATTCAAGGGAAACCCCCGTAAAATTTACCCCTCATCCAAATGCATCATGTTGAAAATATTGATACATTTTTAAAATGAACTTCCAACATAATAAATTGCTAATTACCCCAAAAGAGATTAGCATGAATGTAGCACCCACCCAATCCCAAGTCGGTTGTGGAGTTTGGTGGATGGGGCTATATATGAGGAGGCAAAACCCCTCTCCATCACAAGGCCTTTGAGCCTAGCCATGTAGGCCACGGCCCAGAATAAAGCAGTGAGGGCCCACGTGGGGCCCAAAGCGGACAATATTGTGATAGGTAAGGACGGGTCGTTACAAGTGGTATCCAAGCACGGTTCAACACTCAGACTGTGTGGGCTCCATTTGCGTGACGTTGCCTGCCTGTGTGTGTGGACCCCCTGTCAGTGTTACGTGACAGAGCCGGGGATGGCTCTAGCCTTAAGGGGGGTGGATTGTAGCACCCACCCAAGTCCTACATCAGTTGTGGAGTTGGGTAGAGGGGGCTATATATGAGGAGGCAAAGTCCCTCTCCATCACATGGCCTTTGGGCCTGGCCATGTGGGCCAAGGCCAGAACAAAGCCATGAGGGCCCACATGAGGCCCAAAGCGGACAATACTGTGATGGGTAGGGTTGGGTCGTTACAATGAACCTCAAACTCTTTCAGAGTTTTGAGACCCTATCGAAATTTGGACAAAATCACTTTAAAAATATGACATTTTGATAATTATGTCTCATAAAATTTTATTTTTATTTTTTATATTATATGAATTTAATAAAAAATATTAATTCTTATAAAATTGTTAATATGTCAGATTACCCCTGCTTACAGTTATCCCTACTCAAGGGTAACCCCCGTAAAATTTACCCCTCATTCAAATGCATTGTGTTGAAAATGTTGAAACCTTTTTAAAATAAACTTCCAAAAGAATAAATTGTTAACTACTCCGAAAGAGATTATCATGAACCTCAAACTCTTTCGGAGTTTCGAGACCTTATCGAAATTTCGACAGAATCACCCCTTAAAAATAAGATATTTTGGCAATTATGTTTCATAATTTTTTTATTTTTTGTATTAGATAGTTTAATAAAAAAAATATTAATTCTCATAAAATTGTTAATATGTTAGTTTATCCCTACTTACAGTTACCCCTAATCAAGGGTAACCCCCATAAAATTTACCACTCATCCAAATACATAATGTTGAAAATGTTGACACTTTTTTAAAATAATTTTCAAACAGAATTAAATTGTTAATTACTTGAAATATATTATTTTTTAATTATAATATATATATATATATATATATATATATTGAAAGATTTTAATTTTATAATATATAATTGATAAAAAGAGGAAGGCAAGGGGTATTGAGGGGTAGATTTTCAAATTTTGACTCTCACCCCCTTGTTACCAAACGAGGGTAACAAGGGGTCACAGCCTTGGTCTCAAAAGGCTGTGTAATAAAAGGGAGGGGTGCTCCCTCATATATTCCACAACCAATTCACTCTCTTGGATAGTACAGTACAGAACATATTTCCATGCGTTGAACACCAATTTTCATTCCCATACACGCCTCTCCTCTGCTCTCTTTACCAACCCATCCGAGAAACTAATGCATGCACCGATGCGAATTGTTCTGGGTGACTGATGATCAGGCTGAAGAATTTATGAAATTTGTGGAGGGAAGTGCTTCCTCAATGACCTCAAGAACATCAACGATGTGTTGATGCCAAGGTATCATATCCTGGGAGCATTATAAGCAAGGTATGGTTAAGAACAGGCCCGGCCCTGACCTTAGGAGGTGTAGGTCACCGTTTAAGGCCCCCAAATTATTAGGGACCCCAAGTATAGGTTCGTTCAAAGAGGCCCCAAATAGTAAGGGCCCAAAAAATTCATTTTTTTTTAAGTAACAGTAAACACAAGGAAACCCTAAATCACTGGCTATAAAATTGCTCCTCTCATTCGTGAAAACCCTTTCTTTTCGCCGCTCCTCTTACTCTCGCTCTCACTGACTCTCTCGACTCTTGCCACTGGCGCAACTCTGTCTTTGTCTGACTGTCTCTTAGAATCTCACTGCTCTCTCTCTCATAGTTTGGTTCCTCTTAGATTTGTAAAACTCTTTCTTCTGGAGTCTAGAGATCCCTACCTGGCTGCCTCTGCCCAACGGATTCTCTATGGTAATTACTAATCAATTTGTCCTCTCTTTTTATTTTTATTTTTTTCATTAATTTAAATTAGGGAAATGAGGGAAAAATCAGGAGAAAAAAACCAGAAAGAGAGAAGGAGAGAGGGAGGAAAGAAGGTCAAGGAGAAGAAGAGGGAGAAAACATGTACCTAAAGTCGGCTGGGAGGACATAAGGGGTGAAAATCCACAAATCCGGCAACAAAAGGGACGAGGCGGCTTCAATCGATCAGACAGAGGGCCGGAGCAGGAGAATTTGAATGGCTGAAAGGAAAGGAGGAGAGGCGGCACTGAAGCATATGTGGCTACAGTGACAGTGCTGTGGAATGCATGAAGGTTAAAGATTGGAGAGTGATTTCTTTCGTGGAAACATCTGGTTATATATAGAGAAAATTTTCTAAAGAAATTAAGATGGAGAGTGAAAAGTAAGGATTTCATGTTTTCCTGGAAATACAGTTAGCATTTTTTTCTTTCCTTTTCTGTATTGAATGAGGAGATTTGACTTTCATAGAATGTCTATGTCATGGAATAGTGAAATGAGGAGATCTTGGGATGTAGAGTTATCAGGGGCATGCTTTATATAGTGTTTGAGGATCCAAGTTTGAAAATTCCAAAACATTGAATCCATTAAAATTAAAAATGAAGCTTGAAAATGCAATGTGGCCCCTCTATGGAAAGAGAAAGGCTGGCATTAGATGCAAAGGAAAGGTCAAAGTTCTTAGCGTCTTTCAAATAATGGATTTTCATTGATGGTGAATTCATGACTACTGAGAAGGAAATTTTCCTCTACTTCCTTCAGTAAGAACTCTATCTAGTTTAGATACCTCTTTGCCCTATGATAGAGATTCTGCAACTCTATGTTTTTTCAAGGATTATGACAGATAGACTCAAACAATGTGAAATCTAGAAACAGATAAATGCCAAAACAGGAAATTTACTGGAATGACAGAGATTCTGCAACTCCATGTTTTTTTTTTAATTCCACTTTAGTGTTCTACTCTGCTTGGGCCTCTTCTTTTTCAAATAATCTGTCATTTGTGGGTTGTATGTAATGTATTGAGTATTCTAAACTCTAATGCTTCATAGACCATAATTCTATAAATGGAAGATGATGGGAAATTGAGAAATTCTATTCTAATGGGAAACTCGTACTGAAGGCAAACAAGAGTAGCTGACTGAAATCTAAGTTTTTTTTTCTTCCTTAATGAATCTCTAGACCCTGAATCCAACTCCAAAAAAAAAGGGTGTCAATTTACTTCATAGTAGGCAGTAGCCCCATCTGAGGCTACCATGTGACTGTGAGGTGTCTGTAAAGAAAGAAACAAGAGTTATTCTTTATTTACTTTGTTAAATATTTACTTATAATCTTTGCTATGTTCATATTTTACAGTGAAATATTCTGTGACTGTGATTAATCTTGTGGACCGGGACGACGAGCGTGTGATCATTTCCAACTTGTTCTAGGTTTATTCGCAAAACAAATCAGGTTTTATTGTTATTTAATTTTGATTATTTAGCTGTTAATTTTGTATTGATTATCACTATCATTATGTCTACTAGAAAATATTTTTCTGGACATGAAAAAAGAAAAAAAAAAGTTTAAGAATTTATTCAATCTCAATTAGGATCTCTTAATAAATATTTTAACAAAAAGTAAACAAACAGAAAGTTCAATGGAAGATTTGGTTAATAACGAACATAATAATAATAAAGAAACTATGAATGAACATAATGATATTAATTTGGTCAATGAAGAACATATGGATAAAAGTGATAATGAAAATAAGAATGAGAATGAAGAAAATGAAAATTTCAATGAACATGTTCCTTTAAACATTTATGATCCCGGTAATTGCAAAATATTGACCAAAATTTGAGACACATATTAGTAAAAAGATGTCCCATAAGAGGTACTAATATTGACTTTCCTAAAGATTCAAATAATAGACATTTTTCTATCACACATTATATTCGATATTTACCAAATGGAGAAAAATATGATTAGAATGTGGCTTGTTTACTCAATTGCTTTGAATAAAATATTTTGCTTTGGCTGTAAGTTATTTAATCAAGATGGAAACAAAACTCAATTGTCAAATGAAGGAATTAATGACTGAAAAAATATTGGTTATAGACTTAAGCTTCATGAAACTAGTAATGACCATATTACTAACCTGAGAAAGTGGATAGAATTGGAAATAAGATTACAAAAAAAATGAAACAATTGATAAAATTGTGCAAGAACACATTAATAAAGATAGGGAACATTGGAGACAAGTACTATTTAGAATAATTGGTGTTGTGAAAGCTCTTGCTAACAATTTGGCATTTCTTGGAGACAATGAAAAGATTTATGAAGAAAAGTAATGAAATATTCTTTCATTTTTATTGAAATGATCGCCGAATTTGACCCTATAATGCAAGAACACGTTCGACGTATTCAAGATAAAGAAATTCACTACCACTATCTTGGTTATAAAATTCAAAATGAATTAATACTTTTATTAGCGCGTGAGATAAAGAATATAATAATTAAAAGGATCAAAGAATCAAAATACTTTTTGATTATACTTGATAGTACTCCAGATATTAGTCATGAAGAACAAATGTCTGTTATGGTACGTTGTGTAGATATTTCAACAAGTCCAATAAAAGTAAAAGAGTTTTTCTTAGGATTTTTAAAGGTGGACGACACATCAGGACAAGGACTTTTTAATGAACTTATAGATGTTCTAAAAACTCTTGAACTTAATATTGATAATATGAGGGGACAAGGATATGAAAATGGTTCTAATATAAGGGAAAAATAAAGGAGTACAAAATAGGGTACTACAAATGAATCCTAGAGCATTCTATATGCCTTGTGGTTGTCATATTCTTAACTTAGGCATTTGTGATATGGTAAATTCTTGTTCTCAAGGTAAAACATTTTTTGGAATTATACAACATATATATAATGTATTTTCATCCCCTAAAAAGCGGTATACAGTTTTTAAAAATTATGTTAAAGGTATCACACTTAAGCCATTATCTCAAACACGTTGGGAAAGTCACATTGAAAGTGTAAAAGCAATTAGATTCTAAACTCCACAAATTAGAGATACTTTAATTGACTTAGTGAATACTTGTGAAGATCCTAAGACAAAGAGTGATGCTGAAGACTTAGCAACATTAAAAATTGAAAAATTTAAATTCTTATTTAGCATGGTTATTTAGTATAATATATTGTTTGCAATTAATAATACAAGCAAAAGACGTGAATATTGACATTGTTTTAAATTCTTTAAAAAGACTCATTTCTTTTTTTGAAACTCAAAGAGAAAGTGGATTTGAATATGCCATGATTGAAGCTAAAGAGATTGCTAAAGAAATGGAAATTGAACCTATATTTCATGAAAAATGTATTATTTGTAGAAAAAATATTTTGATGAGAATGCTATTGACGAGATAATACAATAAACTTAAAAATCTTTTAGAGTTAATTACTTCTTACATATAATTGATCAAACTCTTATTTCACTTCAGACTAGATTTAAACAATTTCAAAGATATGAAGATACTTTTGGATTTTTGTTTAATTTGAAAAATTAAATTCTTTAGATGATGGTAGTTTAAAGAGTTTTTGTAATAAGTTTGAAGATTTTCTAAGACATGACAAGATCTCTGATATTGATGGAAGTGAATTATTTTCAGAATTACAAAGTTTGAAAGATGAAATGCCAAAAGAAACAATTAAAGTACTAAATTATATAAAAAGAATGAATTGTTGTTTTCCAAATGCTTGGAAATGTTGACTATACCAATTACAGTTGCATCTACAGAAAGAAGTTTTTCAAAGTTAAAACTGATAAAATCTTATCTTCGGCCTACAATGTCAAGAAAAAGATTGAATGGATTAGCTATTTTATCTATTGAAAAAGATATGTTAAAAAAACTTGAATATAATAATTTAATTAGTACTTTTGCATTTCAAAATCCGAGAAGAATAAATTTTAAATACTATTTTGTTACAAATTTTATTATGATATTTTATTTGGATATTTCACACTTTGTAAAAAAAATGTATGATTTTTTTTTTGAGTGTATATAAGGGTAGGATGCCCCATCTTAAGAGTTCGCCTAAAGCCCATGAAATCTCAGAGCCGACTCTGATCAAGAAGCATAAACGTTCGAGATGAAGATACCATGCAGGATTTTATTTTGTTTCTGGATGCAATCGAAAAGGTTAGGAAGGGTTGCTAGAGAAAGTCCCACAAATGATATTGTCTCAAGCCACATACATAAAGACATCTCTCTTATTAATCCCTGTCCCTACCCATTCGGCCCATTGAAACAATAAAAGGTGCCTTCCAAACCAGTCGTCCCTCCAGTGTTGTACTCTTGTGTTTTTCGGTTGTATGTATTTTAATTTTTAGGAGAGATTTTGGGTTGAAACTTATATTAAATAATTTTCCTTTACCTCTTCTGGTTTCCGTTTGTTCTTGCATTTAAATTTTTGTATTTTATTATTTTGAATTTATGTGTGAAGAATCATAAAAAATCGATGAGGCTATGGGGGCTATTATTTGATGATTTTAATTTGAATTGGTAAGCAGATCCCTCTCTAATCCTTTCTATGTCTTGACTCCTTTAGGTTGGATCTAGTCAATTTATTTTTAAAAAAAATAAACATGATCTGAACTCAATGTTTTTATTCAGGCCACATTGGATTCCCTGATCAAGTTAGAAATTGCCACACCATACTAAGGAGAGAAAGAGTATGATTGGAGTCATAGTGGACTCCACATGTCTAGATTCTCATGAAAACTACATGAGTTACGGTTCTTATTATTGAATATATTAGAATTAGGATTCTTAGTTTGGGTTTATCTCTATTAAGAGATGTATTTAGATTAGAAGTGTAATAGCCCTAGGGTCGGCTAGAGGATATATATAGTTGTGTAATACTCTTTAATAAATACAGTTTCTTAGTTTCTAATATGGTATTAGTCAAACCACGATCCTGATTAGAGAGAATCACTGATCGCCTTCCTCTTCTCTCCCTCTGCCCGAGAATCTCGTTGGCAGATGGACGGGACACGTAAGAGAAGATTGTGTTCTTCCTTGATGGTGACTTCACAATCGTTCCAATTCGTCCTTCGCATCTGATCCGCTTTGTCTCTGCCGTTCCTCTTTGGTATTGTGCTCACGACCACTTCGGCGCCCACATCGATCAATGATCGTTCCTTAGGCAAGAGATCTGCCCTTGTTCATCATTTCGTCTTAGTTCTTGCAACCATATTTGTTGCCTGGCTTAATACCTCTCTCCATTCAGATCTGTATTGCTTTGCTTTGTCCGATCTCGGCGCTTCCTCCTCTGCCACCTCTACATCAGCCCCTCCCAGCACCGCTCCCTCATATCTACATTGTTTCCAATCGCAGCCCAAATCTCTCAGATCTTCGTCCCCCAACGGCTTGCGATTTGGGAAAAGGGTGAAAGAGAATAAATCTAGAAGTTTGCATTACCTAGCACGAGAGGCCATTGCAATAACTTAATACTTGCAGATCTGATGAGTCCGTATACAGTTTTACAGCCTTTGCAATCTGAACCACTTCGACCCAGACCCTCCATCGCTGGTCAGCCAGCGCCAGTCCGCCATTTACATCACTGCCCTACACCCAGATCTGTGCAGCTCTTGTCCAATGATCTTAGTTTCGCCTTTTCTCAGGCGAGTTTGCTATCTGCCATCTCCGTCTGTGTTCCTCTAAGGTTTGAGAACCCTTCTTAAATTTGCCCTCAGATTGCAAAGGGAGGAAGACCTAGGTGTTTTTTGCTCGTACTGTAGCCTTGTCAGGCTATTCTCGCACTCTCCACGCCGGTCTCGCCTCTCTAGCACCACCAGTTCAGCCCAGACCTAGGATCATCCTTCTACAGTCCCTGCATCTACACTATCTTTGTTTGCCTTTGCTGCTATGCGTCGCCTCTGTATCCTTGCCTCTACCACCTTTCGCTGTTGGTTTCTACTGTTCGTTCGAGGGAATGTGTTCTTGAGTACTTGCTTGCTTGCTGGGTTTCACTGATCTGCATCGTCCAATAGTTGCTACTGAGTAATTGCACCTATATCTTTGAAGTTTCATAGTTTGACAACTTGGAGTATGATTTGTTTGCCTCATCATTGGCATCTCTACTGTCTTGTTTGGTTCTCGAAACTCATAATAAAAAAAGAAAGTTTTGATCAGTTTGTCCCTGTATTGAGTTCAGTTTGTGAAAATGCCCTTGGTTCTTCCTTTGTTTCTCTTGGTATCTATCTTCTTCCTGGATCTTGATCTATCTTGATTTGCATCCTCTCATTCGATCGATTTGTATTTGTCTTCCTCTTGTATCTGGACGTTGATGTAACGACCCGTCCTGCTACAGGGCACGTTAAAACTGATACGAACTCCTAAAATCGATCCAATACAATTTCGGATACTTTTTTTTTGAAAGGGAGACGCCGCTCCTTGCAACCCACACTAACTATAGCAATCCGCCAATAAGTCAAAAACCGTAAGCATCAATCAGAATTACAAATTATAGCGTCATTACATTATTACATTCATCCAACTTAGTGAAATGTACACATATCTCGAATACATTAGCAATTTCCGATTACAAGATAAAACCATGATAAGTACTAAGCTGCAGTCCTACGCCCAAAATCCGATTGAGGATCCCGTCGACCATCCCTCTATGGAATACCTGCGAGGCAAGGGGTGAGCTCTACATGCCCAGTGAGGGTAACACACACACCAAATGTCACCCAGCATACACTATGTATATATGTAATCATATGAACATATTAATGTCTATGAAGTTTACATGCATGACTATGCAAGTGGGTGCCCTACCCCTAACACACAGGCCCACATCAATCGGGCCACTAGTGCATCCTCTAACCCACTCAATGCATCCGTCGTAGTTCATCCGTCCTCGGGTACACAGACTGACCTCCAACCGGGTCAGGATCCCTCCTCCTCGACCAGACCTACAACTCTCTCATGACAACCAGCACGCATACCACAACCAACCCAAGAATCGGACCCATTAGAGTCCTAAACTGACTACCACATAGGAGTAACCACCTCACCAGTCCTCAACGGACCGCCAACCAAAATCATCCATGGTCTCCTCAACCGAGCACCAGAGTCTCGATAATCAAACCCATAACCTTGGACCCTATATGTTGGTCTCCACACGACTGATGTATCCACCTCCCACAGAATTCTATAGGTCTTCTACCGAGTGAGCCGGCCGAACTCACTCGATAGGCGTCCATAAATTTCTGGTGAGTCACACCCACAACACAAGTCTCAACGATGAACCCCAATACTATAACCTGCGGGTAAACGTACTACCACCTCGCACCACAGGCTGTCCCCACCATACCGGTGTCCTAGCCTGGAATATCTCATCACATCACATCGCACCATCCTTCGATCAATGAGTGGGCGAGCACATCCTCAGCCTACTCGATCATCCGGGGAATCACAGACCATACCAGCGGGAGCTGTCCCTCACCGTATATTCCCTCGACCTAGGCGAGCACCTCCTCAGCCTACTCGGTCATCCAGGGAATCACAAACCATACCAGCGGGAGCTGTCCCTCACCGCATTGTCCCTCGACCTAGGCGAGCACCTCCTCAGCCTACTCGGTCATCTAGGGATCACAAACTATACCAGTGGGAGCTGTCCCTCACCGCATCGTCCCTCGACTTAGGCGAGCACCTCCTCAGCCTACTCGGTCATCTAGGGATCACAAACTATACCAGCGGGAGCTGTCCCTCACCGTATCGTCCCTCGACCTAGGTGAGCATCCCCTCAGCCTACTCAGTCATCTAGGGATCACAAACTATACCAGCGGGAGCTGTCCCTCACCGCATCGTCCCTCGACCTAGGCGAGCATCCCCTCATCCTACTCGGTCATCCTAGGGATCACAAACTATACCAGTGGGAGCTGTCCCTCACCGCATCGTCCCTCGACCTAGGCGAGCATCCCCTCAGCCTACTCGGTCATCTAGGGATCACAAACTATACCAGCGGGAGCTGTCCCTCACCGCATCGTCTCTCGACCTATGCGAGCACCTCCTCAGCCTACTCGATCATCCCGGGACAACAGTGCATACTGGCGGGAGCTGTTCCTCACCACACCATCCCCTGGTTAATGAGCGGCGAGCACCTCCTCAGCCTCCTCTGTCATCCGGGGATCACCTCATCCGTCGTACATTCGGGTATCGGAACCGTAAAGGGCTTCTAAGGTTACCTTGGGTGAACCAACATTCAGCCTGATGGCCTATCTGGGATTAACATAATTACTTCCCAATTAGTCCTTGCCTAGGACTCCCAAGGCACCTTGTTCCCTAAATCAGATCACGCCCCTCATAGGTACGTCCGGGAAATGCAAGACGGACCGACCATTTGATCCATGCGAGGGGTTACAATTACCAGTTTCCTAATCACAAGGGAGTCTGAATCCAGCCACGTCTCCACTGCGCGGTCCCACATAACATCCCCACCCTAACTACCCGACAAGCTAGGGGGAGCCTCTAGATCCTGATGTTACCTAGTACCCATGCCCCTACCGACATCCCACATACGTCAGTTATATGTATGCACAATTAACTCTACACTTACTAGCATAGTTTGTCATATAATAACCAGGTATATGCATCACTATTTATCACAGGCTGGAATGTTAACATCCAAGCATGTTATAATGTCTAGCAGTCCAAACTAATCATCACCTGGTTATATGGCATATCATCAACCGAAGTATATCACACCATAATCAGGCATATACCACCACATATCACATATTCACATGTTGGCATATTAACAGATTATCAATAAAAATAAACTCCAAATCATGTCACCACACAATCAATCAATTATGACATCACATAATCAATTCATACATGCCTCTGCGGGCATCGGATATGAATACACCCGGATGGAGACCCGCCACATAATGATATCAACAGTTCCTTTGCCGAGTGGCTCACAATATTAGGGACCCCCATTCGCCGCATTCCGTACCCGCACATCTAATAGAGTAGTAATATGCATAGATGCATGCTAAAAGCGATGATAAGTTCCCTCACCTGTGTGTGTCTTTGAAATCCAATGCGAGAAAACAAGTCTGGGGATTAAAGGAGCTCCAGTCTGTTGAAACGAGAACACAAGGATAAGTAACCGGGCAAAACGGGTCAAACTAAGTCTGGGCTACAAACGGGCCCGAAAGCGAGTCGGGTCTAAATCGAACTGAAGTGGGCCCGAAACTGAAATCTGGGTCCAGAATTGGTCCGGGCTCGAAACTGAGCCCAAAACTGGAAACTGGGTTTGAAATTGGATCGGGCCCGGAACTGGGTCGAAACGGGCAAGGCCGAACTTGGCCGGGCCGAACTGGGCCGAGCCCGAAATCGAGTTGAGCCAGTTGGGTATGGGCCTGATTAGCCGAGTCGGGCCCAGGGCTGGGCTGCCAAGATTGAACCTAGCTGAGTCAACTCAGTGTCGGCTGAGTTGACTCAGCAGCCTAATAAGGAAAAAGGGGGAAAAGAATGGAAAAAGAGAGAAATCAAGGGAAAATAAAGGAATAAGGAAAATGAAAGAAGAAAGGAAAGAAGGGAGAGGAGATCGAAGGAGATACCTGACGGAGAACTCAGATCCGGCGGCGGCGAAGGGCAAGAAGGGCAAATCCGAGCTGGACTAGGTGGTTGCAGCTCGGGTTGATTTCAAATCGAGGCCGGAGAGAAGAGGAGGAGAGGGGCTGGAGAGATGAAGAAGAAAGGGCCGAGAGGTGGAGAGAGAAAGGGACATGGGGAGGCGGCGGCTAGGGTTAGAGACTTTTGGGGTTTTAGTAAGAAGGAAAGGGAAGAAGAAAGGAGAGGAGAGGGGGAAGAGGAAGAGAGGAATGAGAGAGAGAGAAGCAGCTGCGGCGGCACTGTAGCTATGCGCTACAGTGCTGCCGAAAACGAATTTTAAGGAAAGGGGGGTTAGGTTTAGGGTTTGGTTTTCTTTTCTCTTTTTTTTTTTATAAAATCTTAAATTTTCCAAAATTAAATAAATAAATTAAAACTCATTAAAAATCAAACGTCAAACATCGAGGAAGATAACGTGTGATTTTCAAACTTTTTATATGATAAAATATTCAATGATTCGAAATTACCAAAGTGCCCTTCGAGTGTCCGAACTCAAAATCGGGCAAACTAGGACCCAACACGGGGCCCACACCTTCCCCACTGCTACCAAGACCCCAAAACTCCGAAATATCGGGTCGGGTCACTACAGTTGACCCAACCCCTTTGTAGTCCAGTTTTGTCTACACTATCTTTTTTCAGGAAGATTTGATTTCGTTGGTACCCTTTGCATTCGTTTGGTACCCTTTGGAGCCATTTGGCCACAGTTTGGAGGATTTGGTTTATTGTTATCTTCGCTCTTTGCGGCTTTCTCACACTTTGCAGTCTCTATTTGCACCAAACAGACTTTATGTTCTTTGGAATTACAATTGGTAGTGGCATTAGCATTGTCATCAGTATTGGCGACATTGGCATTGATATCAACAAGTGGAAGGAGGGAGAGTTGAAGTAAGTTCGGCATCGGTTTTATGACTTGCAGCACACGTGGAATATTGGTTCAATTTTGGTTGGCTTCGTCGGTACGTCTTCACCATTGATTTGCTTCCGCTCCACTAGATGGCGTCAGTCGACACTTGCTTTATCTGATTATTAGTTTGTTTGTTATTTGTCCAATAATTGTAAACTCAAAGTGTTGAACCACTTGAATTTAAGGGGGAATGTTGAATATATTAGAATTAGGATTCTTATTTTGGGTTTATCTCTATTAAGAGATGTATTTAGATTAGAAGTGTAATAGCCCTAGGGTCGGCTAGAGGCTATATATAGTTGTGTAATACTCTTTAATGAATAGAGTTTCCCAGTTTCTAATACTTATAATATGTGTATACGTGTGAGCATGCATGTACACGCAGGTGCAATGGTCTAATGCAGGGGTATAAATATGGGTATCTGCTGATTTATTTCTCTTATTTTTCTTTTACAAAACCCACCAATATCGGACGATATCGATGTAACACCCCGCCCTTCTTGCATCGAAATCGGAGTCTATTTTTTTTTTAAACAATATCAGAGTATGAGCAAGAGAGGGATGTCACGACGCGAGATAAGTCCGAACTTCCAAAGTCCGACCCTTAACTGGCCAACCCTATGTGTGCATGGACCAAGTCCAAGAAAACAGTTCACACATAGCAATACGGTACACATGCGGAATAAATCATCATTGCGGAACCATGATAAAACTCATATCCAAACCATTTGATAGCAAAGTACTTAGTCATTTAATCATATCATCATTATCCAAATAACATCCAACCATAGCAAAATATCTAAGTTATTACATTCCGAAAACTAGATACTCTAATACAAGTCCATAAGTATCTTTATTCAAAACATATAAAATAAATAGTCCAAGCTCCTATGCCTGGCCTTCCTTGCGTTCCCCGTTTTCCTCATTTCCTGCATCATTCACTACAGTGTAGAAGTAGGGCACTAGAACAACGTGCCGAGTAGGTATTCCAGTTAAGGTTAACACATGGGTTAGTACAAAAAATCCAGATATAATATATATCAAAATCAGGGGTAATAAATCATAACATATTCATAAAGCATTGTATCCAAACACTGTATGATAATAGAGATCCAATCATACCGATAAAAACTAAAACCTTGCATGATAATAAAATCATAATCATGCTGATTCAATGCCATGCCATGCTATCATATGCAATGAGTCCCACCCATCATAAATACATGGTATCCTCTTGATGGAAGTCTTCTCATCAAGGTATTCCCCACAGTTCCCTCACAGACATCCCGACGGAGTGTGGGCTCTGGTTACACAGTATCCTCTTGATGGAATTCTCCTCATCAAGGTAATCCTCGTAGGTGGGATTCTCATCACCAAGGGAGGCCCCACAGTTGCCTTACGAAAATTTCGACGAAGTGTGGGCTCCGGTTACCTGTCATCCCTCCCATGCCATGCATGAGATGCAAATGCCAACATGCTATGCAATAAAACAAATCATAGCATTTAAAATCTCATATTGAAACATATAATTTTGCAACATAAATATCATAAATCAAATAAAAGCAATGTACATAAGCCCATGGTTTGAAAGAGGTGGAATCCTACCAAAGACCATTATGTGTCTTTGCGTCTTTCGTCCGGTAACCGCTCATGATCGCAAACGCCTTATGAGCTCCCCTTACCTTATAATATAATAATTAATCATAATCAAGTCCTACTTGATTTTCAAGGTTCTAAATCCATAAACAAAACCCCATAGGGTTCGGCCATACACCATGGTCGAACCCATGGTCTAATCTTTAGTTAATTACAATTATGCCATTGTTCATACCTATAGCCATTTTTCCTTGTTTAGATTCCAAATAATCCACTCATACTTCTTTTAATCCAAAACACATAGTCCCATAAATAATTCATGGGGTTCGGCCATACACCATGGCCGAACCCATTGTTCAATATTTTCGCATATTTACAAAAATGCCATCCATGGCTATCATTTCATAATCCCATCTTTTCAGTCATTAAAACAATTGCCTAAGCTATTGTTTGATCCACAAATCACCTTAGGTCCATAAAATAAGCCTCATGGGGTTCGGCCATCCATACACCATGGCCGAACCCATGATTCTCCACTTTGGCATGTAATTACAACTTTGCCATCTATGGCTTACATAACCAATAATCCGATCCTTGCAACATTAAAATCATAATTCATTAACATAAAACATAAATTTGATTCATGGGGTTCGGCCATGCACATGGCCGAACCCATGATGCCTAAGTTTCCATAAATAATCTCCACCTTTCCATAATTGGAAGGTTTCCATAAATAAACTCCACCTTTCCATAATTGGAAGGTTTCCAATTTAATCTTCCATGGTCTATTTTTAGATACTTTTTAATTCTAATGTCCACCTTCCAAGAATAGAAACTTTCCAATATTAAACCAATTTCCATAAATAAATGCTTCCTAATTTAGCAACTTTTTTTCCACACTTGGATAGTTTCCAAATTTAGACACCATCTTTCCATAATTGGATGCTTTCCAATTTTAGCAACCAATAAGCATTTACCATTCCAAAACTACCCCATGGGGTTCGGCCATACACCATGGCCGAACCCTATGGTTCATGATCTTGACCATTAATTTAACTCCATTACATTTTATCAATATCCCTTCCACGGGGTTCGGCCATACCCATGGCCGAACCCTATGGTTCCATTAAAAATTATTAACCTTATATCCATATAATCCAATGCCTATGAAAACCCCAATTTCATAAATTTATTTGGTGGGGTTCGGCCATACACCATGGCCGAACCTCACCCCTCCAAACATCATATTACATTATCAATGATCTTTGATTTAAAATCCTCTTAAAAACATAAGTATAAATCCATTATCTTCATGTTTGAAAACCCCATAAACTTATTAATAACTTCCATGGTTTTCATTCTTAAAAACCCAATAAAATAAATCAAGTCTTTCCATGGGGTTCGGCCATGCACTGTGGCCGAACCCTATGGTTCTTTTTTTTCCATTTAAATCATTAATCCCGTCTCCAATCTTCCTCCATGGGGTTCGGCCAAACACCATGGCTGAACCCTATGGTTCTTTTTATTTCAAAATAAATTTATCAAACAAGATACTAACATTTTTCTGATTCCTTGCTCTTCGAATCATTCTCCTTTCTTCTTAATTTTCCCAAACCAAATATACCTCTTGCTGGTTGCCTTCTTCCTCTCCTTGCTCTTTGCCGTGAGAGAGAATGAGAGATTGAGAGAAATAGAGAGAGAAATTCGAATAGAGTGTAACCTTGTGCCCTTGTCCCTCTCTCCCTTTTTATAATTTTCCCTTGGTCCATATTTAGGAAGTGTTTAAGATAGCTACTCCCCCCTTTGGTCGTGCGCCCCATGTGTCATTTTTAGCCATTGCCGACCTCTCTTCCTTATTTGGAATGTACTATAGCTAAACAAATCCCCTATGCCGTGCGCCCCTTCTTTTAATTTAGATACTTCTTTTATTTATTTTAAGAAAATATGCACACCTTTTTTAAAAGATCCCATGCGCCTATGATAAATTTTATTATCTAAAATTCGGCCAAACTTATCCCATACATGGCCATAAAATCTTTTAATTAATTTTTTGAACACAATGCATTACTAAAATAATTCAACCCATTTAATTTTGATAAAATCAATTCCACAATTAATTGGGTCCTAATTGGGTCATGGCCTAATTCGTTATCCATATAAGATCCAATCTAAAAATTCACAATTAAAATGGATAATTTTCACATAAATAATAAATTGAAAAAAATCCGGGGTATTACAATCGACGATCAATATCGGACGATATCGACTAATATTGTAAATATCGTCCGATATGTATCATATCAGTCGATATATAAAGGTTTTCAAAACTGATATATATCGGGCGACTAGAGAAAGAGTGTCCTTGTAGTCATAGTGGACCCCACATGTCTAGATTCTCATGAAAACTACATGAGTTACGGTTCTTATAATATGTGTGAGCGTGCATGTACACCCAGGTGCAATGGTCTAGTGTAAACCATATTAAGATAAATTCTAAGCCTTTTAAATAATTGTTTATACTTTATACCTTTAGATTCAGATCTAACCTAAACCTTTATCCATTTGATGCATCCTGATTCTTGGATTAAGCACTACCACTAAAAAAATTCAAAAACTTTTTATTTTGAACTTCAAATTTTGAATGACGAAATGATTCAATGGACCTCATTTAATTACAATTTGATAAATCTCAAAATGAGTCTATCCAACCATCTAAATTTATAATCATTGATTGGATCTCATCCTTTGACACGACTCATTAGAGTACTCATGCTTTTAAGCCCAAGCATGTGTAAAACACATGCATGTACACACACATAAAATCAATTTTCTCCTAAAATGGTGGTTAGTGCTTGCAACTTTCATGTGGCAATAGCCTTTTGGGGTGATTCAATTTGACTTATTTTGAGTTAGACTAACCATTAATCTAACACCATAAAATTTAAATTCAAAATCTAATTCAAATCTAGATCTGAATAGATTCTAATCAGATATAGCCATTAACTGTCTAAAATTGTATAGCTATATTTTTTTTTTACTTTTTGCAAACTTAACTTTGATACAAGCTATACTGCATTCTATAAAATAATTCATATTAGATTGTATATCATCTAATGTGGGGATCAACATTATTTTTGAGTGAGGAGAATGATCTAATTAATAGTAATAAGACAATTATATGTTCACATACATGTATCTCAACTGATAATCTTTCACTTCAAAAAATAGGAGGTATCAGATTCAACCTCTTTGACTTGATTTAATGTGTCTCAAAAGCGGTGAGTATCACCTGTAGAGTACCGAGAATATTGCAATGGCTCATAAATATCATATCAAATACAGAGAGGAGTAGATTAGAGTATGAGACAGAACTTTCAAGTGGCTATTCTCTAAAATATTTGAGACCGTCACATGAAACTAAAACAAATGCTCCAATCAACCCTATTCGTTGGTAGAGAGAATCATGAATCTGTATGCTGCGATTTCAGCCTTAGAAATTTCACCGGTGTCGGCAAGTGTGCAAAATGATCTTTTATTTTCTTTATTGCCTTCACTAAAATGTCAGACGCCTCAACCATTGATGTTTTCACATTGTTGTGAAGAGGTGGATACTTATCAAAGATCTTTTTAGTGTTTCAATTTATTTGCCTAACTAGGGGTGAAATTCAGGTCGGATTTTGGACTTGAACCCGCATGACTTGACCCAAAAATCATGCAGGTCGGGTCATGAAAGTTGGGTCAATGGGTCAGGTTAGGGTTGAATTGAGTTGAGAAGTCAGAAATCCCGTATTGAATTCGATTCGAATTGAGTTGAGAGATTTTTAAATTAATCAGACCCTACCAACCCAATCAAACCCGACCCAACCCAGCAAGAAGTAGGCTAAAGTAGGTTCCTAAATGTGGGTCGGGTTGGGTTTCAGGTTAAATCAGGTTATAATTCGAGTTGGGTTGGGTCATTACGTCTGAGTAAAAAGGTCGAGTCACGTTGTGTTATATATTATAGATGAAGATAGATGCAAAGCATATTAGAGAATTGGAAGATGACACCATCGATGTTGTCTTAATATTTTATGAAAAAGTGGATTGCAAGAAGAAAGCTTCAATTCAAAGATCAATTGGTATGACATTAGTGAAATAAGAGGCCTAAGTCCAAGATATAACAGTGCAGGGGTCCAAATATCGGCCGATATGCCGATATCGGCCTTTTTTGTTTTTGTAAAAAAATGAGGCCGATATATTGACCGATAACGAGATATCAGGTCGATATATCGTATCGGCCGATATCGAATTTTAAACTCCTGAGCTGTCCAAACCAATTTAATCTTAATTAGGTTGATGGATCTCAATTTAGAGGTTCAATGTGAGAGAGTTCATCGTTGACTCACACTAAATTTTACAGTTCTCTCACATTCTTGAGTGTAATTTTCATTTGATTTTTTAATGAGTCTTTATTTTTCATTTTTTTTTTTTAATTTTTGTGTGTTGTAATTCAGATTTTTCTCAATTTATTTAAGCTAGAATTTGAATCTCAAGTTTTAAAATTGTGGTTATAACCATTTTTATTATTTAAATCAAACTTTTGAACTTTATCGATAATCGATTGGCCCTAATCTTAGTAGGGCCATCTTTGCATCATTTGATGGTAACAGACTGACGTGCATCAAAGACTTGAGGATGATAGTCAGATATGAACCTAGTACGTGACTAACCCAGTGTCAACTGGCATTGTGGCAAACTATGGGCCTGGGCATGAAAGCCCACAAATGTGACCGATAAAACTTGAGATCTAACTGGAAGTTAGAATTAATATTGAAGAGTTAGAAGTCTTGAATTCGAGTTATTCCAGTGTGTTTAAATAGGGAGACTTGTATTTGCTCTGGGATTAGTCAATCTAAGAAGTTCAGACATCTTAGTCATTTAAAAAAGAGAGTAAAAACTTAGCTTGTTATCGATAAAAAGTAAGAATGAAACTTAGTCCAACATATAAATTTTACTTAGATAATTAGACTTTATTGGAGGTGTCATCCAAATAATTTTATCTTATTTTTATTATTATTAAAATATAATTGTAATTAAATTCAATAAATTATTTAGATAATAATTAATCTTAATCATCTATGAAAAGCTATAAAGGGGTGAATTTTTTAAAGAGACTATTATGTAAATATTAAAGTGAATCTTATATTTTTAAATAAAATATGTAGAAAATAATAAAGAGGTTGGAGGTGTAAAATTTAGTTTCATTCAACCATTTTAGTTTTTATAATTTTAAATATAAAAAAAATTGATTGTTGTAAGCTATTTACTTTTATGACTTATCTCATAATATTGCGATAATCAGATTGAAGAGCTCTTTTTTAATTGGATTATTCGTAAAATCTTTAATATAGATGTGCATCCTTTCTATCAAAATAAAACATACTAACGTCACATTAAATATATTTTAAACACTTGGCATTTAACGGGTGCTCAGATGTCAATATATAAAAACTATAATTGTAGAGTATCAAATATTAAAAATTTAGATAAAAAATGATTATTAGTCATGTGATCTAAATGCAATTAAATTCATATTTATTTTATTTTTAATTTTGATCAAATTTAAATTTTAAATTAAAAAAAAAAAAAAAGTCCACCTGCCAATCTAAGTAAGTTAAATAGAAAAAAAAAAAAAGAGTTTAGCAGCTTTAAAGGGTTTTGGTCGGAGTGAGCTCCTGCACTGGATCATCCCCTTCCAGACACAAATGTACATTCACCGGTGATGTGAAGCCGAAGCATGGCGACTCGCTCCTTCTTTCTCCATCTTCTGAAACGGTAATCAAAGAACAGCTTCTCTTTTCGTCTTCTTCTTCTTCTTCTCACTATTTGCTACTTGGAAAACAACAGGAGGTGCAGAAATCTCTTGGCGACCGAGTCGAGAGCCCCAACTCGGTCTCTCACTTCGGGCGCGTTGGAATCCGATTCGCGCGATGACGAATCGCCCCCAGCGGCGGAGGACGATCTGCAGAGCAGGATCTTCCGTCTCAGATTCCCGAAGCGGAGTGCGACTGCGGTGCTCCAGCGTTGGGTGGGAGAGGGGAAGCAGGTGTCCCTTCCGGAGCTTCGTCAGATTGCAAAGGAGCTAAATAAATCTCAGCGCTTCAAGCACGCTCTCGAGGTTGCACCCATTTCCTCTTATTCTTCTTCTTCTTTTTCTTGCCCGAACTCTCTTCTCATTCGCCCTAATTTGATGTGTGTGGCTATTTCTCGGCGACGCAAATTTAGTTTTTCTTTACCCTTTTTCGCGTATACAATTATGGGTCTCGGGCAGTCTAGTTATTGAACATTCCAAATATCGTAGCCAACCCGATTTGATCGACGAATTTACTCTTTCTTTTGTCAATGGAATTCCCTTGTCTCTGCCCCATGTTGTGCAATTCATGGTGCAAAATGTATTTGTCATGATGCTGAATCTTTATCATGCTGCTTCTATGGTAATTCTGTTTTGGTGAACTTCTTTGCAGACTTCTTGTTTTAATGTGGTAGGCATTGTTTTGGATCAAACCTGAGATCATTGGTGGGGTTTGTTCAGACACAAACTCCATTTGAGCACACCTGTCATCATGTATGTAGTTACTTTGCAAGGCCTATGCTTGGACTGTTTGGATTTTATGACTACAGACATCGATAATAAGTGTGAAAAAGTCCTATGCTGTGCCATTCCAATCCGCTCGGCCAATGAAGCTGAGGGGTATGCCCTTTGGAGAGGGGTCTCAAGAGTTGGTTCAATTAAATGCTCAGGGGGGGTATCCTGGAAGGGGATTCTCAGGTGGTAACTGGCTGGGCTAATGGTTGTCTATGCCCATGCCCTTGTAGATTTTTAGATAAGGTGGAGCAAATCAGAAGTTTCATAAGCTCTTGCATTTTGTCTTTCTTGCTTGTGCCTAGGTCTTCCAATTCGTCGGCAGATGAGCAAGCGAGGAGGCCTCCTTACTTCCTGCTGAATTTGTTTCCAGTTCGGTTTGAGTTTAGGTTGTCTGGCTTTCTTTGGTGTTTTTTGATGGGTTGGCAGGTCTTAGGCCTTGTTTGTTGCCTGCGGCCTGTTTTTGTGGTCCGTTTGGGGTTGTATCCTTTTTACCTATTGAATAAATTGGTTACCTTTCACAAAAAAAAAAAAGTAAGCGTGGAGCAAATTGTGGTTTTAATACACCTGCAAGTATAACTCAGGTTAGGATGGGTAGGTTTAATGGAACAGTGCGAATAACTAAGAATGAGTTAAAAGGGAGGGGTTTTTCTGCATAGGATACTAGTGGGCCCTATAAACTCCTCCAAGCAGAAGTTAAGACAGTGGATTGGTTTGTGGCTTAAAATTTACAACGCCCACCCAACCCTAGGAGATTTGTAGGAGGTTATCAGGGTTGTGCTCTTTCTTGTTGGTTATGTACTAGATTATCTATATTCTTTTATTTTTAAATAGTGTTTTCCTTGTTTAACGTGAGATGCATTTGATTTGGGAAACAATTTTGTATGATCTCACATGCTTCATTAGCATGACTTTCTCTTGACAAATCTCATTTGGCTACATCTTTCAAAAGGGAAAAAAATTCACATCCTTAAATTTTGTGTTCATCCCTTATTTTATTTTCTTATATTAACAAGTTTGTTTGTCATACGTTAGATTTACATCATGTAGTGGCCAAAAGCCATTGCACCAATAACCCACCACCAAATTGGATTCCCAAATGCTAATAAATCCAATCAAATGGTGCAAATAAATTAACAAGGATCATGCACAACAAATGAACGAAAATAAATGGAGAAAGATCAATCAAGCAACCCACAACATGAACACAAGTATTTACGTAGTCTATCATTTTGGGCTTCATCCACAGGCAATACGGTAAAGAGATATTCACTATATAATGGAGAAAATACAAAGATGTGGACAGATCTTACAAAACGAGAAGAAATTTCTTAGTTCCTTCTCAACCATCTTCTAGTACAACCAAAACCAAACTTCAATTGGATCATTGACAACGTCATAGAGATGTCCTCAAACTGTCATTGAGAAAATTCCATTTGAAGCTCTAAATTTGTGCCCTAGAAGAATGCTTCTTTATCTCTTTCTTGCCCCTCTTCCTCTCCTCATAACCCCTTTCTTGGAGATACAAGTGATTGCTTCTCTCAAGGGAGAATCTCGTTTTTAGGTTTTAAGGCAAACAAAAAGATTAAAATGCTCCCATTATGTAAAAAATGTCACAAATGGCCCTCTAATGGGTTACACATATATAAATGCCACTAACCTTAACAAATTTCAGGTTTTGTCTCATTCAAGAAGCTTAAAATGGTAATTTTGATATCACTACACCAACAGACTCAACTTTGACATCCAAATCATTCATAGTTTTGCTCAACATGGAAGAGTCAAACTTCTTGTACCATTGTTTAGATGCTTTCTTGAGAATGTACAGTATATATAGATTACATACGTGGTTTTCTTTGTCCTTCACAACAAACCCTTCCAGTTGCTGCATGTACACTTCTTGGAAATCTCCATGTAGAAATGTGATTTTCACATCCATTTGTTCAAGTTCCAAGTATGACAAAAGAACAAGAGCAAGAAACCATTTAATGCAAACAAGTTTCACCATCTGTGCAAAATGCTTGTAAAATCAACATCTTCCTTTTGTGCAAAGCCCTTGACAATAAAATTCTGATATTGTTTATATCACAACTTGCACCTTTTTATTTATTTATTTTATTGACCCATTTGCACTCAACTACTGTTCGGCCTTTCTCGCATTTGGCTTTTATCTAATACATACATTTCCTAATCCCTGGACTTATTCCCCTCTTTCCAATCACCCCCTTCCATTGCCTTGTGTAAGGAACAAAGGTTCTTCGTCTTTACTGATTAAAGCCCTCAATGTGTTTGGATCCACATATTCTTTGAGATATGTCGGTTGAATGATTATAGATTGTGATGCCCCGTCATACCATGTGTCATTTCCTCACTATCTTGATCATCATAATATCTTATGTTCACCAAGAATTTCATGTGGATTCTCAATATTCATATTTGAAGTTGAAAATTTCAGTACACTTTTAAACATTTAGGAATTACCTAGTTGAGAACTTTCCCCCTCAACTTTTCTTTACATGTGACTCATCAAAATAAACATTTAGACTAATGATAATATTTTAAGCAATCGGATTCCACAAATGATTATCTTCTATACCTTTTATATTCTCAACAAAAATTCACTTCTTTGATTTTGCTTCCAACTTATTCCTCTAGCAACCAAGAATCAATGCATATGCATCACCAAAAAATAAAGAAAAGAAAAGAATAATCACGAGGAGATCTTCTCCTCTAGTGCCATTGACGGTGATTGATTGATGAGATAACAAGCCATTATCACAACTTCTGCCCACAATTCTTCTTCTAACTTGGTGCTGCTCAACATCTTTCGAGCACGTTCCAATACTGTACCTGTTCCTTCTTTTAGTTATACCAATTTTTTTTTTTGAGAAGTATAGGTGGTAGTGACGTGTCTTGTAATTCATTCATTCTTGCAAAACTTTATGAATTCATTGTATTTATATTTTGTGCCATTGTCCTCCCAAAGAGTCTTGATGCCATCACAGCAACTTGCTTCTCAACCCTCCACCTTAAAATGCTTACAAGAAACAAACTGTTGTATGATACAATGTATCACATTTTACACGTGGGTTGACTTTTAGATATTGTTAAATACCAATGATTGTAATTGATTTTTCTTTCCTTTTTTTAATCGCCTTGATTAGCTCCCTATACTCTTTATATACATGTATCCTCCTTTGTTATATACATGCCCCTTTCAAGGTGAAGGTGTTTGGATGGTTGGCTGGTTTGGAGAAAATTTTGACTATAGATAACTTGCGGGTGCGTCTTATGCTCATTGTTAATGCTTGCCCCTTGTGTGTGGCTGCTGCAGAGTCCGTCAATCATCTTCTGGTGCATTGTTGATTTGTATATCAAATTTGCTGTTACTTTTTTTTTCAACTGTTGGCGGTGGACTTTTGTTTGCTGAAGTCTTGGTTAGATTTATTTAATGAAGAAGTTATTTTCTATGGTAGTTCTTCGGGGTGAAACTTGGGTTGGGTTTTGACCCGACCCAAAAAAGTGTGGTTGGGTTTGTTATTTTCAAATTCGGGTCGGGTCGGGTTAGAAGAAAAAAAACCCGCATCAAATTCGGGTTGGGTTGGGTTTAGAAATTTAAGATGGACCCGACCCGCCCCGACCTGAATCTCATTAATATATAAGTTGATTTTTCCCCTAACCCTAGCCATTTCCTTCTCTTCCCACTTCCACTTGCGCCGTTTCCTTTCTACTCCCTGTAGTGTTTCTTTCCACTTTCTTCGGCTCTCTTTTCGCGTTTCTCCCTCTCCTCTTGTCCTTCGTCTCTCCTCCATGTATTCTCTCTTTTCTCTCGTGTCTCTCTCTCCTCTTGTCCTTCGTCTCTCCTCCATGTATTCTCTCTTTTCTCTCGTGTCTCTCTCTCTTCTCTCTTTTCTCTTGTCTCTCCTCTATGTGTTCTCTCGTCTCTCCTCCATGTATTCTCTCGTCTCTCTATTTTCTCTGATTCCACTTCCATAATCATCTGCAAATCTGCACCATGTGAACCTGGTTTTTGGTCGTGTATTTCAAGGAAAGGGGGTTAATATGTGGCTGGATTTCAAGCTCAAATTTTCATCATATTATGGATGATTTTTAGGCTTTAAGACAACAACAAGATCTAGGTGGAATGGCCGGAAAACCGACATCAGTTTTCTCAGATCTGCACGATTATTGGGGATCTCAATAGGTTCTCTCTCCCTCTCTCAAAAACAAGTCGGCCTTGACATTGGGTCGTACTCATTCTCTGGTTTGAGGTCGGGTTGGGTTGGGTTCTACAGTTCGGGTTATCAATTCAGGTCAGGTCGGTTCATCCATTTTTGTCGTGGGTTAGGGTTGGGTTTATTAGAACCCGGCCTGACCCGCCCGACTTTCAGCCCTAGTAGTTCTTTTAGAAAGAATCTTTGGGCAGCCATTATTCTGAGCATAGTGTGGTCTGTTTAGTTGGAAAGAAATTCTAGGATCTTTAAAGGAGAGAGTCCTCTCTTACACACCTTGTTGAAGTTATTAAGAGTAGAGTGACTTGGTGGGTGGTGGGTTCTAGAAAATTCCGGGGAGTTGCGCTCTCAGATATTTGTCGAGCTTGGAACTCAATGGATCATTTCTTGCCTTAGTCAGCTCAGGTCAGGGTAGTGGTTTGGTCTCCTCCTACGACGGGTCTTATTAAACTAAATTTTGATGGAAGTTGTGCGCCAGAAGCTGGGTTAACAGGCCATGGTGGAATTATTCAGAATGGTTGTGGTGGCACTTTATTATCCTTTGCAAGCCCTCTCCACAATGGTTCTATGTTAGATGCAGAACTATATGCTTTGTGGAGGGGTGTGTTGGCATTAGAAAAGTTAGGAGCAGTTGGGAGTATCTTAGAAGGTGATTCTCAAATTGTTATCAGTTAGGCTCAGGGGTCTCTTGTCTTTGGTGTTACATAGATAAAATTGACAGGATTCGTATCTCCATGGTATCTTATAAATATTCGATGTATTGGGCCCCTTGTTCGGCAAATTCAAAGGTTGTGAGTTGGCTCCTCAAGGTGTATCTTTATCTTCGGAGATTGTGCATAATCTGATGTAATTTTAGGGGGTGTTTCCTCATGTTTGCATTTTTCTGGGTTGCTTGTGTTATGTGCTTGCTCCCTTTTGATTTTCTTCCTTTTTTCTTTTAGTTAATGAAGTTAATTTTTAGGAAAAAAAAAAATAAGCAATACAACATAGAGAATTATCTCTCTTCTCTTCCCTTTACTTCCATTACTTTTTTTTTTTCCCTAATTTTCATTATAACATAGTATCAACCAGAACGAACAATCCCTGATTTCTTCGTTGTGACTCTTTTTTCAGCAATTCGTCCTTAGAGAAGTCTCCTCCTTCATTTCAGAGCAAGGATTTTGTTGGTACTGCATTCGTTGGGTAGTTCATAGGGCAATTTCTATTTGTTCCCTGGGATCTATCTTATTTCTACGGATTTGAACTTGCAACCTCACATCTCTACTGTCGTTTTTCGCCTTATATCACATCTGTACGATGCGATTTTGGGTTTAGATGCATGTGGAACCTAGTTTGACCTATTTCTGTAAATTGCTACAAGGATGATTGTAAACCCAGTTTTTGGATTTCCTCCTTTCGATCTGATTGTGTACTCATTAGTTTTTGCTGAAACTTCACGTCCACAGTCATCCCTAGCTCTAGTGTCTATCCATTTTCCTTTATCTTCTCCACCGCTGCAGAGACGCCTGGAAACCCAATTTTCTTTATTTTTTCCTTCGATCTACCACAAGAGCTTGCATATCTTTTTCGGAAACTACATTGCTACAGTCGCCCAGCCCTAGTATTTATCCCCTTGGCTTCCTTTTCTTCCCGAGCTCTGTGGAGCCCACGATTGTTGCTGTTGTGTTGCTCTCATTGAAAATTCTGTGGGTTTCTTTTTTTTTTTTTCGGATTTTATCGAGATCTGGAGCATTGGGGACTTGATTTACATCGGACCGGCTCCTAAATTGTCACCCTTGGCCTCTTTTCTCATGGGGTGATGTTATTCAAGTGTCTCAGTAAGAATTTGATTCCTTACAATAAGATAGGATGCAACTGAAGAGCTTTTAATCCTCTGGTTATGCCAAACTTCTGTTGCTCAATTGGCAGAGGGGAGATAAACAAACCAAATGACCTTATTCTTCAAGTCATTATTTGTATGAGGGACGTCCCTCTACTTACAACCGTGACTATTTATAATAAAACTAACATACGAAAATAGAAAAAGACTCTAGATCCGATTGGGAAGGCCACCGACCTGGCTTTCCTATCGTACTAAAGCAAGTATTTCAATGAAAATAACAATTGTGTTTCCTAATTACTCTAAGACACCAAAAACGAAATTAACAAAAGTAGAATCTACTAAGAATAAATAAAATAAAAATGGTAGTGTCCACATGAGCATCTCGGCAACGTGTCCTACATCAATCTAATCTTAGAGTCGTTCATTAAATATCCACAAATTGGTCGATCCAATCCCAACCGTTGTACTAGTTAAGTACTAATCAAAACTATCTCCTGCATGTTTCTCATATGTGGCAAACTATGACTTATGTATACATTTGATGAGTAGCACTACTATCAGGAATCCAATATTGATGAAATACCTCATTACGTGCCATCAATACCTCATCTTTCATAGCTTCAGATTTTGACTTCCACTTGATTTACTTCATTCTTGGATTTTTCAACTTCTTTTCCCTTGTTTGAATTGGAATCTTTGGATGAATTTGCACATAACCAACAAATGAGTAATTCCATAGAGCATTTTGTCTAACACTTGATCTATCTCTTGAAAGAAGCCCACCCCTGAATTGTCTGAACTCCTCCAAGTTGCTTTCTTACGTAGTTCATCGGCAAGCAATGGATTACATATTGTATCCAAATCAAGTGAGTCTTGATTGTTACGACTCAATGAAGTGACTAAGTTGTCATCCAACTCTAGCAATGTCGTCATCTTATCCTCATCTTTTTTTTCACACCAATGCTTTCAAGTTGACAAATGATGTTGTTGAAAGTATTCAAATGATCAAAATTTTTGGTAGCCTCAATTTCGTAGATAGTTGGAAGATTAGCTGGTGGAAGGGTGGATGTATCTAACGCATTTATTGGAGAATATTTATGTGACAGGTCACGACAGGGATCAACGATTTTGGGAACCTAATCCTCATGGTCTTTTTTCAGTAAAATCTTTTTGCCAAAAGCTTCTGACGACGGGGGAGGTACCTCTAGTGCATCCGAAAGTTTGAGTGGGTTTATCCCCTTTAAAAGTAAAGGTTTTTGGTTGGATAGCTGGCCTAAAGAAAATTTTAACAATTTATAAATTGCGGTGGCAGAAGATGATTATAGTAAATGCATGCCCTTTGTGTCTCTCGGAAGCGGAATCGGTGGATCACTGCTACTCCACTATCAATACTCCTATCAAATATGGATGCACTTTTTAGATCTATTGGATACTGCATTCTGCATTCCTAGCTCATGGTGTCAATTATTTGAGGAAGAGATAGTGACTTTAGGTAGTTCCTTTCGTTGATGGTTATTGATGTAGGATACAGGAGACCCATCTCTCTTAGGATATAGTATTTTCGCATTATTTTTAATTTAGAATTATTGTGTCACAAGGAAGCCGGGTCAATGGCTTCCTATTTTGATGTAGGAGTCATTTTCTATTTTGATTTCCTATTTTTTTCTTATAAATACAATGCATGTAAGAGAGGGACTTACCTCTTTCGAAAATTATGAAATAAGATTTGATTATCTTTTGCCTTCGAGCACTTGTCCTTCATCTTCTGCCCAAGTTGCAGACGAGTCCCTTGCCATTGTTGCAGGAATTCCTTGCTGGCTGAGTTCCAGAGTTTTTTTTTTTTTTGAAACATTAACCACTGGATTCTATTAATAAGGGAAAAGAGTACATAAGAAGGATCTGAGTATAAGATGTATATACTCAGAGCGAAGAAGATGAACAAATATATATATATATATATATATACATATATATATATATGTATATATATACACATATGTATATATGTATATATATACATATATACACATGTGTATATATATACATATATACATATGTGTATATACATATATATATATATGTATATATATATTTATATATAAAACATAGGAAAATAAAAGAAAAGATACAACAAAATGTAATCCCAAAATAAAACCAAAAGAGGGCCCGATCCCCCTAGCTCCCGAGGTTTGTGGTAGGAAAGAATTCCACCACCGGTGTTTGAAGATGAACACCAGCTTTCGCTAAGAAATCCGCCACACAGTTTGCTGAACGAGGTGTATAAATGAAGGAGATGTTACCCATTTTACACAAACTCCAAATGTCCCTAGCAATACCAACCAACCTCCACAGGGGGGATTTCCTATTACTAGCCCATGAGATAGTGTTAGTTGAGTCACATTCGATAATGAGATTACCTCTCTTAGACCTTGACTAGATCTGACGTGCTCTCCTAATTGCCCTTAGTTCAGCTTCATTTGATTCCATTGACCCTACTGATTCGGAGAAGGCTGCTAACATTCTACCTCTATCATCGTGAAGTACTCCCCCCATTCCCGCCAGACCTGGTTTGCCCCTAGTTGCACCATCAACATTGAATTTACAAGAACCAAAGGGAGGGGCTGCCCACTTAACCAAACATTTGCTAACTCTACTAACCCCTTTCATACATCCTTCCCAAGACAAATAAAAATCTTCGAGACCTAAACCCTAAAGTCTTTACACCCGGACAACCAACCAATCAAATGCCACTTCGCCCTCTCAAAACCGTCTCTAAGACTTCCTCTCTTACCCTAAAAAATCCTCCTATTACGTTCTTTCCAAATTTCCCAAAAGACTGCGAACGGAACCATTTTCCAGGCCACTTTATGTCTACCTCTAAAGGGAGTCCCCATCCAGGCCACCAGTGAGCCCTCCACTCCACTACCAAATACCCACGAGCTTCCAAGCAAACCCAGAAATAAATTCCACACAACACTCGTGAATCGACACTTGTGTAACAAGTGGTCCACATACTCCTCTTTGACCTCACACAATGTGCAAAGTGTCGAAGCCTCTTCTGGGATAACGCCTCTTCTCCTAAGATTGTATCTCACAAGTATCCTTTTTTTTAATGTCGACCACACGAAAAATTGGATTCTAGGGGGAATCTTGTTGTTCCAAGCCACATTGCAAATAGGAGGTGAGACTGAGTTTGTTGCATATGTAAAACGTAAGATTGATTTTACTGAGAAAGACCCAGACGGCTCCAAAGACCAGATCCATTTGTCCCTATCCTCAACCCATAATCTATTATCCTTAAGGATTCCAATCAAAGCTCGGTGGGAGGCAACCTCAAAATCCCGCAAGTTCCTTCTGAAGGAGAGTGACCATACCCCATTTACCTCTCTATAGTAATCGCTAATCAGAGCTTCACGATCTAGAGCCATTCTAAAAAGCCCAGGAAAAACTACCATTAGTGGACTCTCCCCCACCCATATATCTTTCCAGAACATCATCCTCAATCCATTGCCAACCTGTAGTCTAATCCCCCTAAGATATGTTTTCCCAATCCTTCATTCTCCGTTACCAATCCTCATTAAGGATTTCACTACCGATGAACCATCCCTAGCTGCTTTGCTATTAACCTCCATTCCCCAGGGCCCTCCACGCCATATCTCGCCGCTAAAACCTTTCTCCAAAGTGCCTCTTTCTCCGAAGCGAATCTCTACAACCATTTACTCAGTAGGGCATGATTTCTATCTTTGATACTGTAAATCCCCACCCCGCCATTCTCCCTCATGTCTCTAGTCTCATCCCATTTCACTAGGTGGATTTTTCTTGTGTTTTCTTTCCTTTCTCATAGGAAGTCTCTTTGAATTTTCTCTAGCCTTTTTGTCACCCCTTTGGGTATTTCGAACAAAGAGAGATAGTAGGTGGGGAGGTTTACCAGGCATGATTTAATTAGAGTCAATCTACCCCCAGTTGAGGGGTAAGATTTACTCCAAGCATTCAATTTTTTTGAGATCCTTTCTAAAACAGGTTCCCAAAACACTTTTGATATCGGATTCCCACCAACTGGTAACCCAAGATAAGTAAATGAAAACTTACCGACACCACATCCTATCTTCCTCGCCAACCCTTCGAGTTCCTCCACTTCCACCCCCAAGCCAATGATATTACACTTTCCTAAATTTATTCTCAACCCTGATACCATTTGGATACACCTTAGGACTGCTCTTACCCCAAATAGCTCCTCACTAGACGCTTCACAAAACAATAATGTGTTATCTGAAAACTGAAGGTGAGTGACTGACCAACTGCCAGGGCAAATCTCTAACCCCTTAATGATATGTGACTGCTTGGCCCGAGTCATGAGACCATTAAGTGCTTCCGCTACCACTGTGAAGAGAAATGGAGATATGGGATCCCCCTGACATAAGCCCCTGGTGGCAGTTGGTGCTGTAGGTGAGCCATTCACCAAAATTGAATAGGAAGACTCTTGAACACAAGCCCTTAGCCATCTTCTTCATCTTTTGTCAAAACCCATCCTCCAAAAGAGATAATCTACAAATTCCCATCTGACATGATCATAGGCCTTCTCCATATCGAGCTTTAAATCTTGTGCTTAATCCCAAGAGAGGACACCATCGCCTTGTCTGGGCTTCATCCCAGAGCTTCTGCTACTGCCGCACGATTCCAATCTGTTTGCTGCGAACAGATTTGGTTCCCCTTCATCACAAAACCCAGTTACAGCTGATCCCAAGCCTTCTCCCTCCTTCCCTCAGCCTTCTTCTTCCTTCGCTTCTTCCCCTTTCCTTCGATTCCTTCTTCTTTCTCCCCCTCCACTTCCGCTGCAGCTATCTTTGCCTTTTCCGCTTCCACTCGTCATTCTTTCCCTTTCTTTCTTTTCCTGATCCTAAATACCCTAATCCAGCCCTAAGTCATTCCCCCACACATGCCAAGCACCAGCCCATTTTTGTTAAGTATCACACGTGTAAAGCAATTCACGTGTGTGACCCGATATTTATCGGGATTGACTTAATTTGATTTTTATCCCAGCTTCCGCTGCATTAAGTGGATCAGAGCCAAAGTTTCCTGCATCCAGTGACGATCTCCGCTCCTCGTCGGTGATCTTAAAAAAAAAAAAAAAAAGGGAAAATTTCAGAGGGCATCCACCACCGCTCAGTTTGATACATTTAAAGTAGAGATGAAAGAATTGTTCACCTAGTTCCGTGCAATCATGATTGTAGATTTCGCTGACAAAAACGCCGGCAAGAAACAAATAGAAGAGCCACCACATCGGGAAGATTGGGATGATGAGGACGTCGAGCAACTGGTTCTCAACACCCACCCTCCCAATCCCAATCAACAGAATTATCTCGCTTCTCGCCGATCTTCTGACGGCAAGGATTATCGACCAAAGGTTGAACTTCCGTCCTTCAATGGCCTCCTCCACATCGAAGAGTTTATGGAATGGATAACAAAGGTCGAGCGTTTCTTTGAGTACATGGGAGTCCCTGAAGCCAAGCAAGTTCCATTAGTTGTTTTCAAACTCACTGGAGATGCTTTTTCTTGGTGGGAGCAAACTCAACTAGATAGATCTCGACAAAATTTGTCTCCTGTTCGTACATGGTTCCGCATGAAGCAGCTTCTGAAAAGTCGGTATCTACCTCTTCATTACTCACATGTCTTATTCAACAAACTTCAGGACTACTACCAAGGTACGTTTTCTGTTCAGGAATATGTTGATGACTTCTATCGCCTTCTCTCTCTCAATGATCTTCATGAGACAGAAGAGCAAACGATTGCCTGTTTTCTACGTGGTCTGAGATGGGATATTCGCCGTGCACTTGCTTCCCATTGCCACTACGCCTTAACTGCCGCCATTAGTGCCACTTTAAATGTCGAAGAATTCACTGATGACCCTCCCCCACCAACCTAGCCTACTAGCCATCCCACCTCATCCCACCACTCATACGCCTATGTCCCTCCCCATGACCAACCAGAACCAGTCCCTTCCCTGGCCTCCTATCGGCCTCCCGTATCACAACCACCACCTCCGAACTGGCCTCCCTGATACAACCACCCTCCACCTCCTAATAAGCCCAATCCATCATCCTCTTCCTCTTCCTCTTCCAATCTCTACACTTATCCTAACCTCCCCAAGTGCTTTAAATGCATCTGTCCCGGGCACCGTTCCTATTAATGTCGCAGCAATGTGGCACTTGTCACACTCAACATGATGCGGATGATGATGCAATTGAGAATATTGAAGCTGATCCTCCTCCTACACATGGCACTCAAGAGGGAACACGTCTCCTGCGTATTCGCACCTTCTCTCCCTCTTCCTTGGAGCCGCCATCTCCGCACCATCATCTGTTTCGCACTCCGTGCACAGTTCACGGCCTCCCTTGCCTCTTAGCCATTGACAGCGGTTGTGAAGACAATTTGGTTTCCCAATCCTTGGTCGACAGGTTGCAGCTCCCTGTCCAGAAACTTCCTACACCGTACCTTGGTCGTTGGATCGATGATGCTTATAGCAAGCCGATTATTTTCCCGTGTGAAGTCCACTTCTCCATTGAGAACTATACGGATTCTGCTTTGTTCGACGTGATCGATATCGTCTATTTTGCACTCCGTGAACAGTTCACGGCCTCCTTTGCCTCTTAGCCATTGACAACAGTTGTGAAGACAATTTGGTTTCCCAATCCTTGGTCGCAGGTTGCAACTCCCTGTCCAGAAACTTCCTACACCGCACTCTGCTCGTTGGATCGATGATGCTTATAGCAAGCTGATTACTTTCCAGTGTGAAGTCCACTTCTCCATTGGAAACTATACGGATTCTGCTTTGTTCGACGTGATTGACATGGATATGTGCGACTTGATACTTGGACACCCTTGGTAATTTGATGTTTGCGCCTTACATGACAGCCACTCCACATCTACACCTTCAAGAAGGATGGTTTCACATTTGTTCTTGCCTCCTCCCCGCCTACGACATTATGTGTTTCATCTTCTACCAGCCCGGTTCCTGATACCCGAGTTGATGCAGATGAGAACGACCCCGATGAACTTGAGGATGAGTTTTTTTTTAAGACCGGGGGAATGATGTAGGATACAGGAGACTCATCTCTCTTGGGATTTACTATTTTCGCATTATTTTTAATTTAGAATTATTGTGTCACAAAGAAGTCAGGTCGGTGGCTTCCTATTTGACTTAGGAGTCATTTTCTATTTTGATTTCTTATTTTTTTTTTTATAAATACAATGCATGTAAGAGTTGGACTTACCTCTTTCGAAAATTATGAAATAAGATTTGATTATCTTTTTCCTTCGAGCACTTGTCCCTCATCTTCTGCCCAAGTTGCAAGCGAATCCCTTGCCATTGTTGCAGGAATTCCTTGCTGGCTGAGTTCCAAAGTTACTTCCGCAAATCTTGGGCTTAATCCCAAGAGAGGACACCATCGCCTTGTCTGGGCTTCATCCTAGAGCTTCCGCCACTGCCGCACGATTCCAATTTGTTCGCTGCGAACAAATTTGGTTCCCCTTTATCACAAAACCCAGGTACAGCTAATCCCAAGCCTTCTCTTCTTTCCCTCAGCCTTCTTCTTCCTTCCCCTCTTCTCCTTTCCTTCGATTCCTTCTTTCTCCTCCTCCACTTCCGCCGTAGCTATCTCTGCCTTTTCCGCTTCCACTCTTCGTTCTTTCCCTTTCTTTCTTTTCCTGATCCTAAATACTGTAATCCAGCCCTAAGTCTTTCCCCCACACATGCCAAGCACCAGCCCATTTAGTTAAGTCTCACACGTGTAAAGCAATTCACCTGTGTGACCCGATATTTATCGGGATTGACTTAATTTGATTTTTATCCCCGCTTCCGCTACATTAGTTATGATCTACGACAATTATGAGTATCATTTGGTCTCTTTGGTTGGAAAGAAATGAGACTCTTTCAAGGGAAGCAATGTTCAATCATGCATGTTTTGGACATTATTAAACTTCGGGCGGCTTTGGTGGATGGCGGGGTCGGCAAAGTACAAAGGGGTGTCGATCACAGATGTGTATATGGATTGGGCATTAGTGGACTTCATTACGCCTCATCAGGTTATTTGGCCATAGATGCTTTGGTTCCCTTTGGATGCTGGACTACTCAAATTAAATTTTGATGGAAGCTATTTACGTGAGATTGGGTTGGCAGGTTACGGAGGTGTTATCAGCAATGATGTTGGATCTATCATTTTTTCACTTGCTGGTCCACTTTCTATTGGTTTTGTGGTCGAGGCAAAATTATTTACTTTGTGGAGAGGAATTGCGGAATTGGAGGCATTGGGAATTCGTGGAAGTCTTGTTGAAGGTGACTCTAAGATGGTGGTCGGGTGGGTACTGGGTTCTCCATGTCCGTGGAAGTTTTTGGATAAAATTGAGAGAATTCGGAACGTCATTGCTACCTTTGATTTCAAGATTTCTTAGGCTCCTCGATCAGCTAACTTGGTTGCCGATGAGATTGTAACGTCCCGTCTCGCTACGGACGCGTTATCTCCGAAAAGTCTCAAAACATAACCAAGGAACGAATATTGGGTTTTTTTTTTTTTTTTGAAACAGGGTAACTTTCTCCTGCTCAACAATTTAAATAAGGCCAAATCTAACATAATAATAAGCATGATAAACAACCACCGACTGTTTAATATAGTTATTCAGTTATCCAAATAAAACATGTGATAACGAGTCCATACAAACAAGAGTCTCTCAAAACTAAAGTATAAGCATAATATGGGATATTTAACTACTGTTACTCCTCTCCGCGCACCTCTTCAAGTGGCCCACCTGACCCCTCCGCAATCGAGGTATCTGAAAGGTAAGGGGTGAGCTAACCATCCCAGTGAAGAGATGATGCTTATCACAAGTTAGCAACATGAATAGGTATCATATGTATGAAGCAAGAATATTATAATAACAAGGGTGCTCATGTACATGACACCCAACTACACTACCAACTAATGATCCACCAACCAAATCCGAGACATCATTTTGATAGCCCACATCGGGTCCTCCAACAATTCTGTCTCCCTACCAGTGTCAACAAGAGACTACACCATATACAACTGCCTCAACCCCACGAGCTGTATCGGAAAAGCCCTCGACCATGCCCGGGGAAGCCAAACTCTAGGGCAGGCACCTCAACCGCCGGAACACAACGGGGAAGCCAGCATCTCCTATGGGGGTCTCGACCGGCAGAGCGTAACGGGAAAGTCCTCCCAACAACCAAATCATCATCTCATCATAAACATATACACATATAGATAGCCTCTCTGCTCTATGGCAGGCACCTCAATTGCCGGAACGCTACGGGAAAACCAGCATCCCCTATGGGAGTTTCTACCGCCGGAGCGTAACGGGGAAGTCCTCCCAACAACCACATCATCACATCATCATAAACATATACACATGTGAATAGTTCCTCCACCTCAACACCCAACGGCGCACTCCGTTGCGGGTTACCTCCCATGCATGCACATGATATCATGATCATGTATACCAACATAAGCATATAATAAGATCTCATAATGCAAGTCCACATACTCATTATGATCTTATTCACATATCATAAGTAAACACCCTTCTGTTATCAGCAAGTTCCAAGCATCATATCCAATATCCAGACACATATCTCACTCTCAGCATAAATTCATTCACATGTTATAAATAGATACACAACATGTTATCATTGAGTCTCAAGCATCATGTTCAACATCCAACACATGTCTTATTCTCATCATAAATTCATTCACATGTTATAGCTAAATACACGACATGTTATCAATAAGTTTCAAGCATCATGTTCAATATCCATTCGTCCGATCATATGGTTTAATCGCATATGGTTGACATGAGTGCACTCGAATGGATCTCTTGCCACAGATTCATTCGATGGTTTCCTTACTGAGTGATTTAATAAACGAAGGGTCTCATTCAAGTCACTACATGTTCAGAGTTAAAGGTTAAATAGATGCGAATACATGCTAAAACAGTGATACTTCCCCTCACTTGTGTATATGTTTGAAATCCAAGCGATGAAAATAGGTCGAAGGATTGAAGGAAGCGAAGCATGAACTACCGGGCCATAAAAGTTGGGACGGGTCTACAAAAACTGGGACAATCCCACAAACCTGACTGGAGACGAGCTAGAAATGATCCAAGAACTATCCAAAAGGAGCTAAAAATGCTCTAGAAGTGATCCCAAAATATGCCAGAAACAACCCAAACTGGGCTTGAAACGGGCCTAAAACGGGTCGGGTCTGGAACTGGACCATGTTTGAAAGTGGGTCGGGCCTGAAGGACTGGGCTCAAGGACTGGACCTAGTTATGTTGGGCTTGAGGCGAATTGGACTTGAGTAGAACTGCGCCCAACTGGGCCTGGAGGGAACTATGGATTGGGGATTAGGGTTTCTTGGGTAGGAGAGAGAGGAAGAAAAGGAGAGAAGATGAAAGGACAGTGGTGGCGGAAGCGGTTTAGGGTTAGAGGGAAGCTCGGGTTTTAGAAAAGGAGAAGAGAGAAGAAAGAAAAGAGAGGGAGAATCGAGAGAGAGAAGAAGGAAGAAGAAGTGCTCGAAGAGGAGGGGCTAAGGGTGAGGGACTCCACAAGGGGGGTGGCGGCACACAATGTTATGGTTAGGGTTTTGAGAGAGAAGAGAGAGAAGGGAAAGCAAGGAGAAGGAAGGCCGAGAGAGATGCATGGAGGGGGGGCAGCAGCGGCGGCTAGGGTTGGATCTTAGGGTTTGGGTTAGAGGAAAGAGAGGGAAGAGAAAAAGAGAAGGGGAGAGGGAGAGAGAAAGAGAGTTTATATATGAAAGGGCTGGGGTTTGGGTTTTGAGCCTTTTTTTAAAAAAAAAAAGAAAAAAGAAAATGAAAAAGTCTTGCAAAATATTTAAAAACCCACAAACTCTTGAATTATTTTATCTCATTTTTTTTTTTTTGGAAACCATTTATCTCATACTAATATTTATAGATCATTTTATTATTATTATTATTATTATTATTATATATATATATATATATATATATGAAACCTCGAAACGCGTGAAATTCAATTTCAAAACTGACACTGAGTTTTCAAAAATAATTCGAAAACCAGAAGGAAAATCAGATGCCGAACATCGAGCGAGAAAAACGTGTGATTTTTAAGCATTTTTCATGACATAGTACATTGAAATTTCAAAATTACCAAGAAGTCCTTCGAGTTCTCGAACGCGAATCAAGCAAATTGGGGCCTCACGGAGTCCACAACACCCCCAATGCTACCAAAGCACTAATTACAACTCGGAGATCCACAAAACTCTCCAAGACTCCGAAATATCAGGTTGGGTCATTACAAAGATGGCTTGTCAGGAGTTGCTGTTGACAATGGAAATTGTTTATAAATACCTAGGCTTTTGAGTAGCTTTTAGTCTTATATGTTTGGGGGGCTATTTTAAGCCTATTCTTTATGTAATATTTAATTTCTCATTTTAATAAAGTTACCGTTCAATTTTTTTTTTTTGTGCCCTCCTTCATCCGTAGAGAATACAATTGCCTCTTCAAGAAAATTGTTTTTTGATCATTTTTGCTTGATGTAAACTATCCAACTTGGTCTACAAACTTCCGGCCATCTTTTCACCAAATATGTTGAATATTGTTACATTCACCAGACACACATGAATTAATGATAGAGCTTTGCAATCCATCTCCTCCAAGTATCATTGGACATAGAATCTGTTTGACCGACCATAAATTGGCTTGTGTTGTCCATGTTGCACCATAAGGTCTTTTATTTTAAATTTCCATAGCTCAAAATTAATTCGCCTCAAATTTTGTAATGGTCATTTTCTCTCACAATGTTGCACAAAACATTATGCTCTTATACGAGTTGTAGTGGCCAAAACCTAGCTCACCAATAACCCATCATGCTGTATAAAACCAACCCATTGGTCATTTTTTCTTACAATGTTGCACAAAACCTTATGCTCTTGTACCAATTGTAGTTGCCAAAGCCTAACTCACACCAATAACCCATCATCAAATGCTGCATAAAACCAACCCAATGGTGGAAGGAAATTAATAAGGTTGCACAAGGATTGTGCACAACAAATGAAAAATAATATAAAATAAAATAATTGGAGAAAGATCCAATCAAGTAACCCACAAAATGATCACAAAGTATTTACTTGGTTCACTACTTTGGGCTAAAGAGAGATTCACTATATCAAAAAGAAAATACAAAGATGTGGAGAGATCTTACAAAACAAGAAGGAATGTCACAATCCTTTCAACGCTCTTCTAATACAACCAAAACTAAGCTACAATGGCTCACTAACAACACTGTTGAGATACTCTCAAATTGCCGTTGAGAAAAAGTTGTGCTCAAGAAGAATGTTTCTTCTCTACCTTTTTCTTGCCCCTCTCCCTCTCCTCAAAACCCCTTTCTTGAAGATGCGAGTGATTGCTCCTCTCAGGAGGGATTATCGTTTTTTAGGTTTTGAGGCGAACATAACAAAACCAAAATGCCCCATTTAAAGTCAACAAAATGATTCAAATGACCCTCAATGGGTTAGACAACGTAAGTGCCATTAACTTTAATAAATCCAATCGCATTCAATGGGTTTAAAATGGTGATTTTGATATTACCACTCCAACACATACTATATTTACACCCCCTTCTTATTGACATGGTATAATTATTTGCGGAAGTGCATCTGAAAATATTCAGATATCTCATCCTAAGCATGTTTCTGCAGATTTATGAAATCAGAAAGCATAATGTAGTTTTCATTCATTACTATTTTATCCTCTTTTCCGATGATACGAAGCATTGAGGCCAGTATTCTGCTGTGGTGACTGGAGAAACCATTCGCTCTCTAGACATGCTAATTTTCAGTTACCAGTGCCATTCTACTAGAGAAAAGTGGAGTCAACTAAACAACTTTAAATATATATACATTTTTTTCACTTGTTGGGCAATCAACACCTTTGTAGAGGGGTATGAATTAACCACTTTTCCCACTCCAGTGGCTACAAGCTTCACTCGTCTGTGAATGCCAAAGAAAATTAGAACTTGTATGGAGGTTTCTCTATTGTGAATCTCCATTTTCACCTATCCCACATCCAAATGCTTCCACACCCCAGTGGCTGCAAGCTTCACTTATTAAATACCAAGCAAAATTAAAGGTTAGGGAAGTTACTCCACTGCAGAGTTTTCCACCACCAATTGGCATGTCTTCCCTTTTGCTTCACATTAAAATGTCGTCTTGATACATAAATTCTTCATAAAGTCAGGTTATCAGGTAAAATGGCTTTTCCTTGAGTTGATGCATGGAACTGACAATTTTTGCAGATATCAGAGTGGATAGTTACTCATCAAGAATATGAAGCATCAGACCATGATTATGCAGTTCGTATAGACTTGATAACTAAAGTTTTTGGTACTGGTGCTGCTGAAGAATTCTTTGAAGGATTACCATCAGCTGCTAAAACAGGTGAAACCTACACTGCTCTCCTCCACTCCTTTGCTGGTGCAAAACAAACTGAAAAGGCAGAGCAACTTTTTGAGAAAATCAAAGAATCAGACCTCACCCTAAGTGTACTTACGTATAATGAAATGATGACATTGTATATGTCTATTGGGCAGTTGGATAGGGTTTCTTTGGTTATTGAAGATCTGAAAAGGCGGAAGATCTCACTAGATCTATTCACTTACAATCTTTGGGTCAGTGCCTGTGCTGCTTCTCTTGACATTGATGGTGTAAGAAGTATTCTTGACGAAATGATTCATGATTCTTGTTCAAATGAAGGTGGGAAAATATATGCAGCATTGACCAACATATATATTACAGCAAGTCGTCTTAAGGATTCAAAAAACTCTCCAGTTGAAGCTGACAAGAAGGTTACTCAGAGGGAATCAATTACCTATGACTTCCTTATTATTCTTTATACGGCTCTGGCAAACAAAGATAGGGTTAGTGAAATATGGAAAGCACTGAGAATGACCTCTCAGAAAATGACTAGCCGAAACTTTTTATGTATTCTATCTTCATATATCATGCTTGGACAGTTGAAAGAAGCGCAGGAAGTTATTGACCAGTGGAAGCAATCTGTTCCTGACTTTGACACATCTGCATGCAAGAGGCTATTTGAAGCATTTTCAGAGGCTGGTTTCATGGAAAAAGGTGAGACACTTCGTCAACTTCTTGTGCTGAAGAACTGTAATCTTGTTGATTGGCCGCCATAAATGTGGTATGAGTATTTTCTGATGTGGTGGCCTCCATATTTTTACTTGTATTGGGGTTACCATCTGAGAAAACAGGAGAGAGTTGCAGACATATTTTTCAAATTTCATCTGCTTTCCTTCTGTGTGTAGTTGGAAATATCCATGTGGCACCTTTAATGTCATGGTGCTGCCCTTTGATTTTGTCAAAACATTGAGTAAAAGCCTCTTCAAACATGGCTTCCATGTGAGATTTCGTCTGTTCATCAGGTGGCCATGCCCATGCCCCTTTCACGCTGTCTCAAAAATAGTATTATCATCAGATCACTAAGATTGTGTAGCAAAAAGTTCACTCTGCCCATTGTTCTCTCCCCTCCCCTTCATCATCAGTTTATATGAATGTGTGCGTTTGGCTATATCTATTTGAGAAATTCTTATATACTCGGAGATGTATTAACCAAAGCATAGGACCCACATGATTGTTGGCCTTTTTAAGTGACACTGACTGTGGTGAGTCCTATAAAACTGAAATTTCAATACCTTCCAGTGATGTGACAATAATATATCAACATGGCTTATTACATATTGGAGTCAAAACACATATATAGGTTGGTTGGTGTAATAGATGCTGAGGCTGAAAAGCCTGAGTCTTTGACAGGTTGTGTAAAAGGATGGGACCTACTATGATAAAAAATTGGATTAGTTAAATAGGTAATCATGTGAACTATCAAACTATCCCAAATGAGATTCATCAAATATTGTGACCCTTTTTTTTTTTTTGTTATTATTATTATTTGATATTATGGGTATCCTCACATCACATTGGAGGTGAAACTAATCTCATGAATATATGAAACCACCTACAGGTTTCATGTATTGGGTAGCTTTAGGAAGAGTTATACCTGAGATCTCTAGCCTATTTTAGATGTTCAAGCCAACTGAGTTACACTGGTGTATGGAATCCTTTATTTATATATTTTTTATGATCAAAATAAAACCATTGGAAAAAAAATTTGGCCTATGATGCTCAATCCAACAGTGAAGATGTATTAAATGACAATCAAAGTTAGATCTAAACATAAAGAATAAAAAGAACATTTTGAGCAGTTTAGATTTACCATTAAATAGACTATACAAGGGTTTATACACCAGAGCAGACTGTACGTCTGTACACCTGAATTAATGGTAGTTTCCAAGGGTGCATTTGTTCTAGTTGGTCAAGTGGCTTCAGTGGTCTTGCCCTCCACACTAAAATGGGCACTGGGAATGTATCCTTCTACCTCAGGAGACAGTGAATGTAATAGATCCATATCCCTCCCCTCTTTTTGAATTGCATTCACATCTAATTTGGCACGAATCTGATTTTAATAATCCATTGATCTAAGCCGATTAATTTTCAATATAAAATAAGTTGAAATTTGTGAACCTGAAAAACATGATTTCATTATGTTGGGTAGCCCGCGGTTTCTCATACGTAAATTAAAAAAAAAAAAATTCATAAACACCATATAAAAAGATAAGATCTTTGAATCCACTCATTTGTGTGGGTTCAGGTGTGACCCACTATTGGGATGTCTCTTGATTAATGTGGGACTTATGGGACTGTTGTCGTGTTTTAGGCTTTAGTTTTTTTAAGTTGGTATTACCTTCGTAAGGTTGGTGCTCACCAATGGCTTGTACAGAACCCACTTCTACACGACGAGTACAAAGGAGGAAAAAAAAAATTCTACAGTACACAGGTTTGTACTATACAATTCCTATGTTTGTGGAATCATTTTCGCTTTAGGAGGAATCAGAAGAATTCTATAGTAGATTGTTAACTACGACTAGATCTCAGATAAATGGTAATTTTATTGATAAGACCTTTTCAATTTTAGTCAATATTTTATTACGAATAATTCTGACAACTTTAAGAGAAAATGAGGCATTTGCCTATTACAAGATTGGTGTGTTTGATTTTTTTTATTTATCAATCTCAGTCCTATGAGAAAGAGACACGATTGGGGATACAAGGAAAAAAAAAACCTATGCTTGATGAAGGTGAAGTTTAGAGATAGAACAATTCATTCTGTTGTGTATCCCCAGTTGATGCAACCTTAGATGCTCCAATTTTCGATTGTAGTATTGAGCGAAGGGTTACACCTATAGGCTTTGTATTGTGGGTCAATCTTACTCCACCAGTACTAATAGGGCACAAGAGGGAAGAAGTACTACACTTAGGAATCAGCAACTCGAAAACTTTGTTATAAATTACCCCCCTTCCTTATCAGGATTGGAACTAACAAGAATGGTTGGGACAACAAACATCCATCTCGTTCGGACTTTCGATACCTATATTACCATCGAAGGTTGTTCAAGTGACTAATTCTTGGAAGCATGGGGCATTTGAGGACAAAGAAATTGTTGGAGATACTATTATTTTGGATTCCATGTATTATTCCCTGAAGTTCACTCAGAGAGTTACTCAAGGTACCTTCCTTGAATTGAGACAACACCCGATACTAGTGAGAGTTTTTTTTTCTCAAAGTGACTTTTCTAGGTGCTTGGACAAGAACTGGGTAAAAGAAGGTTTGCCATCAGGTTTCTTAATGAAAGTGACCAGATGGTATAAATCCAATTCCTCTAATACTGTAACCCCTTATCCTCAGAATTGATGGTGAAAATCTCACCTCTTACTATGGATGTAAGCATCATTGCTTAACCATGTAAATATCTGTGTCTCTTGTGGGTTTTTACCCACTTCTTAATTCTTTGGTTATTTCTCTCTAAACCTTGCAATAATTTATATGTTTTCCAGTATGTTGTCCATAGTTCAAATTGATAGATTGTAGCTTTTTTCTTTTTGCCATTTTACATAGAATGTGAACTATTCTTTTTTGGAATTGGTCTACATCTCTTTTGATATTAGAAAACGTGCGCTGCATCTCAAGCGCCTTTAGAGAGCGATAGTTAAGTTCATTGTTTGCCAGGCTGAGGTGACTTCATTTTCGATACAGTATGGAACACTGGATACCCAAAAGATCTTGATAGACTGCGATATATATGATAAACACTTTAGGTGCATCACTATACAATTTCATCAGTAGCTGTATATGGCTCTTTACAACTAAATTAGCCTGTGAAGCTGGTGCGGTGGAATGCAGTCAGGCGGGAAAGGAATATGTGTTGTAACATATACATTAACTAACTAAGTTAATCAACAAGCGGTTGTGGCTCAACATCGAACCAACTATAACAACAGGAGTTGCTTATTGAGCTTGTTTGGCCCAACACCTTGATGGCTTCGTAATGAATACGAACCCACAAGGGATCTAACGAAGAACATAGGCTAGACTATATTAGTAACAAGAAAGATCTTGTATGTTGAAGACTGGAGATATTGTAAGGATAAACATCAATCACAAATAAGGGTCTTTTGATCTGCTCGTGGAGAAATCTTTTCCATTGTTTTCTCATCCTTAGAGAATTTTCTACAGCAGGTACTGGCTTTTAGTTAGTAGAGCCAGAAAAGGTGCCAAAAGTCATTCAACCATTGCCAAAGAAAACACCACCAAAATCCACAAGTTAATAGATAGCAATCGAGCCAACAACAACAAGAGGTGTGATGCAAGTGAAAAATCCTCAAATAGAGAAAGCAAAAGCAAAATAATTCTCGAGGGGTATCGACAACAACCGTCCCAAATAAAAATCTTTTTATTATATATAATTAAAATGTTAATTAAATATTATTTATAATAATATCTTAAATATCAAAAAAGCCCCGTTTAAAAAAAAATTCCTTAAACCTCAACTTGTGTCGGCCTTTCTTCTAGGTTTTACATTTGAAACTTTAACTTCTTTAATAATCATTTTATTTTTTTAAGAAGGACTCTTAAGACTTTACACCTCTTTCTCAGCATGAAGGCGTTGTGTTAAACTTTGATCTCAAATAGTTTTTTACAAACCATGAACATTGAATCATTACGGGACTTGAACGTGAGATTTCTTATTTTTTTCAACAGTAATTAGAGTGAAAAAACTATCACTTCCACATTATTGCTAACTGTATTCATTGGAGATTTCATAACAAGAGCTCTACGTGAAACCTACCTCCAAGTGCATTGCTCATAAAAAATTATCTTAAAATATATTATTTATATGAGAGACATGGGCTCGTATTCCAAATTTCAAATTTCCAACGATGCGGGCTTTCCAACGGCCTTAGGTTTGTGAACTTAGGAGGAATGTTACTTATTTTTCAAATATGTAACTTTATCCTTGGAAACCACGTGGAATATGTGCCACATGATAAATTTTCTTGCATTGTACGTACAGAATCATTTAAAAGTGAAATTTTATTGTAGTTACATAATAGTGTAACATTAGAACATTATAGCTTAATTATTATTAGATTGCAGAAAACAGTGGAATATTAAGTTGGGTATAGTCAAACGGACAATTATGTTCGTTCTAATTTTATTGAGTTGGCCATTTAGACATCGCTCTTTTTTGTCAAGAGACACTATTTTTCCAAAAAGGATATGAAATTATCATTTTGCTTCCATTTTAGACCGTCTGAACGCATATCTAGTTCATTATTCGATCGTTGGGACACTTAAACCGTCCGAACGAACATTTCAGTGTAAAATGCATTCGTTCGGACAATCTTCTCTCCTGTATGAAGTATGTGGGCTATGGAGAAAAATTGTTCGTATGGCCTCAATGTCCGAACGAATGCATTTTACACTTAAGTGTTTGTTTAGACGGTCCAAAATAGAAGGGTAAAATGGTAATTTCGCACCATTTTTGGAAAAAAACAATGTCTCCTGGCAAAAAAGAGCGGTGTCTAAATGGCCAGCCTCTCATTGGGTGTTGTCTACAATAAATACGTATCATGTGTGCAACAATAATAGTAAAAAAGTTAGGTCAGTCATATAGACACCCAAATTTTTTTTCTCTACACAATCGATTTCAAAAAATTCAAGTGAAATTACCCTTTTCCCCTTCATTTTTAAGAAAAAATTGATTCATCCGCATCATTCGAACGAAGGGCAGAACACTTTTGGTCAGTGTAAATTGTATCATTCGAACGAACTCTATGTGGACTATGGAGTGAGATTTTCAAACGATATTGTTTCTCGACCGATTTTTACAAATAAGATATCAAAATTCATCTACTCTGAATTGTATGAACTCCACGACTGATTTTAAGTGAAAATGGTATAGTTTTGGGCTTCAAAAATTATACCCAAAGAATTAAGAAAAAATTGTTCTTCCCTCTTAATTCTTTGGGTACGATTTTTAAAGCCCAAAACTATACATTTTTCACTTGAAATCAGTCCCGGAGTTCATAAAATTCAGAATAGATGAACTTTGATACCTTGTTTGTAGAAATAGGTCGAGAAACAACCTCTCTGCCAACTGTAACCTTTGCACGTTTGGCTCGGGTTTTAGGGTGATTTCTCGACCTATTTCTACAAACAAGGTATCAAAATTCATCTATTCTGAATTTTATGAACTCCGAGACTGATTTTAAGTGAAAAGGGTATAGTTTTGAGCTTCAAAAATCATACCCAAAAAATTAAGAGGGAAGGTCATTTTTCCTTAATTCTTTGGGTACAATTTTTTAAGCCCAAATTACACCATTTTCACTTAAAATCTGTCCCGAAGTTCATAAAATTTAGAATAGATGAATATTGATACCTTATTTATAAAATTCGATCGAGAAATAGATTCATTTGAAAATCCTACTCCACATCCCACGTAGAGTTCATTCAAAGGATACAATTTACACTGCAAGGCTCGTTCGAACGAACCAAAAATGCTCTGTCTTTCGTTCCAAGGATGCGGAGGAATCGTTTTTTCTTAAAAATGAAGGGCAAAAGGGTAATTTCACCAGATTTTTTTGAAATCTAGTGTATAGAGGGGAAAAAAAGAGAGTCAGGTGCTATATGGCCGGCCAAAAGTTATTAAATTAAAAATAGTTGAACTTTGGATCGGTTGTGGCCAAACAAACAATTATGCTTTCATAAGAGAGAGAACACTTATTTAAGGTGGTGGTATCAAATCAACCCAACATTTGATTGGTTGTGGCCAAACAAACAGTTATGCTTTAATGAGGGAGATTGCGTTTATTTATGAGTTAAATTAGTGAGACATATTAATAAGATATATTAATGAAATATGTTAATTTCACAAATTTAATTTATATTAATTTCACAGTTAAAAATGAAAAGTTGTGCTGCTGGAGAAAAATATGTTGCCTAAATGGCCAATCAAAAGTTATTAAACTTTGGATCGGTTATGGCCAAACAAACCGTTGTGCTTTAATAAGAAAGGGAACGCTTATTTATGTTGGTGGTATCAAATCAACCCAACATTTGATTGGTTGTGGCCAAACAAACGGTTATGCTTTAATGAGAGAGAGCGCGTTTATTTATGAGTTAGATTAGTGAGACACATTAATAAGATATATTTATGAAATATGTCATTAGATTAATTATAGATTTCACAAATTTAGGTTAATACATAGATATGGAGTGCATAAGTGCCAATATCAATTGATGATCTAAATCATATAATCTCGATTTTTAAATTTTGATAAATATAGATCATTTCTTTTAAAAAATTTAAAAAATTTAAAATCAAAAGATAAAATAATCACATGAAATTAAAATTTCTTATAAGTATTCATACATTTCTCTTTATATCAACCCATTGATGAGTATCCTGCGGTCGCTATTTACTATTCAAATTGAGTGTCGTTAGCCTAGGGCGACACAGCCGTGTTAGGCTTTATAGTAATTTTCATATTGCTAGTTCTAGTTATGGTACGTATTTTTGCCATAACACTAAATTATTTTATTGTCTTCTTTTAATGAAATTAATCATTAAATGAATGTTTATTTGAAAATTCAATTATATATTATCAATTAAATCTTTTTTTAAATTTTAATATCAATGTGAAATACATAATACTTTGAATCAACAATTTATTTCTAAAAAATTAAAAAAAGATGATATATATATATATATAAAATCTAGTTTGATGAGAACAATCTCAATAAACTTTAGATAATGCAACAACTTAATTTTCATCTATCTTCTTTTAAACTTACTAAATCATAGTATCACAAATAATGTTGAGTGGAGAAATCATTGTCCTTTTTAGGACTGTCTCGTAATATTTATATTCACCAAATTGATTTAAAAGTATTCTTCTGCATTTACCATTTTACTTCTCTATTTTTACTCCTCAAACTCTTCAAATCCAATTTTAAATATTTCTATTTTAGAAAATTTATATGCAATTAAAAGTCTTAATTATCAATGAAAGAAATGTGAAGAATCAATTCAACTCATTAAATCTAATTTTCATTTTTTTTATTCTTTAATCCATTTTATTTTTAACTATTTGATATACAAAGAATGGGATGAATTAATCCAACTTAATAAACTCTAATACTAAAAAACTCTAATTCTATTTTTAGCTATTGTTGGATGAATTTTCTCTAATGTAGTCTTCATAAAATTGTAACATTTGTAAAAATTTAAAACCGCCTTTGTATAATGTAATAAAATATATAAATTTGGATTTATATTTACACATATGAGAGGAAAAAAACCTATACATGGTTTTCATCCACCTGAAGAAAGCCTATAATAGAGTTTTAAAGAAATTGATACTGGAGATTATTAAAAAATAAATGCATTCCCGATGAACACGTAGAAAATATTAAGACATATATGGTGGAGCAACCACTAATATGATTTTTTTTTGTGGAGAGACAATAAAATTTCAAGAGTAAGACTCTGTTAAGGATATGTTGTGAGCTTGTACTATTTTGCGTTAATCATTGATAACTTAATACTTGACAATCGAAATCAAGCATCATAATAATAATAAATATATATATATATATATATATATATATATTAAAATGATATATATATTCGACGAAATAACAACTTAATAGTAAATAAGCTCATCAATAAATATGTTCATGAATTTTAATTTATATTTTTTAAACGGGAATAGGTGGCATTTAGATGGCCAGTAATCACAATATTGTTCAGTAATAGGCGCTTGAAATGACTGAATGAGTTCTTCAGTGGCAGCGATGATGGCTGTGATGAGTTCTTTCTCCAATATTCTTTTTAATTCACCATATCAATTTAAAATTTTAAAATTGTAATTTAATTTTTTTCATAGATGATGTATATTTACTAATTTCAATATTGAGTATGTGAAATTTTGAACATATTTAATTATCTCAATTTTTAATCTTAATAAAAAATATTTTAATTTAAATTCATCTAATGAATTCAATGGATAATCTTTAGAATACTAAGAATTTAAAAATTTCAACAAAAAACAATAACTCTTATTAGGAGAAAGTCCAAAGTTTGAATAGATCACGTAAGCTTAATTTCACTAATAAGAAATTAAGAAAGGCTCAAGTCTCAATGAAAAATTAGAAACTATGCAAATTCTCTTAACGAAATGAACATCAATTGAATTTTAAAAACAATTAAATGCAAGCATTTGGGTTCAATCTATTAATAGATTGGTCTCGATTTGTGGAACTGTGTCTAGTGGGTCAATGCACGTTATTGAATATTAATGTCACAATTGTTGACGATATTTTTAAATTTACTATATTTTAATTCACAAAATATCATTACTGCGTTAATAAAGCCTATTTATTGGCATAAGGTAAATTCTTGATAAAATCGCATTAAAAACGTGTTAAATAGTAATATCGCGATAAGATCTTGATAAATTCATTATTGAGATTTTGTATTAATATTTTTATTTATTATTTTTTAAATATTATATTTTCTATGAGAATTTCGAGATAATTTTTTGGTAAAAACCCAAGATTTTTTTTTTTTTAAAAACATGGATATCCCAGCTTCAAATTGGAGGTGAGATTAATTCCACGATTATATAAAACCTCTCAATCTACACACATTGGTTAAGTCGATGAAGAGTGACCCCATGAAAAATAATCCAAGAATTTGAAAATATCCAAATATTATCAATAGGAATATAATATTTATAAAAATAATAAATACTAATGGATTTTTGCGACGTTCTGCCAGTCCAACTTCTCAAAATCCAAACCTATATCAAGGCCACAATCCTTTTCTCCAACAGGTCTTAAAAGAGGACTCTGGTACATGCGTAGTTAGGTAATGTAGCATATGAATGAAAATAAATGTACTACCTATGGTATTATCAAATTTATCTGATTTTATAGATAAAATATCATTACTGCATTAATAATGTATATTTACTAACATGGCGGTTAGTTTTTAATAAATTTCCAATAAAATTATATTAAAAATGTGATAAATGATAATATCAGTGAAAATATTTCGATAAATTTTTCATTAAGATTTTTATTATTTTTTAAATATTAAATTTTTTGTGAGATATTCCCATTAATATTGCAGTAAAAACTTCAAGAATTTAAAAATATTTCAATATTACCGATGTTCGTTAATATGCCAAGAACAGTCAATGACTATGCTTACCACACCTAGGATTTTTATTTTGGTGCAAAAGTGGACTGGTATTATGCAGAGGTCTCCTACTTTCAAAATGAGAATGATAGGTCATCGGTTCAATAAAAAAAACGAGTATCATTTCATTTCTTACATGTTAGGTCATCGTAGAATGATCAGTCATTGGTTCAATAAAAGAACGAGTATCACCAAAGAGAATTTATATTGATTGGCGTTCAAAAGTACACATCACACATGTCCTTCATGTAAATGAAGCTTTATTCATTTCTCATTGGTTTGTGATACTTCAGTTTCATTTTCTTCTAACACTAAAGTACACCTATTGAAAACTTGAATCAATAAAAAAAAAAGAATTAATATTCAAAATTTTATACACCAAAAGTGTCAACTATAAATTTATTGAAACTTGATACTCAATTTAGTTATCTATATAGATGTTGGAATTGTATCAAAATAATTATCTCTTTCATATTAGAATAGTATAAAGTGTGTTAAAAATAGATGAGATCAAATGAAGTACTAGCTTTATATAAAGAGTTATTTAAAAAATACAAATATTTCAAATGAGATAACTAAAATATGATGGAGGGAATAATAAATAAGCAGGAAATGATATTAACAGTGTATTTTGATCATGCGTACACTGAAGAAATAATTGTTTTTAAAGTTGATATTTTACTCCGTTGGTTATATAGACACCACACTTTTATGCTATATAGATACCGCTTTTCGTTGGTAATTTCACACCTAAAAATGAAAAGCGGTATCCACTTGCAAGAAAGTGTGTTTTTTAAGTGGCCAGCCCTTTTACTATAATACCCTGCCTCAGATTAGGCGTGTTTTAACTTAATAATTTTGTTTAACCGGTTAATCTCGAAGATTATGGCTAGGGCTTTGAGGGAAAGCCCACGTGTGGCCCAATCCGAGCTCGTGAGCTCAATGATCCAGCTCGTCCAGCTGGAGGGGCATTTTGGTAATTTACCGCTTCTTGTTATTATTTTATAAATATTGTTGTTATGTGATAATTATTGGTTGATAATATTCTCCTTAATAAAGAATTTGTATTTTGATTTTAAAATAATTTTATTTTCAGAAAATAGTATTTTAAATCCGCCTGTCAAAACCCCGAAAGGGGTTATAATTATTTTTAATGATTTTGGAAATAAGATAAAGTTCAAAACTAGTATTTTGTGTTAGACCATTTTAAGAATGGTCTACTTATTCTTTGACACCTCAAAATGATGTTTCTAAATTGTCTTATTTAGCATTTGTTTAATTAAGTAAATAGTGTTAAATTATAGTTTTTATTTAAATAAATGATTTTCAAGGAGTTTTAAATCTCAAAATTTTTATGGTAGCTAAAGTTTTTAAAACCTAACCTATCTGTAAGGTTGGATCAAAATTTTCGAGCTTTTAAAAACATGTTTTAGTTAAAAATCAGATTTTTATTAAAACTAGGACCTTTTTGCAAAAAAGGAAGTTCGCAGGGGCTGATCTGCAACCAAACAATAATCTGCCGATTACTGTTTGGAGCGTCAGCATGCATCGCATGCAGAGGCCGGTTCGCCCCTTTTCCCCGCCGGATTTCTATAAAAAGGACCCTCATCTCTTCTCTTCTCCCTCCCAGCAAATCTCTCCTCTTTGAGTCTCCCACTCGGCCAAGAAACCAGCCCAGCCGAACCTCTGTTTTCTCTCTATTTTTCACCCGTAAGCTTTTAGGGAAAAATTTTCAAAGATCGGATTTTCAGCCCAAAAACTCCAGCAAAGGTAACCACTGTATTCCTTTTCAAATTCTAGGTTGTTTAGAACCAAGAAAAGCTGATTTTGGTTTAGTTTTGAGCAAGAAAAATGATTTCAAAGTTTAAAGAAAAACCATGGGTTCCTTGTACCCGTGAGCTTTCGGTATTAAAATCGGTTGGCCCGGTGAGCTTAAAAGCTCCAAACCTCTCTCTATGGAAAGAGGACTCGCAGAGGAATCCATCGGACCGGCAGATATGAAAATCAAATCTGGAAAATCCACTGCTTCCGGATTCGTTTTTCATGCATCGCAGTCGTTCACTGTCTGTTGCAGACAGTGAACGAAGGAAGAAAAAAAAAAATATATAAAAAATATATATATATATATATATATATATATATATATATATATATATATATATATATATTTTATTTGACTATGTTGATGCTTGTGATGTTAGTACCCATTAAAAACAAATAAATAAATAAATAAATATTATTGTTGGATTATTGAAAAAAAAAAAAAAAAAAAAGGAAAAATGTACTGACCCTTTTCTCTTATTACTATAGTGTAAATACTATTGTATTCACTTCCAGGCCGACCCTATTGGTCGGGCACTGAGTGATCTCACTTCCAGGCCGACGCTATATTTGTCGGGCATTGAGTGACCTCGAGGCCTTACTCAACATGTCAGATCTGGTCCTATCTAGAAGACAACCGAGAAGTGACCTAAGGAATCTAAACCTAACTCAATAAGTCAATCTGGTCAATGCCCAGAAGACAATATGAGTTTTGGAGTGAGCACCTGAGGAATCTAGACCTAACTCAATAAGTCAATCTAGTCAATGCCCAGAAGACAATATGAGTTTTGGACTGAGCCCCCCTTTTTATTTATTATATCTTGTGGATTATTATAATTTAAGAAGGATAGAAACCAAGTAGGAGACTCAACTCCATGTACCTTGGATATTTTTGGGAAAACAAGTATGATTTCGAAATACTGCTTGTATGTGTATGAATACCATGTATATTGATTGTGCACTTATCTGTTTGTTTGAACAGAGACCGCGTAAACCACACATCTACGGTGAGGGAACTTAACTCTGCAGAATATATAAACAGGTTTTATTATGAGAACAATGAGTGGTTTCAGATTTGATGAACCCACTCATGTGCCTAGACATGATGCACTATGGTAAGAGTGCTTGTGATGATTGTGAATATTATGATGTTGATATGAATGTGTAAGACTGCTTCCACATGCCCTGGGCTATTGAACCAATATCGGCCATATAGGAGATAGTTTACGTCTACTGGACCATGGGTGTCGACAGTTGCTGACTTAAGGGTGTCAGTATCGGCTATGGTAGAGCCGGAGATGTACTTGTAAGGATGTATTTTGACCGTGTCGGGACTTAATATAAGTCTCAGTGTAGTCGGCAGGTGTTACGTTGGATGATAGCAGTAATAGAAAGATGATGATGAGACTTTACTTGATATTATGCTTATTTGTTATCAAACATGTGATATTATTGAACTGTCGATTATTACTAACATGTTATTTACTTAAACTGCATTGTTATATTTCATTCACTGGGCTAATTAGCTCACCCCACTCACCTTTCAGGAGATGAACCCGAGGACGAGAACCCTCATTTTCAAGCTTAGGATGGATAAACTGCAGCAGTGTTTTGGGATTCCCCCTGAGGGGAACACCCTTATATTTGCTTTCCGATTCTTGGAACCTTTCACTTTTGTAAAGTACCAGGTATGGTACTTAGTTTGTTTAAATGTTATGTTTTGAAACTACTACGTTTTGAAGTCACTCTGTTTCTAATTTTGGATTGCAATATCAATGGTTGGATTTGATCATGTTATGTGTTGATGTGTTATGTGTTGATGTTGTTATTCTTGTGTGGTAGACTTATGGTATGTGTTTGAGTCCACATGTTGGATCATGTGTGACCTCTGTGCCTAACTGTTGATCCGGCCCAGTTAGAATGCTTGTGAGTTGGTTTAGTTTATCTTTCCAAAAAAAAAATCAGTCGCGTTTCTGGCCCACCTTTCGGGTCGGGGCGTGACAGCTTGGTATCAGAGCGTAGGCTCAAACTCTAGGACTGTGATGGGTTACTACCTAGTTAGTCTTGCTTTTGCCTTAGTACTGCATTTGTTTTGACATTCTCCTGTTTTGTGGTACAGATATGTCGAGCAGTGTTGAGTACTCTGAGTTCAGGGGAACCCCTAGCGACCCGATCAACCTGGTTTCTTCGGATTCCAGTGTTGCATCTAACGAGAAGATGGAAATAGCTTCACCCAAGTACCATGTTGGTGCTGATCCTGCAGAAGAAATGGGAAATGTCCCAAATCTTGAGGAGTCAGTAGGGGAGAATGGCTCGCCCGAATATATTCCGGCTACTCCACCCATGGATGAGTACTCGGAATATATGTGCAAACTTTGCAACCATGTGGGGCACAACTGTACCTACTTCCCCCATCCGATTGACGTTATTTGCCCTGTTTGCAGACTTCGCGGGCATGGGAGTGCAAGGACTAATTGTCCTTATGTTGGAGGACCAGGAATTATACCTTGCTTGACCTGCGGAGTGTTCGGACACAAGTCAGCGACCTGTTAGGATAACTTTTTTTATTTTGGTGATGAGGCAGGATCTTCTTCGGAAGATTAGGTTAGAATAAGTTGGGGGTATCGGGGGATTCTTATTTTGTAAGGGCTTAGTGTTATTTTGTTGTTTTGAAGGGTTTTCATACCCTACTAACCCTTGTACTTGTATTAAATTTGAATGATTCTAATGAGACTTTTTGCAACTTGTGTGTTTTGCTTAAATAAGTTTCTTAAAATGGTTAATGATATTTACAAGTGTAAATAACAGATGTTAGGACCCAATGCGAATGGATCCAATTTCCGTGGGAGGAACTAGTCTTCCACCCCGTAACTTACCCAACGAAGCCGTTCGAACGGTGGTAGAAGCATTTCAACAGATAGCTGAAAACATGCGACGCCCGCCAATCCGAACGCCAGAGGAGAGAGTCACTTCGGCTCTCAAGGAATTCAAGCGGCTGAACCCGACAAGTTTCTCGAGGACAGAAGACCCTAGTGCTGCAAATAACTGGCTAACCCAGATTAGTCGGATCCTCAATACCCTGGCTATTGTCGATGACCTGCGAGTGACCTTGGCGGCGTACCAGTTGGAAGGGAACGCCTACGAGTGGTAGGAAGAGAAGAACTTAGTTCGTAACCACGAGCCAATGATGTGGGAGGAGTTCTCCGCAGCCTTTCTGGCTTGTTACTTTCCAAAGACGGTGAAGGAGGCAAGGAAGAGAGAGTTCCTCAACATTAAACAAGATTCAGACTTCGTGGCACAGTATGCTATGCGCTTCATCGGCCTGATGCAGTTCGTGCCGTGGATCGCAGCGAATGAAGAGGAGAAGGTCCAACACTTTGAGAATGGACTTCGACCGTTTCTGCAGCGGCAAATGGCCAGCCTAATCTTCAACACTTTGGAGGAGATCATCGATCGAACTTCAAAGGTGGAGGCGGTGGACTACATCAACCGGAGCGCTGACAGCTCTCAGAAACCTTCTTCCAACAAGAAGGCAAAGTTCAACCAGTAGAAGAGGCCCTTCTTCAAGAAGAGCCAGCCTAGTGTGGGTCAGTCAAGTCGGTCTGACTCCCGGCTAGTCATGTGCTACACCTGCAACCAGCCTGGGCATACTTCTAAGTTTTGCCCATCCGGAGGAAAGAAGGTGTGCTTTCACTGCAAGCAGATCGGGCACATGTTCACAGACTGCCCTTATCTTCGCAAAGCTGCACCGTCGCAAGGCGCAAGAGTTTCTTTCTCTGTGGCGCAATCGTCTGTCGGCTGAGGTTCTCAACAGACTTCTAGAAGCTCAATGGCACCGAGGAACGGACCACCTCGGAACGGTCAAGGGAGAGGACAGGGACGTCCTCAAGGGAGAGTCTATTCAATTGGGACTCATAAGGAAGAGCCGATGGAGAACACGGTGATGGAAGGTATCCTTAATCTTTTTAGCCTTTTGGCTCGAGTACTTTTCGATACCGGTGCTTCGCATTCCTTTATCTCTAGAACTTGTTGTGTTAGATTGGGTTTGAAACCGGTAGAAATAGTTAACTCGCTAATGGTAGTATCGCCCTTGGTTAAGAAGGCTTTGGTGAACCAAGAGTGTAGATCTTGTGTTTTGAAGATTAGCGGAGTGGAGTTGTCCTATGATTTTCTGGTGTCAGAAATGATGGACTTTGACATCATCATTGGTATGGATTGGTGGTTTGTTTTCGAGGTCTTGTTAGACTGCTCTCAAAGGAGAATTCGTGGGGTTTCTTTAACCGGTGAGAGGTTTATGGAGAAGTTAGTACCCTATGAAAGGATGAGAGTCACTTTCTCTGGCCTTATGGAGAGCATGGGTTGGAAAGATGTAGGTGGTGTAGAGTCTGTTGCTCTTCGGGTGGTGTGTGAGTTTATGGATGTGTTTCCTGACCAATTAGCTGGACTACCTCCACGTCAAGAGATAGAGTTTGTTATAGACCTACAGCCAGAAACATCTCCAATTTCCATGGCACCTTATTGGATGGCGCCGGCAGAGTAGAGAGAGCTAGCTACGCAGGTAAATGAGCTTCTTAGACTTGGCTTTATCCGTCAGAGCAACTCGTCGTGGGGCGCACCTGCTCTCTTTATGAAGAAAAAGGATGGATTGATGAGGATATATATAGATTACCGGCGGTTTAACCACGTAACTATTAAGAATAAGTATCCGTTGCCTAGAATAGACGACCTCTTTGATCTTTTGAGAGGATCGAAGTGTTTTTCAAAAATCGATCTGAGGTCTGGTTACCATCAGTTCCGGATTCGAGAGGAAAACATTCCAAAGACTGCTTTCCGGACGCAGTATGGTTTGTACGAGTTCGTCGTGATACCTTTCGGTTTGGCGAACGTGCTAGCTATGTTTATGGACTTGATGAATCGCGTGTTTCGCCCGTATCTGCGAGAGTTCGTGATAGTCTTCATCGACGATATCTTAATTTTTTCGTCATCAGAGGAGGAGCACGAGCGTCATCTACGGATTGTTCTTCAGACTCTTTGGGAGCATCAGCTGTTCGCCAAGCTGAGCAACTGTGAGTTTTGGTTGACTCAAGTGCAGTTTCTGGGGCATGTGGTGTCTCTAGGAGGAATCTTGGCAGATCCAGCAAAGGTAGAGACTGTGAAGACTTGGCAGAGTCCCAAGAACGTGTTCGAGATCAGGAGCTTTCTGGGATTAGCAGGATATTACCGAAAGTTTATCCCGTACTTCTCTCAGATCGCAGTGCCGATGACTCGGTTGATGTGGAAGAATATCAAGTTCGAGTGGAGCGAAGCTTGTGAAAGAGCATTCCAGGAGTTGAAGGAGAAGTTGACAATGTCTCCAGTGTTGGTGATACCTGAACAAGGACGAGGTTACGATGTGTTTTGCGACGCGTCCAAATTTGGTTTGGGTTGTGTGCTGATGCAAGAGGAGAAGGTAGTGGCTTATGGTTCCAGGAAATTGAAGGGACATGAGCAGAACTACCCGACTCATGATTTGGAGTTAGCAGTCGTAGTATTCTCGTTAAAGTTGTGGAGACATTACTTATATGGTGAGAAGTTCAATGTGTTTTCTGATCACCATAGCCTCAAGTATATCTTCACTCAGAAAGACTTGAATATGAGGCAGCGAAGGTGGATGGAGTACTTGGGAGATTAAGACTTTAGTCTCTCTTATCACCCAGGGAAAGCCAACGTGGTAGCCGATGCCTTGAGCAGGAAATCTCACAGCGACGTGACGAGGATGGCATCCTTGCAGTGGAAGATGTTGAAAGTCCTGTCCGAGTACGATCTGAAGCTGATCGAAGGAAGCGGGTCAGAGAGAATCCCTAGTCTAGTTCTGCAACCCGAGGTAGTCGGATTGGTGTTGGAAGGACAATAGAGCGATTTAGAAGAGAAGGAATTGGCGACTCAGTTTTCAGGAGGAGCGACTTTGGAAGATTGGAAGATCAAGGCGGATGGAACTCTTACTTTCAGAGATAGACTCTTTGTCCCAACGTCGGACGAACGCAGGAGAAAGGTGCTTGATCACTTTCATCGTTCTCGCTTTGCAGTGCATCCTGGTGGTACGAAAATGTATCGTGACTTGCGGCGACTTTTCTGGTGGAAAGGTATGAAGCGAGAGGTAGCAGATTTTATGTCTAAGTGCCTAACTTGTCAACAAGTGAAGGCGGAACATCAACGACCTGGTAGAAAGATGCAACCTTTGGAAGTGGCGGAATAGAAGTGGGAGCATATCACGATGGATTTTGTAACTGAATTCCCGAAGTCTCCCAAGAAGAACGACGCTATTTGGGTAATAGTCGATCGATTGACGAAGTCAGCTCACTTTCTACCGATCAAGAAGATGGATTCTTTGGGTACTCTAAGTAGACTGTATTTGAGGGAGATAGTTAGATTGCATGGAGTGCCTGTATCCATTATATCTGATAGAGATCCGAGGTTTGTATCAAGGTTTTGGTAAGGATTGCAAGAGGAGTTCGGGACTAAGCTATGCTTCAGCACTGCTTTTCACCCTCAGACGGATGGTCAGTCAGAGAGAACCATTCAAACCGTAGAGGATATGCTAAGAGCTTGTGTGATGGACATGCAGGGAAGTTGGGAAGATCACTTGCCTTTGATCGAGTTTGTCTACAACAACAGCTATCACTCCAGTGTGCAGATGGCACCCTACGAGGTTCTGTATGGCAAACCTTGCAGGTCACCTCTTTGTTGGACAGAGGTAGGAGACAAAACGCTTCTAGGACCTAATCTATTGCGTGAGACGTCAGAACAAGTTGAAGTGATCAGACAGCGTCTTAAGACAGTCCGGAGCAGACAAAAGAGTTATGCTGACAAAAAGCGACGACCTTTGGAGTTTTCAGTTGGCGACCGAGTTTTCTTATATGTGGCACCACGTCATGGAGTGCAACGGTTCGAGTGTAAGGGAAAACTTTCACCTCGATATGTTGGACCCTTTGAGATCTTGAAGAGGATATGTGAAGTGGCCTATCAGTTGGATCTTCCTCAAGCTTTGGAAAGAGTGCATAGTACATTCCATGTATCTATGTTAAGGAAGTACGAGCCTGACCTGTCGCATGTAATCAGTTTCGAAGAAATCGAAGTCTCAGAGGACCTGACTTTTGAAGAAGTGCCAGTGAAGATCCTAGAGCATCGGACTCAAGAGCTCAGGAGGAAGTCTATTCCTCTAGTGCGAGTGTTGTTGCAACATCGTGACGTGCAACGTGAGACGTGGGAACCTGAATCAACGATGCAGAAGCTGTACCCTGGCTTGTTTATAGGCCAAAGAGGTATAAGTTTGTTTTAAATTTCGGAACAAAATTTTCTTTCAGGGGGTAGGATGTAATACCCTGCCCCAGATTAGGTGTGTTTTAGCTTAATAATTTTGTTTAACCAGTTAATATCGAAGATTATGGTTAGGGCTTTGAGGGAAAGCCCAGGTGTAGCCCAATCCGAGCTCGTAAGGTCAGTGATCCAGCTCGTCCAGTTGGAGGGGTATTTTGGTAATTTACCGCTTCTTGTTATTATTTTATAAATATTGTTGTTATGTGATTATTATTGTTGATAATATTCTCCTTAATAAATGATTTGTATTTCTGATTTTAAAATAATTTTATTTTCAAAAAATAGTATTTTAAATCCGCCCGTCAAAACCCTGAAAGGGAGTTATAATTATTTTTAATGATTTTGGGAATAAGATAAAGCTCAAAACAAGTATTTTGTGTTAGATCATTTTAGGAATGATCTAGTTATTCTTTAACACCTCAAAATGATGTTTCTAAATTGTCTTATTTAGCATTTGTTTAATTAAGTAAATAGTGTTAAATTATGGTTTTTATTTAAATAAATGATTTTTAGGGAGTTTTAAATCTCAAATTTTTTATGGTAGTTAAAGTTTTTAAAACCCAACCTATCTGTAAGGTTGGATCAAAATTTTCGAGCCTTTAAAAATAGGTTTTAGTTAAAAATCAGATTTTTATTAAAACTAGGACATTTTTTGCAAAAATGGAAGTTCGTAGGGGCTAATCTGCAACCAAACAATAATCTGCCGATTACTGTTTGGAGCGTCAGCATGCACCGCATGCAGAGGCCGGTTCGCCCCATTTCCCAACCGGATTTCTATAAAAAAGACCCTCATCTCTTCTCTTCTCCCTCCCAGCAAATCTCTCCTCTCTGAGTCTCCCACTCGGCTAAGAAACCAGCCCAGCCGAACCTCTGTTTTCTCTCTGTTTTTCACCCGTAAGCTTTTAGGGAAAAATTTTCAAAGATCTGATTTTCAGCCCAGAAACTCTAGCAAAGGTAACCACTGTATTCCTTTTCAAATTCTAGGTAGTTTAGAATCAAGAAAAGCTGATTTTGGTTTAGTTTTGAGCAAGAAAAATGATTTCAAAGTTTAAGGAAAAACCATGGGTTCCTTTTACCCGTGAGCTTTCGGTATTAACAGTTGGCCTAGTGAGCTTCAAAGCTCCAAACATCTCCCTATGGAAAGAGGACTCGCAGAGGAATCCATCGGACTGGCCAGATATGAAAATCGAATCCGGGAAACCCACTGTTTCAGGATTCGTTTTTCATGCATTGCAGCCGTTCACTATCTGTTGCAGACAGTGAACGAAGGAAGAAAAAAAAAAAAAAAAAAATTATATATATATATATATATATATATTATTTGATTATGTTGATGCTTGTGATGTTAGTACCCATTGAAAGATAAATAAATCAATAAATAAATATTATTGTTGGATTATTGAAAGAAAAAAAAATGTACTGACCCTTTTCTCTTATTACTATAGTGTAAATACTATTGTATTCACTTCCAGGCCGACCCTATTGGTCGGTCACTGAGTGATCTCACTTCCAGGCCGACGCTATATTTGTCGGGCATTGAGTGACCTCGAGGCCTTACTCAACATGTCAGATCTGGTCCTATCAAAAGACAACCGAGAAGTGACCTGAGGAATCTAGACCTAACTCAATAAGTCAATCTGGTCAATGTCCAGAAGACAATATGAGTTTTGGATTGAGCATCTGAGGAATCTAGACCTGACTCAATAAGTCATTCTGGTCAATGCCCAGAAGACAATATGAGTTTTGGACTGAGTCCCCCTTTTTATTTATTATATCTTGTCGATTATTATAATTTAAGAAGGATAGAAACCAAGTAGGAGACTCAACTCTATGTACCTTGGATATTTTTGGGAAAACAAGTATGATTTCGAAATATTGCTTGTATGTGTATGAATGCCATGTATATTGATTGTGCACTTGTCTGTTTGTTTGAACAGAAACCGCGTAAACCACACATCTACGGTGAGGGAACTTAACTCTGCAGAATATGTAAACAGGTTTTATTGTGAGAGCAATGGGTGGTTTCAGATTTGATGAACCCACTCATGTGCCTATACATGATGCACTATGGTAAGAGTGCTTGTGATGATTGTGAATATTATGATGTCGATCATATGAATGTGTAAGACTGCTTCCACGTGCCCTGGGCTATTGAACCAATATCGGCCATATGGGAGATAGTTTACATCTACTGGACCATGGGTGTCGACAGTTGCTGACTTAAGGGTGTCAGTATCGGCTATAGTAGAGCCGGAGATGTACTTGTAAGGATGTATTTTGACCAGTGTCGGGACTTAATACAGGTCTCAGTGTAGTCGGCAGGTGTTACGTTGGATGATAGCAGTAATGGAAAGATGATGATGAGACTTTACTTGATATTATGCTTATTTGTTATCAAGCATGTGATATTATTGAACTATCGATTATTGCTAACATGTTATTTACTTAAACTGCATTGTTATATTTCCTTCACTGGGCTATTTAGCTCACCCCACTCACCTTTCAGGAGATGAACCCGAGGACGAGAACCCTCATTTTCGAAGCTTAGGATGGATAAACTAGCGGTAGTGTTTTGGATTCCCCCTGAGGGGAACACCCTTATATTTGCTTTCCTGTTCTTGAAACCTTTCACTTTTATAAAGTACCGGGTGTGGTACTTAGTTTGTTTAAATGTTATGTTTTGAGACTACTACAGTTTTATAGTCACTCTGTTTGTAATTTTGGATTGCAATATCAATGGTTGGATTTGATCATGCTATGTGTTGATGTTGTTATTCTTGTGGGGTAGACTTATGGTATGCGTTTGAGTCCACATGTTGGATCATGTAGTGACCTCTGGGCCTAACTGTTGATCCTGGCCCAGTTAGAATGCTTGTGAGTTGGTTTAGTTTATCTTTCAAAAAAAAATTCAGTCGCTTTCCAGGCCCACCTTTCGGGTTTGAGGGTGACATTTACCTTCTCTTGTCTTTCTCTTTTTTTTTTTTCCTGCAGCTCTTGGTCGCTCGCTTGCTCCTGGCCCTCTTTGTCGTTCTCTCCCTCGCTCTCATCTTCGACGCAGTGTCAGTGACTGAAAGCAATTGGGAAAATCGGGGATCTCCAGACAGTTTTTTCTTGTTTTTTCCCAACAGTTCCCACCATCTTCTCAAACAGCACTTCGTCTTCCTCGGTCATCATATTGCAGTTGAACAGAACGTCGAGGCTAAAGCATCCGCGATTGAAATTAAAACAGAACCAGAACGGGAGTCTGTTCTGAGTTCCCTTCTGCCAAATCCGGTCACGGTATCCATAGGTGTCTCTAATTTCCTAAATATATTCTAATGTTCAAATATATCCATAATACTCTAATAGCAATTCTTCACTGTTTTCGATTCCACTTCGTTGTCACCGACTGGCTTGGAAACCCAATTTTACAGGCTTCTGAGAAAACACGAACGGTACCCTGCTTCGTTCGTTGTTGAAACACATGAAATGGTGAGCAAGGCAACGCTGCTACAATCGTCCGTCCTTTGTATTCCACCAAAGCTGACACAGCTGACCGTATTTTTCTTGATTCGATTCCGAGACATTAATCGAGTGTAAAAACCATATCCCATTATTATCTGAGCATTACTTGAGACCAATGTCAAATGCAAGTGTTTATTGTTGGGGATTAGGAATTAATGAAAAACAAACACACAATCACACAAGTCACATGACGCAAGATTTACGTGGTTCGCTAGAATGCCTACGTCCACAGAGCCAGATCAAATCTACTAGATAGAAATATGTGTAGGGGATTACAAGATCTCTCCCTCTCAGATCTCCCTGTCTCTCACTCTCTCTCTAATCCCTCTCTCAGTGTTTAACACAGGATTACAATAATATATATGAGAAGATGAACTTAAGCTAGGGTTTAAGTCACCCTACTGGGGCCTAAGCCCAGTAAGCCAATAAATGGGGCTGGCCAACAACAATCTCCCCCTCCAGCCCCAGCAAGAGGAGAACACTCTAACATGGATATCATCTTCTGTAGAGGTCAGATGTCCAATACGCAAAACTCAAACTTGTTATTTGGAAGAGCTTTGGTGAACAAGTCTGCTGGATTATGATCTGTATGGATCTTCTTTACACTGATCTGTTTCTCATCAGTAGCTGCTCTCAACCAGTGATACCTCAAATCAATGTGCTTGGTTCTTGAGTGATACCTGCCATTCTTACTCAAGTCGATGGCGCTCTGACTGTCACAATGCACTGTGTAGTCCTCTTGTTTATGCCTATTTCCCGAAGGAATCCCTTTTGCCAAACCATCTCTTTCTCAGCTTCTGTAGCAGCAATGTACTCTGTCCTCTGCCATAGAAAGTGCTACACACTTCTATAACTTGGATTGCCAACTGACGGTTCCTCCAACAAATGTGAAAATATAACCAGAAGTGGACTTGCGACCATAAAGGTCACTTGCCATATTTGCATCATGTATAGCTTGTAAAAAAAGGGTCTCTACCAAATATGATGCCCATACTTGATGTACCTCGTAAGTATCTGAAGATTCGTCTCACTGTCTCGCAATGATCATGTCTTGGGTCTGACATAAATCTGCTCACCAATCCAACTACATGTGTTATATCAAGTCTCGTGCAAACCATCGCGTACATGAGACTACCAACTGCTAACTGATATGGAATCTGACTCATCTTGTCTTTCTCTGTCTCTGATGAAGGACAACATTCCTTACTCACCTTGAAGTGAGCGGCGAGAAGAGTGCTAACGGAGTTGCAATCCCTCATGCCGAATCGCTCCAAGATCTTCTCAATGTATTTTTCTTGAGTCAGGATAATCTTCTTTTTCTTTCAATCTCTGTTAACCTCCATACCCAAAATCTGTCTAGCAGGGCCAAGATCTTTCATGTCAAATGCCTTTGACATGTTTGCCTTCAATAACTTGATCAATTCGAAACTCTTTTAAAATATCAGCATGTCGTTCACATATAATAACAGGATGATGAATTGATCACCCTTGAACTCCTTATAATAAATACATGACTCACCTACAGAATGTCTATATCCTTTTTCTGTCATGAAAGAGTGAAACTTCTTATACCATTGCCGCAGTGCCTATTTCAATCCGTACAAGCTCTTCTTGAGTTGGCAAACAAGGTTCTCCTTGCCCTTCAACTCAAACCCCTTGGGTTGTTTCATGTAGATCTCTTCATCTAGGTCACCGTGAAGAAATACAATCTTCACGACCATCTGTTCAATCTCAAGATCTAGACTCGCGGCTAAGCCCAACATAACTCGTATGGAGCTCATCTTCACCACTGGTGAGAATATCTCGTCAAAATCCACTCACTTTTTCTGTCCAAAGCTCTTCACCACTAAGCGGGCTTTATGCTTCAGTATTTTGTCCCCATCCTTTTTCACCCGAAAGACTCATTTGTTCTGTAGGGCCTTCCTGCCAACTGGTAGATCAACCAACTCATATGTATTGTTTTTCTTAAGAGACATCATCTCTTCTACCATTGCTTTTCCCTAGTGAATTCTGTTTTTGTCGTCTACAGCCTCTGAGTAACTCTTAGGCTCCCCCTCAGTGGTAATCAATACATAATCGGAACTCGAGTATCTCCTGCATGGGTTGTGCTCTCTAACAGATCTTCTCGGAGGTATAACATCCTCCGTTGTAGAAGTACTGGGGGGTGCTCCCCCCTGCTCGATTGTCTATCTTTGTCATGATCATCCTCCACTGTATCATGTACTGGCTCATCAACTGTCTCATCTGTAGACGTATCTACTAGCCCACTGACACTGTCACTGTGACTGTTAGAAGGGACATCTGACCCACTGTCGTTTGACTGACTGACTGGCGGTGCAGGTGAAGGAGAAGGAGGAGTTGTTGATTGAGGTGAGTCCGGAGTGGAGATGGGTCCTTGATCTAGGTCACTGGAGTATGTGGGTTTATTGTTCTCATTGAAGAACTCGTCTTCATGGAATACCACGTCTCGACTCCTGAACATTTTCTGCTGAGCTGGATCCCACAGTTTGTATCCGAACTCTGGATCACTGTAACCAATAAATGCACACAATGTCGACTTTACATCCAATTTCTTTCTCGACTTATCGGGGATGTGTACATAGAAAATGCAGCCAAAAACTCTGAGATGCATGTAGGTAACTTTTATGCCTGTCCACAAACATTCTACCACTTCACCATTTAGGGGAACTGATGGTAAGCGGTTAATGAGGTATACTGATGTCCTCGCTGTTTCACTCCAAAATCTCTTGGGTAGATTTACGTTGTGAATTATGCAACGCATTCGCTCAACAATGGTGCAGTTGTAGCGCTCGGCTACACTGTTATACTGGGGAGTCCCTAGCACTGTCAACTCAAGTCGAATGCCGTTTTTCTTGCAGAATTCTTTAAACTCTCCCGATATGTACTCTCCTCTATCGTCGGTCCTCATACATTTTAGTTTTCTAGCCGTCTCTCTTTCCACAAAGGCAACAAACTCACGAAAGAATGAGAAAGTCTGATCTTTGGATCTTATGAAGTAAATCCAGCACTTTTCTCGTAGAATCATCGATGAAGGTAACGAAGTACTTGTTCTTGCCCAATGACTCCACCTCTATCGGCCCACAAATATCTGAGTATACTAGGTCTAGCTTCTTGACCTTTATGTGGCCCTTTAGATTAAAGGAAGCTCTTGTCTACCTGCCCATGATGCAATGCTCGCAACTGTCTAGCCGGGTGCACTCAGTCCTTGGAATAAGGGCTTTCCTCTCAAGAATCTACAGCCCTCTCTTACTCAGATGTGCAAGTCTCTGATGCCATAGAGAGAAAGCAGTCTCTCTCTGCACTGTGGATCTGGCCGGTGCAAATCGTTCCAGTTAGAACATACAGGTGATCTCTGATCACCCCTCGTGCCATGGTAAGCGACCTTTTGCTGATCTTACATCGGTTTCTGCCAAATGTACTGATGTATCCCTCTATGCCGAGTACACTCGCAGAAGTGAGGTTCAGTTTGATCTCTGGCACATGTCTCACATCCTTCAAACTAATCTCACAGCCATGACTAGTCTTCATAATAATGTTCCCAACTCCAGTGATAGGGGAACATGCAGAGTTGCCCATTCGAACTATTCCAAAATCTCAGGATGTATATGTGGAGAAGAAACTTCTGTGTGGCGTATAATGATAAGTGGCACCAGTGTCAATGACCCACTCAGATGAGGAGGGAGTAATGGACAAACTCTCCCCCTCACTGGTGGGTCACTATGACAAGAGTACACTGCTCCTAAGATGTTGCAGCCATGGTGTCTGAAGATTCTGGCTTTCGTTCCTGATACTGCATAGTTTGATTATTTTCTCTCTTCCATACCCTACACTGATTCTTAAAGTGCCCTGCTCTGCCACAAATAAAACACTTTCTGTTGTCTCTGCCTCTGCTCTGAGATCTGTTAACTCGACCTGGTCTGCTCTTGCTTCTATAGTCCTGGCGACCATGAGTTTTATGTCTTCTGTCCCTATCCCGTGACACATATGCTCCGGAAGATAAAGATACGATGTCCTTTTGTTTCCGCCTCATCTCTTCATTTCTCAATGGCTCCTTGTCTCTAAGGATATCTGGCCACCGGGTGCAGAGTTACTCAAAGTAATCACCAGAGGCTCAAAAGAATCTGGTAGTGTCCCCATGAGAAGAAGAGCCAAAATCTCATCTGCAAAGATGATCTTCGCACTAGCCAACTAGTTCACCATACCCTAAAGTTGCTGAGATGTTCTGACATTGACATGTTCTCATTATAAATCAGTCTCGTCAGTCTCTTGATAACAGATGCTTTGTTCACTGGAGTCTTGCTCTCATACATTGTAGACAGTTTGCTCCACAGTTCATCTGCCTTCTTTTCTTCTGTGATATGGTGAAGTATGGTGTCATTGACATACTCCCTGATCAGGCTCACAGCCTTCAAATGCTTGCATTCCCATTCTTTTGGCTTGTCTTCATATCATCAGGTATATCTACATCTCCTAAGATTGGATGATATAAATCATGCTTAATTAGGAGATCTTGCATCTGGGTCTTCCATAGGAGATAATTGCCCGGTACCAATTTCATGACTGTAGAACTGCTACGATTGGATGTCATTCTTACTATGCCCTCTGACTTGTTTGTGCATAAATGCGAAAGCAATTAATTACAACAAGATTAATTTGTAGCCGTATACAAAACCTAGGGACCTACTCCTGGCATCCAACCAAATACCCCCGAACTCCTCACCACTTGGGTGGTTTAATCAATTAATCAAACACATTGCATGTATAATTTGTAAAAATAAATGACAATCATGAAAAAGAGGAAAAATAAAAAATTATCTGGTTTCCTCTTCTTTTTTTTCAGTCGATTTGATAGAGGTAAATTGTCGAGCAGGTGGTGGGGTTCTTGCTGCCTCTACCCCCTTGCTATCTGCTACCTGGTGCGCTAGCAAACTCAGCCTGCCTGTCCGATCTGGCTTGTCTCCAATCTCGATTGCTTCTGGGACTGGCTGTCCCATTGATCTGGTTGTACACATGGAAAGAGGAGACCCTCCTCTGCTCAGACTCCAGGCACTGGATGCCTCAGATCAGATCTGCACCGGTTGCTCTTGTTTGTAGCTTGTCATTCCCACTATTGTTTACTGCAAGCCTCACCTCTTCTTGTTTCGCTACAGAGGTTGCTGGAATCTGTAAACCTCCAATCTCGGCCTGTAAACTGACGATGGGGTCTTTGCAAACTGAGAAACCCAGGCTTCTTCTCTGTCTTAGTCGTTGCCCAATGATCTTCAAGAAACCCTTGGACGCACGACTGCTCGGTTGAAGTGATTCTGGTAGTGCTTGGCGTTGTTATCTGTCTGAGCAAGTTCGTCTCTGATTGACTCTAGGTTATCGCAGATCTGTGCTGTCCTGTACACCTGCGATTGAGAAGAAACCCCAAAATTGGGTTTCAGACCTGCCGTGTCTCAAATCTGCCGGAGCCACCACTGATTTCAGATCTATGTTCCTGCCCTCTTGTGCTCTGCTTCTCGCTGCCGTCCTCACGTTGTCCGCAAGAGGTTTGCTGGGTTTGTTCGGCGATTCCTGTTCCTGTTCTTGTTCCAGCCGCGCTGGTTCTGCAACTGGCTGGAGCTCGGTTCTCTCTCGGCAGTAGATCCTCTCTAAAAAACCCAAACAGACCTGGGGTTCTTCGCACGATGACTTCCTCTAATCTGTGTGATTTCACCGACTTCGATTCGACTGAACCTTGTCTGAATCCGATAACTTTCGGCTCTGATACCACTTGTTGGGGATTAGGGATTAATTAAAAGCAAACACACAATCACATAAGTCACACGACACAAGATTTACGTGGTTCGGCTAGAATGCCTACATCCACGGAGCGAGATCAAATCTACTAGATAGAAATATGTGCAGGGGATTACAATGTCTCTCCCTCTCAGATCTCCCTGTCTCTCACTCTCTCCCTAATCCCTCTCTCTGTGTTTAACACAGGATTACAACAATATATATGAGAAGAGGAACTTAAGCTAGGGCTTAAGTAACCCTACTGGCCAAAGCCCAGTAGGCCCATAAGTGGGACAGGCCCTCAACATTTATGCAGGTACAAAATCACCTCATTAAGGATTTTATCCCTACCAAAGAAATCTCAATAGCTGAATAGGATCTTCTGTGCAGTGAAAGGTATAGACTGTCATAATTGTGAACAAAAATCTGGTATAATCATAGATCTCAATCATGGCTTGCTATCTACATTAAAATTCTATCTGTGTCTGATATAGACAATATGAAGTAACTCTTGATGATGCCATTTAGACCAAATTTAGGATCATAAGTTTGCACAGCTTCTATTGGCAGACCAGAGCCATCTTAGTGCCAAATTTGCTAGAGATTTTCCTTATTTTTACTTATTGTTTTTTGTTTTTAACCTTTACAAAATGATAGATGCATAAAATGACTGACAAATATACGTGCATTAACTCATGTCAACCACTTGTAAAAATCAAAGGAGATGATCTTTCTTATGCTGCTGGTCATTTGTAATCCTATGTATGTTCTCAGTTAATAAAATCACATGTTCACTTAAACACAACTATATTGGCTAATATTCTGATAAAGATTAAACAAAGGAAGCTGATGGGATTGATTTACTTTTAAAATGTTGCAATACCAACCTGCTAAGAGGATCTCTACAAAGAAAGCTATGGAGCATCATGTAATATCCCGTCTTAAAAAAAGTCTCACATTGCTAGTTGCATTGAAAATTCTCTGGTATATAAGTGGTAGCCTTCATCTTTCTAATACAAAACCTTTTGAAACAATATTGTGCTAGTGGACAGGTCATTACACATCTATACTTCGATGATTTAGACAGAGTGAGCCCCGACTTCCCAGTTGCTTAGAGCGAAGGAAGTTAGTAGAAACTTCCCACCGACACATGGAAAGGGACAGAAAGACAAGGAGGAAGGTAGAAAAAGAAATTCTTTCTCATACAGTGTTAATGGTATTTCCCTTTAATTATTTTAATTTATCATATTGACTAAAATCTATTTATATCTCTAAGATGTTGATTCTAATGCGAAGTTCATTTAGAAACTAATTTAAAGTTGTGATCTTCATAGGTTAACTAAGAGACTTTTTGATGATGTTTTCCTTTTTAACATGTGCGTCGAATCATAATCAAGATTTTTATTTTTACCTCCGTCTTGTACTAATTCATGCTCCCCTTTCATTCGAATCAAGATCCTTTAGAATCGAACCTACACAGAGTACATTAAAACAACATCTTCCTTGTAAAAATATTACTTAAATACAAATATAATAATTATAATTTTAAATAATTTAAAAAATAAATAAAGGTAAAAGCTCTACAGAAGTCCACATATATAACATCTCATTTGTCCAACTTTGTACCTTTGCCCAATGCCTACCCATCCTGCGACCAAAATTAGAACTTAAACATCATGGCTACATCAAACCAATTACTTCAAATACAATTACATTCCCTTTTTTTTTTTAAATGGTTCATATATTAAAAGATAAAAGAGCACCAGAGGCACCAAAGAAAAAAGGCCAACATAGTGGTAATAAAACAAAGCAAAATAAAATCAAGGGAAATCAAGGTATTCTTTCCAGACACGCAAAATGCCCTACATAAAAATATTTCTGAATACATTTACATTCTTGCATACATTTTCGAATGATTGAACTTAAGTTAACTTCTAGTGGATCTAGATTTATTATGAGTACATCATCTCCATTGCTATCATCAGTGCCATGCTTGAACATCATCATTGTCGCTACCAAAATCATCTTGTTACTCTATCCATGATTGTTGCTACCACAACCATTATTTGCATCTATGTGCCACAGTTTGGACCAATCTTTTGTTAGATCTAATCATTATAATAATTATTAGCATATTCCACCTACAATCAAATTGCTATCATCGAGAACATCTGAATTAGTCAATTTTATGGACCATAATGTTGATCGCTATCTTCTTTATTTTTTTGCTTTTCATTTACAAATATGACATGTTGATTTGCTTCATTCATCTCTAATATTGATTTATTTTATTCTTAAATGTAGTGAAATTGTTCCCATCTTATTGCCAACATAATCAATTATCAATGTTAAAGTTTTTTTTTTCTGGTGAGATAAGCTTCTCTAATGATTTCACCTTCCATGAGATCAAGAACAAGACTTGGGCCAATAGCTTCTCTAATGCTTTCTCCTTCCATAAGATCAAGACTTGGGAAAAGACTTAGCCTCATCTCATGGAAGAGATTGCGGTAAATATCAAAATCGATAAAATATAAAAATAGACTCTTACCATTAGGGATTATGATTGGTCTTATGCACTTCTAACTCCGCACCATGGAGAAATAATTTTTGCACTCTCCACAACATATCTTTAGCAGGTACCAGTGTTGAATGACGCTTTTGATAATTGACAACTAAACTGATTTTCTTTTTAAATATTCTTGCAGTATCACCTGAATTGTGTTTATGGCAGTATAGGCAGCCGTGGATTGCGATTATATTCCATTCCACTTCTCCGTCCGTGAGAACAAGGAGAGAAAAAGAGTGTGTTTGGGGGAGACAGTAGTGAGAAAACTTAAGAGAATGGGATGGAAGAGAGGATGGGTTACTGTTTAGAGTCAAGAGATGAGGTGAACTTATAGTTATACTGATAAGCTTTATATATAACGATTCTTACTTTCATGCCCTTATTATTTTCATGCCATTTTTTATCAAGCATGCGATCCTTATTGTTCCATTCTTGTTTTCACGCGTTTGTTATTGATATCAGAAAGGAAGAGACATGACATTCAAATCATCTAAGTATGTCTCATAATTTTTCTTAAAGAGGGAGAATGTTTATCCATTAATTTTTAAATAAAAAATATATATATTTTAAATTTTGTAAAACTATTTAATTTAGTGTTTGTTAAATCAATTTCATTCAACTTCTCGAACACTTTCTCCTTCAATGAGATCAGACTTTTAATAGACATTACCAGACTTGGGCCTACAATACTTGTCACGCCCGACCTGGGAAGCGGGCTTAGAACATGACTATTTTTTTTTTAAAACAAAACAATCTAAGATAACAAGTCCATGAGTTTTCGGCTCAAAGGAAAGGCCTCTCAACTTTATATGGATTACACAAGGGATAAAAAAGCATAGGATATCAGAAATCAATTTAAAAATCAATACGAACAAAATTTAGCCTGAGCGATCGATCGCCTGAGCGACAAATCACTCAGAGCACTGTCTGAAAGCTGACTGTTCTCTGGTCCAATCACCACCAGCCATGAGCGATCGATCGGAGGAGCAATCAGTCATCTTTGACAGCAAAATTGCTATAATATCAGGTTATGTACGTTTTGATTTTTCGACGACTTCGATACTCAAAATGCTCGATACACATTCGAACTCCAAATCTGTTTTACCACTACGAAGGTATGGAGATTTTAGACTTGTACATATAAGTTTCAAACCAACACAAATAACAACTCACATCACATCAGGTCACATCGGTCACATCACATCACTTCACTTTAAGTCGCATCAAATCACTTTATGTCATATCACATCATTTTATGTCACATCACATCAACTTAAGTCATATCGCATCAACTCAATCAACTCAAGTCACATCACACCAACTCAATCAACTCAAGTCACATCACACCAACTCAATCAACTCAAATCACATCTCATCAAGATAATCCAAACTTGGAGATCAAGCAGCAGAGATAATTTTTAGCGTCTCTACCGGAGAAAGTTCAAACAATTACCTTTTTGCTACTGCACTCAACTAGTCGGATCCACCGACTTCCAAACTTGGATCGAGTCAAACTTGGACTCTACACAAAGTCTACCCTATAATTGGATCACAACACTAGAAACGACCACAAATCACCTTATTAGTCGCTAAACTGGGTCATGTTATGACAATACTAGCTGAGATATTTTCAAATCAACTTCATGCCAAGATCTGGACATGTTTACAGCAAGAACATTATTGGCTGTTGCAACCGGATGGAGTCTTCACAATCCTCTAAGATTGGCTAAAGAAACTACCCCAAAACTCGACGCATTATAACACCCACAACTTAAGCTCACTCAATCTTTCCCTCCACCACACGAAAATCATCTCTCCTCTTCTCATTTACGATGAAAACACTGTCTCCCTCTCTTATGTCCCGTTCTCTAGATTTTTCAGTCAAGGGTATTTTTGTGTTTTTTTCCCCTCCTAGATTTTTTTCTCTTTTTCCTCTTTTTTTTTTTCTTTTGGTGAGTTATACTTATTTCCTTGATAAGGGTTTTCTATCCTTCAGATTTTTTTCTCTTATAGTTTTTTTTCCGTTCGTGATTTTTTTTTCCTTAATGCGTTTTTTCTCTCCTTTGTGGTTTTTCTTTTTGTTATTGGTTTTTTTTCTTTTCTTGTTAGTTTTTTCTCCTTGAGGATTTCTTCTCTCCTCGTGGATTTTTTTTTTCCATCATTGTGAGGTTTTCTTTACATTTCTTATGTTTTTTTGTATTTGTAGTTTTTTTTTCTGCTTGTGGTTATTTTACTCCTTCTATGTTTTCTTTACTACTAAGTTATGTTTCTCTTTCAAGTTCTTTTTTTCTCTATAGATTTTTTTTATTTTAAACCTTTTTAAAGTGGTTTTTCCCTCCTTATGAGCTATTTCTCTCCATGTTGTTTTTCTTCTCTTTTGATTTTTTTTTTCTTGTGGCTTTTTTTTTTCCTCTAGATTTTTTCTCTAATAAGTTTATTTCTGAGGTGCTTTTCTCTTATTGTGGTTTTTTTCTCTCATTTATTTTCATATGATTTAGTTGTCTCTCATTATAGATTTTCTTATCTCCTTATTTCTTTCTTATCATTGTGTTGTTCCTATCATTGTGGTTTTTTCTATGCGTACGATTTTCTCAATTTTTATTAATTATCAAATATAAATAATAGAAATCAACACAAATAATGTAATAATCATCTATTTTGAAAGGAATTATAAACTGATTAATTTTTTTGGCCCTTGAATAGTTTATTCATTAGCCCACGAATAGTTCAACTATTATTCTGATTTTGTATGGTGCTTGTAGCCTGTTAACATCTCATTCTTTTTGTATCTTCCCCTCACGGAATCTGTTCCAGTCGATAGGAAAGAGGTTTGGTGTCAGCCAAGACAGATAAGAGAGAAAAAAAGTATTTAAAAAATTGTGAAAAGTGAAACGGGTAAAATAGGAAATTAACTAAAATTCCTCAATTCACAGATGGATTTCTTTCGGGTTTTTTTTTTTTTTTTTGATTTCTTTCATTTTTCTTTCTCTTTCGATTCAATGCTCTGTTCGGTTTCCATTTTTTCTCTAAAGCTGCCAGCAACATAAGGCTTCCAGTTTCTCCAACTTCTAAGATACAACAGCAGTTTTGCATGTGTATTTGTAGTCGGATCCACTTGCATGGTGGGATTATAAATTGAAATCTTGACTTACACCTTCACCACTCACGACCTGGCTTACAATCTACTCGGAGGTCCGCCAAGGCTCTCTTCACCTCCTCCTTCACTCGCCCAACATCTTCATCACTCTCCCAAATCCTCATATGTATATCATTGCTCCTCATCTTATGGAAGGAGAAAGCATTACACAAGCGAAATAAAATATAATGCCAATTTATGGTTGCCTGTATTGTAAGAAAGTCAAATCACGTTCTGCAAGACACTTAATCAATATTAATGGTTTATCTTCCCATTATCAAAGGAGCCACTCAACGCTGTTTGCTCTGAATATATGCTGTGAGAAATGTAAAAATTATTTCTCCACCACGACCAAATTAGAAGTGTATAAGACCAGACATGGCCATTGATGATATTAACAGTTTTGTCTAATATAGGTTTGTTATGTCTTTAGCTTCAATTTTAGTTACGTGTGCTTTAGGGCTTATCTAATGGGATAATGTATTAGTTGGTGTTAATTTCTCATATTATACTCCCATCTACTTATTAATGTATTTGGAAACTTTGTTCGTTTTCTATTTTTGTCAAGATTGCCACCACCATAAACTCTCTATTTTCTCCAACTCGCGTGACTTCTCAAATATAACCTTAGTCTTGTTCGTGAATTCTAAGTGGGATTCACTTAGGTGGTGAGAAATTAAATTGGAAGTCGTACTCACCCACTCTTTATTCACTCACTCATGGAGTCTTGTGATGCGATTCAAGTTAGCTTATCAGTTGTTTTGTTTATTTTAATATTATAGATAAGTATTATGGATAAAATTTTTGATCATCTAATCTTTATTTATAATCAAATTTCATATATTTAGGTGTTTACATGGTTTTGATTTTGTATGGTGCATGTAGCCTTTTAACATCTTATTCTTTTTTTTCCCCTCACGGAATTGGGTTCAGACGATATGAAAGAGGTTTGGTGTCGGCAAGACAGACAAGAGAGAAGAAAAGTATTCAAAAAATTGTGAAAAGTGCAAGGGTAAAATAAGAAATTAAATAAAATTTCTCTTTTCACTGCCCGATTTTTTTTCGATTTTTTTTACTTTTCCATTTCTTTCCTTTTTCTTCTCTTTCGATTCAATGCTCTATTCGATTTCCATTTTTTCTCTAAGCCTATTAGCAACATAAGATTTCCATTTTCTCCAACTTGTAAGACATAATAACAGTTTTGCATGTGTATTCAGCAGTGTGGTCTACTTCGGTGATGATATTAGAAATTGAAAACCCAACTCACCCATTCTCCATTCACGACATGCCTTACAATCTACTCTGAGGTCTGCCAAGCTCTCTCCACCTCCTCTATCACTCACCCAACGTCTTCATCTCTCCTCCAAATCTCCATATGTATCTCATTGCTCCTCATCTTATGGAAGGAGAAAGCATTACACAAGCGGAATAAAATATAATGGCAGTTTATAGCTGCTTGTATTGCAAGAAACTTAAGTTACGTTCTGCAAGACACTTCATCAACATTAATGGTTTATCTTCCCATTATCAAGGGAGTCACTCAACGCTGGTTGCTCTGAATATATGCTATAAGAAGTGTAAAAATTATTTCTCTACCACAACCGAATTAGAAGTGTATAGGACCAGACATGGCCATTTATGATATCAACGGTTTTATCTAATATAGGTCTGTTATGTCTTTAGCTTCAATCTTAGTTACGTGCGCTTTGGGGCTTATCAAATGAGATAATGTATTAGAACCTGTTGTACTCTCATCTGTTTTTTAATGCATTTAGAAGATTTGTTTGTTTTCTATTTTTTCTCAAGGTTGCCAGCAACATAAACTCTGTTGAGTTTCTATTTTCTCTAACTCGCGTGACTTCTCAGATACAACCGTAGTCTTGCTCGTGAATTCTGAGTGGGGTCCACTTGGGTGGTGAGAAGTTAAATTGAAAGTCATACTCACCCACTCTCTATTCACTCACACATAGAGTTTTGTGATGCGATTCTAGTTGGCTTGTCAGTTGTTTTGTTTATTTTAATATAATAGATAAGAATTATAGATAAAAATGTCTGATCATCTAGTCTTTTTTATAATCAAATTTCATATACGTTGCGTGGATTTCATTATTTAGGTGTTTAAATGGTTCTGATTTTGTATGGTGCTTGTAGCATTTTAATATCTCATTCTTTTTCTTATTCCCCTCACGGAATCGGTTCCAAACGATAGGAGAAACTCGGGTCGGGTTTTGGTCCGAACCTGCATGACCCGACACGAAAATCATGCGGATCGGGTTATAAAAGTCGAGTTAGCGGGTCAGGTCGGGTTGAGAAGTCAGAAAACCGCATTGAATTCGGGTCGGGTTGAGTTGAGAGATTTTTAAATTAACCCGACCAGACCCGGTAAAAAGTATGCTAAAGTAGGTTCAAAACGCAGGTCGAGTCGGATTTTGTTTTGAGTCGGATTATAATTCGGGTCAGCTCGGGCTTTTTTCCCTCCTATATATTTTTTTTTCGAGTTTTTTCACTCTTTCGTGGGTTATATTTATTTCCCTGATGGGGTTTTTCTCTCCTTCAGATTTTTTCTATTATAGTTTTTTTTACCTTTTGTGACATTTTTTTTTTCTAAATGAGTTTTCTCTCCTTCGTGGTTTTTCATTTCCTAATTGGTTTTTTTCTTTTCTTGTAAATTTTTTTTCTCCTTAGCCTAGGTTATTTCTCTTTTTGAGGAATTTTCTCTTCTTGTAGATTTTTTTCTCTGATTGTGAGTTTTCTTTTCTTTTATTTTGATTTTTTTATTCTCCTTTAAGTTTTTTTATTGGTGAGTTATGTTTCCCTTTGGGTTCCTTTTCCCTTATAGATTTTTCTATTTTAAACTTTTTTTCAAGTGGTTTTTTTTCCCTCCTTGTGGGCTATTTCTCTCCATGTTTGTTTTTCTTCTCTTTCAATTTTTTTTTTCTCATGTGGGTTTTTTTTTTCCTCTAGATTTTTTCTCGAATAAGTTTATTTCTGAGGTACTATTTACTCATTCTGGTTTTTTTTTTTTCTCATTTATTTCCATGTGATTTTGTTCTCTCTCATTGTGGATTTTCTTATCTCCTTATTTCTTTCTTATCATTGTGTTCCTCCTCTCATTGTGGTTTTTTCTCTCCGTGTGATTTTTTCTATTTTATTAATTATCAAATATAAATAATAGAAATCAACACAAACAATGTAATAATCATCAATTTTGAAAGGAAGTGATAAACCGATTAAATTTTTTGGCCCTTAAACAGTTTATTTATTAGCCCGCGAGTAGTTCAAGTATTATTTCTTAGCCTTTTAATAACTAATTTAGTATTTGCTATCCCATTTAGAGTCAAACTATTAGTTTCTACCCTACAAATAATTCAAGTATATAAATTAGTATGTGGCCATTAACAATTTTTGTGCCCATAAACATTATACAGGCTATGTAATGGTGTTTTACTTTTTAATGCATTTAGAAGTATTATTTGGTTTCTATTTTTTCTCAAGGTTGCCACCAACATAAGCTCTCTATTTTCTCCAACTCACGTGACTTCTTAGATACAACTGTACTCTTGCTCGTGAATTCTTAGTAGGGTCCACTTGGGTGGTGAGAAGTTAAATTGGAAGTGGTACTCACCCACTCCATATTCACTCCCACATAGAGTTTTGTAATGCGATTCTGGTTGGCTTGTCAGTTGTTTTATTTGTTTTAACATTATAGATAAGAATTATGGATAAAAATTCTGATCCTCTACTCTTTCTTTATGATCAAATTTCATATATGTTGCATGTATTTAATTATTTAGATGTTTACATGGTTCTGATTTTGTCTGGTTCTTGTAGCCTTTTAACATCTTATTATTTCTCTTCTTCCCCTCACGGAAACGGTTCCAGACGATAAGAAAGAGATTTGGTGTCGTCCAAGACAGACAAAATAAAATAAAAGTATTTGAAAAATTGTGAAAAGTGCAAGGGTAAAATAGGAAATTAAATAAAATTTCTCTTTTCGCCGCTGGATTTCTTTCGACTTTTTTTTTTTTGCATTTCTTTCCGTTTTTCTTATTTCTAGATTTAATGGTCTGTTCGGTTTCCATTTTTTCTCTAAGGCTGCCAGCAATACAAGGTTTTCATTTTCTCCAACTTCTAAGATATAACGGCAGTTTTGCATGTGTATTTGTAGTGGGGTCCTATTTGGGTGGTGAGATTATAAATGAAAGCCCGACTCACTCATTCTCCATTCACAACTTGCCTTATAATCTACTCCAAGGTCTGCTAAGGCTCTCTTCACCTCCTCCTTCAATCGCCCAACATCTTTCATCACTCTCTCAAATCCCCATATGTATCTAATTGCTCCTCATTTTATGGAAGGAGAAAGCATTACACAAGCAGAATAAAATATAATGGCAGTTTATGGACTGCCTATATTGTAAGAAAGTCAAGTCACGTTCTGAAAACACTTCATCAACAGTTAATGGTTTATCTTCCCATTATCAAGGGTCCCACTCAACGCTGGTTGCTCTGAATATATGATATGAGAAGTGCAAAAAATATTTCTCCACCACGACCGCATTAAAAGTGCATAAGACTAGACATGGCCATTGATGATATCAACGGTTTTGTCTAATGTATATTTGTTATGTCTTTAGCTTCAATTTTAGTTACATGTGCTTTGGGGATTATCCAATGGGATAATGTATTAGTTTGTATTTGTTTAGGTAGGTTGCTTAGTTGGTGTTAATTTCTCCTGTTGTACTCTCATCTACTTTAACTTAATAAATTTTTCTACGAAAGTATTTCTCTATAAGCTTCTATGGTAAATTTTGTTAGAAAAATTTGACTTTCATAACCCAAATTTCTAGAAATTTTTATGCGGATAAACATTAGAATTTTTTTTTTAAGAAAACAAAAAAAATCTAAAAAATCTATGCAAACGAATTTCTCTTAATGTAGGTGTAAATTCAAACTTAGTTATTTGTTCACAACAAAGTTATGCATAAAAAAAAAAAAATGCACCAAATCATTGTAATCAAATTTTCCTCCATTTGAAAAAGATTTAATTAAAATCTACATATATTACACTGAATCATCACATACCAGTAAACTACATAAACAATTGTATGAAACTTTGTAGCCTTTGAACAGTTTATTCATTATCCCACAAATAATTCAGGTATTGTTTCCTAACGTTTAAATAGCTCATGTAGTATTTGCTAACCCATTTACCGTCAAACCATTAGTTTCATGGCCTGCAAACAGTTTAAGTATATAAATTAGTATGTGGCCGATTCAAAAAGCATTATTCAGGCCATGTAACAGTTTTTTACATTTTAATGCATTTGGAAGCTTCGTTATACCCTTAAATTTATTCTAATAGCTTTGGGAACATTTTCACAAGCTCATAAAATTTCTAGGATTTTGATCTGTCTAATGGGCTCAAAAATGATTTTTAGAGGCCCATCGACACATATCATTGCCCAAGAATGATTCTAATAGGATTTTAAGATTCATGAACAATTTTAGAGGTACATATAATTTTTACTGGGTCAAAATAGTCTAACAACAATATTTTCAGGCCTAAGGTAAACAATGTTTAATAAGTTTGAAATGATTTTATAAGCTTTAAAGTCCATAAACAATGTCACAGACCCAGATTGATAATTATAGGCTCACATAATTTTATAATAAAAATTTTCTAAGCCTAAGATAATTATTTTTCAACTCCTTTAACAACACATATTTTTCATGGAAAATTCAAAATTTGAATATTTATTCCATTCAAATTCTATGTTTTGAAAATTTGAATGGCAAAATCCTCTATAATTGCGACCTAATATTAGTCATCTATAAATGTGGTTAGGGGTGAAACTCGGGTCGAGTTTTGGCATGAACCCGCATCACCCGACCCGAAAATCATGCGGGTCGGGTTATGAAATTCACGGTCAGCAGGTCGGGTCGGGTTGAGAAGTCAAAAATTCACATTGAATTCGGGTTGGGTTGGGTTGAGAGATTTTTAAGTTAACCGACCCGGTAAAAAGTAGGCTAAAATAGGTTCAAAATGAAGTCGGGTCGGGTCGGATCAAGATGTCCAGTCAAAAGTTCGAGTCAGATTGACTCGGGTTCATATATTAGAAAATTGGGCGGGATTGGGTTTAAAAAAACCCGACTCGATCCGGCCGATTTCAGCCCTTGATGTGGCTTATAGTGAGTTGTATCTGCATCAACTAAATTAATTTGTTTAAAAATTTTAAAATCTTGATGAATATATTTTTTAGTTGTGATCGAAAACCACAAACTAAATGTTCTCATACCGTCAACATAACCACCATAATTAAAAGAATATATTTTTTAAATGGGACACTTTTTTCTTTTTTCTTTTTATTTTTATGATTAGAGAGGGATAACACATTTGTAACCAGATATAAGATAAAGAAAAATAAAAGAAGAAAATATTTAAAAGAAAAATGTAGTTGCACCTATAAAGAATTATAGCGGTTGGAATATAATCTACAAGCACCAATGGACGCTGAACGCGTGTGCCGTGTTACGGAACTCGAGGCAATTGCTCATCAATGACGGCAACTTTCACGTGTTTAAAACCAGTCAACGAACGGGAAAATTCCCTTTTCCACGGAAATCCTTTTCTGCGGAAACTCCTTTCCGTCGCCTATATAATCCCCGTCCGTTTCCGACTTTTATTGCCCCGAGAATTCAAGAGGCAAAGATTCCGAGAAAGAGGGAAAACGCTTGCGGCAGATTTGTCGAGGGATTTTATCTTCCGGCGATGGGAAATTTCAGTGAGGACAGAAAGCCCAGATTCCTTTGCCTCCATGGATTCCGTACGAGCGGTGAGATCATGAAGAAGCAGGTCGGGAAATGGCCGGAATCAGTGCTGGGAAAGCTGGACCTTGTTTTCCTCGACGCCCCTTTCCCGGCTGAAGGAAAATCCGACGTGGAACAGATTTTCCCACCTCCCTACTATGAGTGGTTCCAGTTCAACCCGGTATTTTTCCATTTTTAATTTTCTCGATTATAACTGAAACTCTGTTTGGATGCACAGAGAAGCAACTCTTTTCAAAGAAAAAAAAATCGAACTTATTTTATTTTGATCAACAAATGTTTTTTTATTTTTTGTAAAAAGAAGCGCTTCCTTTGCAGAATTTAATTTGGAAATATGTCTGACATGCATCTTCTTCTGCTGCTATCGGTATTTAGGAGTTTTCAGAGTACAGGAATTTCGACAAATGCCTTGCGTACATAGAAGATTACATGATAAAGCACGGCCCTTTTGATGGTCTGATGGGATTCTCTCAGGTATGATAATCATCATCACAAATTCAATATCACAGGCTTTTGGTAAAATCTGAACCATTCATTTTTGACGGCCATTGCCTTTTCTTTGTTCTTCAATCCATTGCTTTGCCTTTGGCTCTAGTTTTTGTATCATCAATGTTAAACATCTATTTTATTTATAAAAAGTCTATATTACTAATTAAACTTATAACTTTTAAATACAGTATAATTTTAATTTAGATTGTGATTACCTATTTTCTACTCCATGAATGTGCAGGGAGCGATTCTATCAGCTGCTTTGCCTGGTCTGCAGACCAAGGTAAGGGGTTTTAAATATTATACTCTGTAGTGTAGGATGATTATCTTTGCTTAAACAGGAGTTCTAGAAAAAAAAATTAGAAACTTATGTTGTGGATCAATTTTTCCTTTGTTAAGGTCTATGTTCTTAAAATTTGAAAAAATTACATTCAATGAAATCAAAAAATTTAAAATTTTCCTCACATATTTAGAGGATTTCGAGAAAAAAAATTACATTTCACAAAAGTGCATGAGTTGATTCAGATATATTTTTTTGAGATGATCAAGGTGTCCGGTGCCTCTTAGAGCATCTGACTGATTTCCGGGACATGTGAGTTGGGGGTGGCCTTTTATGGTGCAGGTACTCCCACTTCTTAAAATGGGTTTGTGAGGATCACTTTTTAACTCCTTTTGGGGTTCCTTCAGATAATTAAATAAGACAGGTATATCTTCAAAAATGTAACTTCAGAATAAAATCTCTTATTTCTATTTTTATTTTTCAAATTAGGCACATCCATGTTATTAAAATACCAAGCAGAGACAAATATGTTTCTTTTTTGTCATAGTAATCTTTTTTTTAATATATAGACCCTTTTTTAAACAATAAGAAAAAGCAAAAGACAAACTCGACATGGGGCCATTAGAATTTTATAAATCTCTAAATTCTAGCATTATCAAATTCTGTTTATGTTTTGATAATAATTTTCCAATTTAGAAATTTAAATTTTCATAGAATTTCAATTTTTGTGGACAATTGTAAATTACAAGACAAATTCAAACTGAAACTCAAAGAAGAGTGTAAATTAGAATTGTCTCTGGAAGTTGTTTGGGGTGAATTTCAGTTCTCTAACCATGAGTTTTGTCTCCGTAGGGGTTGGCACTGACGAAGGTTCCAAAAATTAAAGTTCTGATAATTATTGGAGGTGCAAAGTTCAAAGACCCAACTCTGGCCGACAAGGCCTATTCATCTCCCATCGACTGCCCGTCCCTCCACTTTCTAGGTATCATTTTCTTTTCTTCCTTCATCTCTTTTCCTCCAGATATCATTTTTCTCTACTCAAGCCTACTCAGTAGTGAGACTCATTTGAATTTCATTTCCCCTTTTCTTCCATGAATGTGGACCATAGGCCATGCTGTCCACTTTCAGATTGCTAGTTTAAGCTTGAAGAATTTACTTTTTTTTTCATAGATTGGTCCACATATCATTTTCTTTTCTTCCTTCATCTCTTCTCCTCCACATATCATTTTTCTCCACTCAGGCCCACAAAAGATGCTGACAGTTTAACCTGTGAGGGTTGGTTTGACGGTTAAAAATTCCAATAAGTTTTGAGAGATTTTGGGTTCAAGTCTTACTCTCAATATTTAAGGGCCACTCTCCTTAGTTTTACCAAGTGAATGTGGATAGAGAGGTTTGTATATCCTCCAAAGACTCAGTCAAGTAGTCTAAGAGGCCTGAATACTTTAGGCTTAAAAAAAATGGAGATGCCGACCGTTACCTCCGCTGGGCCTTGTATAACTGGGTAGTAAGACTCATTTGAATTTCTTTTTGCCTTTTCTTCCATGAATGTGGACCATAGGCCTTGCTGTCCACTTTCAGATTACTAGTTTTAAGCTTGAAAGTTTTACTTTCTTTTTCAAAGATTGGTCCACTGCGGGGACACTCCATGGAAATGTTTGAACGAAAGCTGTGCACGTTTAGCTAAAAGGGCTGAACGAGGAAATTGTTTTCTCTTTTCCTTTCTTTTCTCTTAAAGTTGTTTGCCAACCATAGTTGGTCCTTTGTAAGTATAAAATAAGTCCCCTTCTCTTAAGAATATACTCCTCTTGGTCGGGAGTCAACACAGGAAGCTCTATTAAAACAAGAGCTTCGTATTTGCTTGAGATGAAAAGAGTTTCTAATGTTACAAGGGTTTTCGATTTTTACTGACATCAATACGTGAGAAAATACATTTTTACTTCTTTTTTCTCAGTCATTTCTTAGCAACCTTGCCTTTCGAGAAAATGAAATTAGAAAAATAGAAAAAGAATATTTCTTACGGGTTAGTGTTGATGTTAGTAAAATACTGGTGTTCTCATCAAAATTCGGGTTCGAAACAAGTCACTTTAAAATTAAGTTGTACCAAAACTAGGTGACATCTTTCAATGGGTACAGCTTCAGCTTTAAACGAGCGGCTGAGTTGGTCTTCTCTGATGTAGCATATGCTGTTTGATTTTTAAATTTATAGTTGAGATCTTACATTTCCAGCATTTTGAAGAGTTGAGTTTGAAAAGTTGCAGAAGAGATTTAAGAGTGTGTGGCAACAAGATTTCATTCTCCATAGTCTCTCCATTAATTCAGAGTCTTTGAATTTTTCTATATATTTGTTCCCATCCTTATAATATGTCCAGCATGTAAATTGAAATCTCTACTTTTGTTAAAATTTCAAACTTTTTTTAATCTCAAAAGATCTAAATTATCTAATATGCGCTAAACAACTCTCTATTATATCTATCCTCGGTTGATAGAATAAATAGCTAGATAATTATGAGCTCTTCTTTATCTATTCATTCATTCGATGATAGTTATCACATCCTTGATTCCTATTTTTTATCAAATAATTGTTAATTGGCTTTTAGTCCCACTGTTTAAACCCGGTACATGTAACCTGAAAGACTAGTCGAACAAGACACCTAAACACTTTCGACTATAAAAAAAAAAAAAAATTGGGTTTTAACCATAAAATCACTAAATAACTATGTACCTTTGCCTATTACTGTCTCGCTCTCCCTGTGTAAGGACTCGAGGAACCACAAGCATCACATGATTTGTTGAATCTTATGCTGAATAACTATGTAACCATCTATTGATCATTATTCATGCTTTTAGGTGAGACGGACTTCTTAAAGCCTCATGGGTTAGTGCTGCTGGAATCATTCGTTGAGCCAACCATCATCCATCATCCAAAGGGCCACACCGTCCCAAGAATCGGTAACTCGCCATCTTTTATTCTATCTTTGATATGACTTGAATGACTAAGTGCCTATCCATTAGATGAAAAATGTCAATGTCTGTATGCCAATGTTTGAAAATTCAAAACTCAGATTCGATTCAAAAACTCATCCAGACGAGAAACTCCATTGATGTTTGGAACAAGTAAAAGAAGCCCAGAAAAATTTGTTGACTCGCTCAACTCAAAATCCTATTGAGTTGAGTGGGCTCATGTGGACTCACATAAGTTTTTTCAAGTTTTTAAACAATGGTGTACATTCAAACTATTTGCACACTGAGTTGGATAAAATAAAATCTGGGTATGCCTCAACTGTACTAAAAAATAGTGGGGATTTAATTACAGGTTTTCAAATTTAGAGTCGAGTCACTATCAAAATTTTAGAGACAATTTTCTAAATTGGATCAGATCAAGAAGAAATACCCGAAAATCCCTAACAATCTCTAACATTTATTTTATGTATAATATTAATATATACTATATAGATTTATAATCTTAGGACATCCCTTATTTGGTTACTAGTGAGAAGCTTGCGTTTTTGAGCAAATAACATTAATTAAAAAGTTGATAAAGACAATTCTTTATTCACTTTACAATTTTTTGCACATAATTTTCTCTTTTTAGATAATGTAAAAAAGGGTGAACCAAAGCCTTTGAACTCTAAAATTTAATAATAAAATTTGTTTCCAATTTTTTGTCATTTTTCTACATGAACTCCTCTATTTTTAGATAATAGTGTGAAAAGTTTAGTATCAAAGCCTTTAGAACTCATCAAATCTAATTTTAAATTTTAATTTTCTATTTTTTTATTCTTCCTTGCACGATTTTTCCTACTCTTTCTTTAATACTAATATGATAAGGACATGTTAAAACTTAATTTTTTTTTTTAAATTTTAAGCGATTTTTAATGAATTTTTTCTTTTTTTTTTCTTTTATTGTTTAACAACATAGAAGCAAATTTGCAACTATTTTATAAATGAATAGTTAGGTTCATGTAACAATTAGCTTAAACTGTCCCTTTGTCACTTTTATCCACGCTGAATAAGATTATTGTTTTTATTTCTTCCTTTTCTCTTTGTTTCGAATATATGAATTTTTTCAATCTTCTTTAATTCTTTCAATTTCCTGATATTTTTCTATTTTAGTTCTCTAAATATGTTTTAGTTGTTGTTTATGCAGTTTTTTTTTTAAAATTTCTCGCATATTGGGCATTCTCTAAACTGTATTTCCATTTTTTATATTTTAGTTTCTATCTATCTCTATGAGATTATTTTTATTTTCTTTTATTTTTGCATTTTGCATTTTGTCATTTTTTTCTCCGTTATTGATTTTTTTTGTTGAAATTGGTTGAAATGGTCAGGTTCTTGGATGGATTTTCAACTCTTGGTTAGTTTTTTTTAGTTTGGGCCAATTCACAAAAGTAGAGTATGTTAGATCCATTTATGTTCAACTAATCTGACCCAACATAACCCAAGTTGCACTCTAATCAACTTATTTTTCCAATAAAATTCCTTTTTCAAAAATCATAAATTGTTGTTTTATTGTTAAAATTATAACATTATTTTTATTTTTAAATACATATCAAGCTTTTAGTGTGCTTGTCTGAATTAATATGAGTATGCATTTATATTGATATTTTTTCGAATGATGTATTTATATTGATTTTAAAATTGTGAGTAATATTTTTTTTTTCGCTTGAGTGATTATCGCCCATGAGCGACAATCAGCTAAGAGCCTTACACGGGACCTTTCGAATTCTAAATGGTCACCCTTTTCTTCTCACATCATCTACTTTTTGTGAATTGTATTTATATACATAATTCAAATCTATTTTAGATTAAAAATTCATTCAAAATTAACTTTATTTTGACTGTTGATCTTTGAACCCTTGAAAATTATAGTTTTTTAAATCTAATTGATCTGATTTTTACGAGAAATATTATCTTGAAAACACCTTTGAAACCCATTCATTTTCATACATTGAACTCCATCCTTTTAGGCTCTACAGGGCCTAGAGCGGTTGTTGTTCATGGGAGACATTGCCTTAAAGAAAGTGACTCAGTGAAATGAATATGAATGTTCGAATACTTAAATTACATGAATTGGTGTTTCTATTTCTTAGTTTGTATAAATGAGGATAAGTAACATAGAGCTGTGGGAACATCTATCAAGGGCCAAAAGTTTTTAAACCTAAGCTTTTCACCCGTAAATCTAAGGGTGTGTCTTCCTTTTTAATAGGAGGTTTGTGGACTGGTTTGTGAACAATCTTATTCTAATCTGCCTAGGCATCTAATTATGCAATGGATGCCCAAATTTAAGTATGTATTCACAATTTAAACTAGTTCTGAGATCTGTATGTATTAAAAATCTAAACTTAATTGCAGAGTTATAAATTTTAGCAGAAATTTCTCATTCTAAACTAGGACTGAATATGCAATTTTAGAAATAGCTGTCGATGTTTATTTTTAAATTTCAGTAGAATTTTTCAGTGCAGCCGTCAGCCGAAGCTTGTGACTATGAAAAATAAGAGGCATGGTAAATGAAATCATTTTTCTTCTTTCATGAATGAGGGCTATTTGTGACATTATCCTTTTTTTATTTCTGGGAATCCATTTGTCATTGAGAGGATAGGGAAATTTATTGAGAGAAATAAAGAGGTTTTACTCTCTTGTCAAGACAATGTTTTATCCATTTCAATAAAAATAAAGATTTTGATACAAACAACTAAAACATCGAGTTTTCACAATCCAATACAAGGTCTAGATTTTGTAGGACTTACTGGATAAATGAATATAATCCAAATGTAATTTTTTTTTTATAGAATTACTTTCCTTGAAGAAATAGACAAACGATCTCTTTAGAGTCCTGATTTCTAAGCGCCCATAACTACTCCCTCCTCCCCCTCTCCATTTTGACCACAATATGGGAGACCCACTTGAAATCTTGTATTTCTTGTTTCATATGTGGGTGTCATCCTCTAATGCAAAGAGATCGATGCACAATTCAATCTTCACATTCACCTTTTTTTAGGCTATTAATAATGTCACAATTATTTTCCTTTTTTCTCTGTCCAGATGAAAAGAGCTTAGAGTCGATGCTCAACTTCATAGAGAAGATTAAAAAGATTCTACTGTGCAGTGTGCCTGTAACTGCTGGAAAAGAAGCAGAGTCGGGAGTAGGCCTGTAGAAGAGATCAATACCATTTTTATGCTATTAGAAAATATTTTTTGTTATTTGATTTATCCTCCCTTACAAGTTTTTGGATTTATTCTTTTGCACCTAGTTTCATACAAGGGAGATATATGTTCTGTTAACTAGAAATAAATATAAATTTTGATTGGAAGGTACTATAGTTCAAATTTCTTTCCTTTGAAAAAAAAAGAGTGACAGAGCAAATACCCCCCTGTGATGTGATGGCATAAAATGAAGTATTTGGTAACCATGTTTTAAAAATGCAAGAATTTATGCAATTTGCTTGTATTTTAAGTCAAATTATTGTTGCGCAATCAACTGCACAAAATCACAAATCAAACCACACATAAGAAAGAACATAGATTTTACGTAGTTCAGCTTCAGCAAAACCGCCTATGTTTACAGTGCGTGCATCAAGATTTCACTATGAAGCGTGAATCAAGATTTCACTATGAAAAAGAATACCGGTTAGATTACAAGGATAATCCAACCCTTCCCTGTCCCCTTCCTCACTCTCTTTCTGTTCTCTCCTGTTTTCACTGCCCAAGAAAAACCCCTGTTTTCACTGCCCAAGAAAAAACCCTAGAGAAAAGAATCCTTTATTCTTGGACTTTTCAACAAATTGAGCCCTCTGGGCCTAACATAAACACAGCACAGGCCCAATAAGGACATTGAGCCAAAAAACCCAACAATTATTTTATTAAAACTTAAAGAAACTCATCAAAACTTAGCCCAGTTTCATGTATGTAAGGATCTGCTGTTTGGGTGATCAGCAAACATGCTTATGTCCCTCTCTTTTACATGATGGAGATGGGAGGCCAGCCCACCTGTGGTGAAGCAAACGTTCAATTGTGTTAGGATGTCGTTAAGAAGTATAATTAGGTAAAGTTATACATCATTATCTGTCACAACCATTGGATTGCCTTTGCTGATCATAATATGCAGAGGCAGAGGCAGATGATCAAAAGCTCTATGATCTTAATCAGAAGTTCAGAACGATCGATTTAGGCAAGTGAATAGAGCTTCTTTGGATTCACTTATGCGACTTTAAAACTCGTCGTCATGTGCTATCTTTCTTGTTCTTTTTGCATTGTCACTGTTGTCATTGCTTGTCTTACCTCAAGCACTGTGGTATCAATATGCAGGTGCCGAGCGAACTCAGTCTCACTGTTTTCACAGTAGGCCATCCACCTAGTCTTCTCACTGTCTCTGCATAATCCCATCATGTTTGATCGGTTTCAGCCATTCCATTTCTTCTTCCTTGGATTTTCTGTCAAAACACCTGTCTGTTTTGTTGTCTATTGGAACAACATGCCAGCCCCATTTTGAGACCCATCTTTGATTCTTTTCCCATGACTTAATCACACTTCCTTCTCTGCTGTTGCGGCAATGACATCTTGTCATCATGTTTTCAATCATGCGGTTTGTTGCAGTATCTGCAACCCATTCCCTGCTCTTTGTTTCCATCTTTTCTGAAATTCAGCAATGATTCACTCTTACCAAATGTGTCTACGTTAGCAACCTATCGTCTTGCCACCGCCGATTATCCAGGCCCATCTCAACTTATCTTCTCTTTTTGAAATCATTTCTTGATGGCCACCATTGTTTTCCAGCCATGATTTTGTTGAAGCTGAAATGCTCTTTTTTTTGTTTTTTTGGCTATCTGCATTAATCCACCCATTCGTCTATTTCCTTTTTTATATCCACACTGGTTGGCTTGCACCGGTTTAGATTGAAGACCATCTCATCTTGCTATGCACCAGTTTCTCACCCATAGTAAGAAACAATACAGAATATTTACTAGCCCAATGACAAGTTGGCCCAAGGAGAGAGAGAGCGAGAGATTACAAATTGCAACATAGACAGAAGGATAACATCTGGGACAGACAACCAGTTTCTACAAATTTGTCCCAAAGGAAAAAATAGATTTAAGAGTTTAGCTGCCATAGCCTATCGGATAATATTCGATTAAATTCTTTAGGAAAATCTTAAATCCATATGTTGGCCGAAGGTATGATTTTGGAAATTACTGGGCCCTTCTTTGGGAAGGGACTCAAACCCCTTTCCAAAAAAGTAAAGAGGTAAAGCACACAAAATAGAAAAAGACAGACGAGAAAGAGGGGCAAAATCCACCTTTATTTGTGGAAAGTCTTGGAATCAAGTATCTCTCAATACAAAAAGGCCACCCTCCATTGTTCTGTACCTGGCATGTGCAGATTGGGAGGTTTGCACATGTCCCATGGATTAGTTAGGATTAGTTGGTCTTAAAAAAAAAACAAGAAAAATAAGAAAGATAAGGCAAGTCGTGGCTACAGAATTAAATTTTGGACAAAGTTCCTGGTGTGATAGTTCTTTGTTGGTTTCTAGGTTTCTTTCTCTCCATTAGACACCTTGGGGCCATTTCAGACTTCTATTCCATGGCAGGTGGCCAAGTTGTGTTGGACAGTCCTCTTCGTCGCAACTTGTCAGATTCAGCGGAAAGCCTTATCGGATCTCCTTCACATTATCTCATCATACAGAATCTGCACCAATTTGGAGGACAGTATTGTTTGGTGGCTTGCCAACATTGGAGTTTTCTTAGTCAAGTCATTCTTCGATTGGGGTTCGTCATCAGTCGTTTCTCCTACTGCCAACTCCAAAATTTGGTCCTCCAAAGCTCTTGTGAGGGCAATTGGCTTTTTTTGGACTGCTGGGTTGGAGAGAATCTTGACCCAAGATGGACTATGAAAATAGGAAGAATAATGGTTAATGCTTGTCCTTTTTGTCTACAACTATCTGAAGATTCGAATCATTTGCTGACTTAGTGTTCCTTCTCCTCCGAGGTTTGGAATTCGATCTAAGATCAATTTGGGATGGCTTGGGTCATGCCATCGTTGGTGGCTGAGTTGTCCTTCGGTTGGGACATTATCTGTCTCATCCAAATGCTCTCCCCTGTGGCAGTTATCGCTTTTTGCCACTATTTGGAGCCTTTGGTTCGAATAGAATAACAAGATCTTCAAAGGTATTACCAAGTCCAGTTTGTCGGTTGTGAGACATAGCCTCACCAAGTGTGCCTCGTGGGCCGTCTCCTTCTAGGATTTCCGGGACATTTCCATGTCAAACATCTTGCGAGCATGGAAAGAATGTGTTGATCTCGCTTGATCTTGATCTCATCGTGATTTGGCTTGCCTTTTAGTTTTCTCTTTTATCTCTTACTCGTGCTTGTAGCTTTCAGCTCTATCTTTCTTATGTATTTGCACCTTTGTTGCCTTTTATATATTAATATATGAACCATTTAAAAAAAATTAAAAAAAACAAGAAGAGAGCTTAGAAACAATACAGAATATTTACTAGCCCAATGACAAGTTGCCCCAAGGAGAAAGAGAGCGAGAGATTACAAATTGCAATATAGACAGAATAATAACATCTACGACAACAACCAGCTTCTACAAAATTGGTCCCAAATGAAAAAAAAATAAATTTAAGAGTTCAGTTGCCATAGCCTATCGGATAATATTCGATTTAATTCTCTAAGAGCTTTAGGAAAAGCTTAAATCCATATGATGGCCGAAGGTATGATTTTGGACATTACTGGGCCCTTCTTTGGGAAGGGACTCAAACCCCTTCCTAAAAAGGTTAGAGGTAAAACACACAAAATAAAAAAAGACAGACGAGAAAGAGGGGCAAAATCCACCTTTATTTGTGGAAAGTTTTGGAATCAAGTCTCTCTCAATAAAAATAGAGTCTCTCCATCGTTTTGTACCTGGCGTGTGCGGATTGGGAGGTTTAGTTAGGATTAGTTGGTCTTAAAAAAAAAAGAAAAACAAGGCAAGTCGTGGAGACGGAATTAAATTTTGGACGGATTCTTGGTATGATAGTTCTTCGTTGGTTTCTAGGTTTCTTTCTCCTTCTACTCCATGGCAAGTGGCCAAGTTCTGTGGGACATTCCTCTTCCTCACAATTTGTCAGATTCAGCGAAAGCCTTATCGGATCTCCTTCACATCATCTCATCATACAAAATCTGTACGAATTTGGAGGACAGTGTTGTTTGGTGGCCTGACAACACTGGAGTTTTCTCGATCAAGTCATTCTTTGATTGGGGTTCGTCATCTGTCGTTTCTCCTATTGTTAACTCCAAAATTTGGTCCTCTAAAGCTCCTGTGAGGGAAATTGGCTTTCTTTGGACTGCTGAGTTAGAGAGAATCTTGACCCAAAATGGACTACAAAAAAGAGGAAGAATAATGGTCAGTGCTTATCCTTTTTGTCTACAAGTATCTAAAGAGTCGAATCATTTGCTGATTCAGTGTTCCTTCTGTAACACCCTCCCTTTAACCACCGTTATCAGAGTAATATAAGATGAATATTTGAGTGGAGAGAAAGGAGAGTGTCACGACGCGAGCCAAGTACGAGTCCGAAGACCCGACCCTTGACTGGTCTAACTAGTGTGTGCATGATAAAATTTGCACACACTCTGATAATCTTGTGGAAATTTAAACATTTTATAACATTGCATGAATAACCAACACATCTCATAGCAAAATAAGGAATTCCCACATACTTGAGTCAAACACAAATAAATGTAATACATAAATTCCAAATCATAAATATTACATTCCCCAACAATTCAAATTGAACATTCTTAAACAAATTTACATTATTCTCATATCTCTCAAAACATAAGAATAAAACTAAGTTCTCTACACTTTCTTCTTTGTTCTCCATCTTATCCATGCTCGGCCGTCACTTGGTCCGATGTCACCTATATCTCTTAAATCTTTAGTCAACACGCCTAATAGGAATTCCGATCACATAGTATGCACTACGGTGTGTCATACTAAGACACTATATATATACTTGTATATTGGTGATCAAACCTATACTTGTCATTTACCTATTACATTTCTCAAATCCCAAAACATTTCTCAAGGTCATCATAGATCAACATATTTATTCACATAATTAAATTACATTCTTTTCCATGTTGAAAACCTCATGTTTAAAATCATAACTATCTCTTTTCAACATATACATAATACTTTTCTCAATACCTGAACATATTTCAATTACATAAAACCATACTTCAAGATATACCATAGCCTTATAAGTATTTCAATACTTTTCAAAAGTTCACATTTAGTCATAAAAACTTGTGTCTTTGAAATACCATTCAATATTTTTCTTTGAAGGTACTATCATTCTAAGTATCTTCACAATAAATAAATCTCTTCAAGTTCATTTCATGTTTTCATTCTCAAAACAATAACAAAACCAAAAGCTTACATTGGAAACATGCTCACTTTATTATTTCAAATGCCATACTCAAAGCATATTATTTGCATCATCATAAACATCTCACATTTCATTGCATACTCATGTTCAATTTATTTCATAATTCATTTCACTATCACAATCATCACATTACATCATGGCAATGCTCATCATGCCATGATCGCCAATATGTAACATGTTATGCCATGGGTGCCATGATACATGCATACCCTCATCATGCCCCATGCATTTGTACTTCAACATCTCACTTGCAACCACGGGGTATATTATCCTCCCATATACTCAATTCATAATTCATATCTTGGGGTATCATAATACATATTATCAAAACTCAACTGGTCCCACCGGTGAAACAATTCTTTCTTTCACACGTGTGTATGACATCAAAGCCTGCTAGGGACAATTCAACACTTTGATTCGTCAATTCATAATATGATACAAAGCCCGTCCAGACATTCGACACTTTGGTTCATCAACTGCAACCCCTATAACAACAATCATGACCCTAAGGTCCATTTGGGCTAACTTGCTCCCTTTATTTTCACTCTATGTCTATCCCATTCCATGCTTCGTGCATGAGGAATATGGATGCAAATGAATGTCATGCTCTTGCATAGAATGTACCTTCAATCAATATCATGGATATGTAAATCTATTTTCATTACAAATACTTTATACTTTTAAAATACATTAACTCTACTCAACATAATAATGTACTCTCTTTAGATAGAATTTACAAAATCCAAAGTAGCTTAAGACTTCATGTAGTTGAAATCTATAATATTCTCATTAAGCACGATTTACATTCCTCAAAATAGTTCCAATTCACACAGGCAAAATCATTGATATTTTTATAAACCAAATAACACAATTCTTTTGAAATACACTTGTGATATCATGTTTTCAAAGCATCTCATCCTATCATATAATTCTAGATAATAAAATATCCCTAAAGTACTTCATTTGGAAATGAACTCAAATCATCATTTTCTTATCACCAATAAATATTAAATTCACACCCACAATATTTCAACAAATTAGGAAAACCTATCTGATATTTGGCTGATTAGCAAACAAAAACACTCTGCGAGTTAGCTCGCTCGATCCCGGGTTTACTCTTTGGCGCTTCGCTCGTTCACATGTGTCAACATATAATCATCACATCATTATAGTGTAAAAACCCTCTAATTAAATTTATGAGAATATTAATTAAGCTTTAAGGATCATTTGACGAAGGTCATTAAAGTCTAAATGACTCCACATGTGTGTTTTGTCCTAACCAAGAGTAAATTGGTCATTTTACCTATAGTACTCCATTTAAGCATAATTCATAAAACTCCAAATTATTTAAAGTCACTAATATATTCTTTAGCGAATCAGAATTTAGGAACAAAAGACCCATTATTAGAAAAATAAAATTTCAGATCTAGTGAAGATGCCCAAAACTAGCCTTTCTAGTTTTGAAATACAAATTGCGCATTGTTTTTGTAAAAATCATTCGGGTTCTTTTTGGTATCGGAATAACTCGAGTAAATACTCTTTGGAAATTTGTTTGATAGTAGAATACACAAAAAATATTCAAAAATATCCAGAAAATTGTTTTGAAATGGTTATAGGTACATTTTCAGGACTGATATATAAAAACAAATTTCTATCTTAGAACTGTCTAGTTTTTACAAATTATTTCGAATACCTCTCGATGTCCGCAAATGCGAATAAATACTTTTTGAAAACCTCTTTCATAGTAGAAGATTTGATAAATAGTTACATAGTCCCAGAAAATTATTTTGAGATGTTTAAAGGTCCATTTTTGGATTTATTTGTAGAAACAATTTTACCATAAATTATTTTTCCAAAGTTCATCATAAGATGTCGTTTTCTTAAACCATTTTTCTTAAAAAATTAGTAAATAAAAGACATTTAAATATTCTAATGGATCTATAAAAATACTCTAACAGAAAATATCTAAACATCAAGGCATTTTAAGTAGAACTTCTCATGTAAGTCTATTTTATGAAAATACCTACTACTTTCCATTAGCTCTTCATTACACTCTATTTCTTAGATTCTCTCCATAGTTTCTTTGATGTAAGAACTTAGATGAATAGATGAAACATTTTAACATTTAAATCAAATAACACAGAGGGTTATGGAACCTACTTGTTCAAGCTCTAACCAAGTCTTCAAGTCATTCCTTCATTTTTCCAAGCTCCAAGCTTTCAAGAAAGATTTGCACCAAAGAGAGGAACATGAAGTCAAATTTCCAGCTCTCTCTCTTTCTTGCTTCAGATTTTTAGAGAGGAAGTAGGAGGAAGAGGAGGATAGAAGAAGAAAATGGAGGAAAGAGGAGGAGATGGAGCCCTAGATTTTCCTCCTCTCCTTTTTGCTTTTTCCTCTACATTATCCTCCTTTTGCTTTTTAGTAAAAAAATAAAAGCTAAAGGTAGTGAGGTGGAGAGCACTTATTGGTCCAAACTAAATATGGGGGTGGTGAGCACTTATTAGTCCAAACTAAAAGTGGGGTGGTGAGGTGGAGAACACTTATTGGTCTAAGCTAAAGGTGGGGTGGTGATGTTGCTTTCATCCTTATATTGTCATGTGGCATGCCACCTCATCATGCCTTGCCACGTCATCACTGATGTGGCATATTCGCCACCTTATTAAGTAGTTTTTATTAATTAAAGTCCATTCCATCGAGTATTATCAAATTAAATTAGTAACTTAATTAAATCACTCTTAATCCCTATTAAGTAACTAATTACCAAAATTTTCATCAATTATATTTCACTCCACTTTCAAAGTTATTTAACTAAATCATCTCTTAATTTAGTTTTTCTTAAATCTCGCTTAATTACTCCATCATCCCTCTAATCTCACATTCTTACTTAATTATGTCTTTCCTCATTTGACCTAATATATAGTATCAGTCATATTCATTCCTCATCATTAAGGGAAATTATATTTGATCTACCGGATTGAAATTCTGGGGTGTTACACCTTCTCGTCCGAGGTTTGGAATTCAGTCTTAGATCAGCTTGGGATGGCTTGGATCATGCCGTCGTCGGTGGCTGAGTTGTTCTTCACTTGGGACATTATCTCTATCTCGTCCAAATGCTTTGCCCTGTGGCAGTTATCACTTATTGCCACTTTCTGAAGCTTTTGGTTCAAACGGAATAACAAGATCTTCAAAGGTATTACTGAGTTCAATTTGTCAGTTGCGAGACATAGCCTCACCAAGTGTGCCTCGTGGGCCGTCTCCCTCCAGGATTTCCAGAACATCTCCATGTCCGACATTTTGCGAGCATAAAAAGAATGTGTTGATCTTGCTTGGTCTCATAGTGATTTGGCCTGCCTTTTGGTTTTTTCTTTTATCTCTTACTCTTGCTTGTAGCTTTCGGTCTCTATCTTTCTTATGTATTTGCACCTCTGATGCCTTTTATATATTAATATATGAAACATTTCCAAAAGAAAAAAAAATTACAACAAAAAAAAGGTCAAATAGAAAGCACAAAAGCCACGATGAATGAAAAGGGGCGTTTTTATTGGCAATTTTGTTTTTATTACGATGATATGATATATCACGATATAGATATGTTTTTTGCTCATACTTATATAAACTTATAAATACCTTTAGATAACTTAAATCCCTTATTTCTCTAATTTATTATGGTTATTTCATTTTTAAATGTTATTCTCATATGCATATTTATTAACTACAAGTTTAATTATTTTTAAAATATTATATTTTTATAATAGTCTATCATAAAAAAAATTAAAATATAGAAATATTTGATATTATTTTATCTGATAATATTTGAGAATGGTTTTTGTGATATTATTTGGAGTATAAAAATGAGGCACGGTCAGAAAGGTTAGGACTAGGGCTGAGTTTACTCTTTCAATGATGAAAGGGAATTATTCGAGTATCATAGAAGGGCAAAGTCTCGTACAAACTTTTAGATGTACATAAGATTCAAAAAAAAAAAAAGGGTTTCACTTGAAAAATATTGTCCATCGTAACTTATTGTCATCGAGAGTGGGTGACTTTTTTTTTTATTCATATCTAGTTTTCTCATGATTGGTCTAAATCTAGGTGAATTTAAAAATCATAGTATGCCCTTTTTTTTTTTTTAGCCCTACAAGTAGTTCAGTTGGTCTAAACTTCTTTGTTTAGAGCAGAAGCCATGGGTAGACTCCTCTCAAACTTACTTGATACATGAGACTTGTGGGTGGTTTTGTGTATCCATGGATTTAGTCTCACCTCTAATATGAGGTAGAGATATTCATGTTATTCAAAAAAAAAATTCATAATATACTTGTTTATTTATAGTTTATAAACCTAAGTTTACTTGCCCTCCAAGTCTGCAATGTTTGACCAAGCCAGAAATCAAACCCACTATTTTCACTTTCGGCAAATCCTACCATGATTTTATAATAAAACACAAAATTGAAGGTAGAAAAGCACATCGAAAGAAATCCCATTCCAAACAAATCTATACCAGTTTGATTACTGGCTTGTATGGTTTTCAACAGGTTAAAAGCTTGAACTAGACCAGACAGTCTAGACATTAGTTTGCATCGAATTTTACTCTTGAAAACACTGGTATAGTATGAATAATGAAAAGAATGAATAATGAAAAGATATTTGATAGGTTATTGACTTTATTTCATAGCATTTATAATTCATATTTGATCTGAACTTACCCATTACTGAAGGGAGTTTCAAGCCTGTGATAAACTATTACAAGGATGCATTGCTCATTGCTAGGAAATTAAAATAAAAATCATAGTTGGACAAGAGATCATAGACACATGAAGAAGTATAACAGGTAAGGTGCCACAATCTGCACCAATGGATCTTTGTGATCATCAAATAGGTCTCAAGAAAAGGCCAAACACTAGAGCAGCCAGCAAAGACACCTAACTGCACCAATGCCACGGCAACGATGATGCACCTCAATGATTATCGACGTTTAAATCTTTATAACAAGGAGGAAACTGTGAGGGCTGATGATCGACGGAATTTGAAGAGATTTTTAGCGTTCATATGAAATCTGGCTGGCCTGTTGCAGTCAAGCATCGGTGCCACATGCGGCTGTTGGAATTCACACACTTGGGGTAAGAAATTACTTGAGGAATCGGGAGGTAGACATAATGAGTATTGCATATTCCCACAGTGATGCCACTGTATCCAGCAAATGCGCCATGAACCTGATCCATCATGTAATTAGTTTGGATTTTCATTGAAAGCCAACATAATATAGTAATTTAAGTGAAAATTGAATGTATGGGATAAGGATCACAACAGAGAGAGAGAGAGAGAGAGAGAGAGAGAGAGAGAGAGAGAGAGAGAGAGAGAGAGAGAGACTTACAGCATTTTGTCCTAGTACAGTGCACAAGATGCCATCAGATGCATTTGCGCGGCATGCCCGAATCATGTATGTGGGATCAATATACTTTACATCAGCTGTGATGCCAATTTCCTTGAAGTACTTCTTTGTCTGTAACAAGTAGATTAAATCAGTTACTATAAAAGTATCTCCAAGGTGAACTGGAATTTCTTAAGCCTTTCATTAATAGATAGACAGTCACATTATCAAACAAGCTATGATATATTAATGGAAGAAACTGTTCAATTAAATTCCAACTTAAACACACTTAACAGGAAATTGTCCCCATAGCAAGGTGATGGTGTTGATGGAACTTAATTTTGCTACTTACAAAAAAAGAAAAAGAAAAAGAGGAAGCTCAATAGGAAAAATTGCAGAAGTATGAACTTTACTAAACTGAAGCTATTTAGTGGTACTAGACAGTGTATGCTGATCCAGAAATGATATGATGACAAGCGGATGTGAAGGCAATGAGGTTCGAGATTGATGAACAAAGGTCCAATACAGAGTGGTATGAATTGTTCCCTGCATGTTCAATCAATGCACACTACTTGAAAAGCACTACTTATCAGAAATTTTAGTACATACAGAACACAAATAAACTAGCAAACATCTAACTGAATGTTTTCATATTTCTGATTCGTGTTGATCTTTCAAGTTGATTTCATTTAACAAATGCCTAAAGAGAAAGAGTATACAAAACAAAATTTGTTTGTTGCCATTTGTTGTGGAAATTCTTTCATAAACCCTTCACTTGGAGATGATAAATTAGCATTGTGAAATGTGCTAGTTTGCTATAAAATTTGGGAAGAGTTTAACAACCTAACAAACATCTATTTTTGTTGGAAATTTCTTTCTCCCTTTTGAAAACCCTTTTGAAGCAAAGGGTATTCATAATTGGTTACCCACACCTGCAAAATTTACCCCTCATCCAAACACAGCCACAAGAATACATAAAGTGAAGACGACAGAAAAGAAAAAGGAAACCAGGTACAATTATTTTGGATCTGAATGGGGCTAAAGCCACAAGAATAGAACTTGTGACTTGTATCCTTGCCAACAGAACTAGAGTTCTCCACTTCGATGAGAACTTGGTTAATAGGAAAATGTGATCTCTAAATATTGCATCAAACAAGAAACAATAATTCCCTAGAAAAGTTTAATGTCTTTCATCCCATTTCTCCTCATTTACTGCTGCATTTGGATGAGTGGTAAATTTTCTAGGGGTGGGTAACCAGGGGCGGGTATCCAGGGGGGTATAATAAAAAATGAATACCCTTTGCTTCCAAAGGGTAAATAATGATTTTTTACCCTTAGCCCTTAGTTACCAAACACGAGTAATGAGGGGTAACACCTATAGGCATATTTACTATGATGGGAAAAAGGTAAAACCAATCTCTGCTAAAATATTTGCAGATGCATAATTAGAATGAGACAAGATGCTGGTAGTCTGGTACAAACCTCCTGCTGAATATGTACACCAATGTCCTTGAGTACAATATTCCCAGATGCATCTGTAGCATTACTCTTCTTGAGCAAACTCTATGATAAGAAACAAAAATTAAATTAGCATTGAGGTCTAATATAACATAAAGGAGAAAAAAAAAAGAATATAACACTGTTTTTTATGAAAGTTTCATCAATAACAATTGCTCAAGAATTAAATGAGGAACAAATTAAGTTCAGCTAGTTAGACAGTAATGGTAAACTCACCTTGTGGACCCTTTTGGCATACTTACATGTTTGTTTATGTTAGGACTGGGCTTCCAACCCAAAAGACTAGCCTGATAGGTGGAGTGACCCAGTCCCTTATATATTCTTAGATTTCCTCCCTCACAACTGATGTCGGACTCTCATTTGCACCCGGAAAATCCCTCCTTGACCTGAGACTCTCCGGCGGATAGAACATCGCCAACCGTCACGTTCGGCTAGGAGATCCCTGAGTCCATATGCTATGGCTTGGGGACCGTAGCTCTGATACTATTGTTAGAACTGGGCTTCTAGCCCAAATGACTAGCCTGATAGGTGGATTGACCCAGTCCCTTATAAGTCCTTAGATTTCCCCCCTCACAACCGATGTGGGACTCTTGTTCACACCCCCACAATTTAATGATACAATAAAGAAAGGCTTTGCAAGGATTGTGCAACGGAAAGTAAAAAAAATGATTATTATAAACTACCATGAAAGCCACCAAATAAGCAACTAACCTCTGGTCCAATCGTTTAAGTTTTCTACTCAATTCAGTCGCTATGATCATCACTAGTCCTATGTAAATCAGCAATGAGTATTTCCTTACTACATGGTCCTAAAGTGGGTTGGAACAACTACAGTCCAACTCATTGGAGGATCATTTTTAAAATGGAATTCTGCAAAGCAGTAATGAATTCATACTTGCCACAACAATAGAAATATAAGGCAAGAACCTAACAAAAAGCAGAAACTGGCCATTTAGAGCTAAAAGTTGTAACTTTCCAAGTGCAATACAAGTTCATTCCTTCCAAGCGTTCAAGTGTGCTCTTGTGATTGCCTATGTGAGAGTTTGAGTGAAGTTGGTCTTGAGTGTTCAAGTGAGGAAGACTGACTTGTTCAACAATCCGGGTGTTGCTGCACGAGCAATTCTTGAGTGCAATCTCTAAGTCCGTGACATAAAGCTAATATTGGCCAACAATGATAATTGACAAGCAATTCATAGGGGTTCCTTAAGCCACACATCGATATGCTTTCTTTCTAGTTTTCAACAGTGGACAAAGCTTTCACTGCTACACCAAAGCTTGCATCCATTTTGAATATACTATCTAGAGATTATCAAAAGGTAGTAGTCAATCATGCAATTATTTGGGATGATCCCAATTTATGAGGTAGGAAATGGTTCCAAATACAGTTGACTCACTTTTGGTCCTTCAAAAAAAAAATGTAGCTGATGGAGGGATGGTTTATACACCTTGGAAGTCATTTTGTGCACTAAAAATCAGATTTATTAAGCAAAGATAAGAAATTATTATAAACATGTGGGTAAGAATTGAATATTTTTGTTTGAAAATTGCAATTATAACCTATGCAAATGATCATGTTTAACATTGTAACTCACTTGGCCAGCTCCTTCAGCTACACAGACTACAGCTGATCCCTTTGTTTCAACCAGATGTTTTAGATGCCTCAAAACACCATGTGGACCATGTAAATTGAAAGGTAACCTTCACTTAAGACAAGTAAATCATTGAACCTGTCATAAGAAAATTTATAACAGAGAATGACTAGTACAAAGTTTCATATGGATACCTCTGGAATCAAACAGACATCAATTTGTCCACTGGCTAGTGATGCATGCATGGCTATAAATCCACTATTTCGACCCATCAGTTTTACTATGCCTATACCATGAAAAGCACTGTGTGCCTGCGAAAAATATTAACCAAGCCAATAAACACCAAAGTTATTATGATTCATAGCAGGTTATAATAAAAAAAATACTTTAGCAAGACATGTATAGGTTGATAGTAAAAACAATTGATGAATCAGAAACTATAGAAACTATAGTTATTCGATACTGTTGGGGTATGAAGGAGTCCCACATCAGTGAGAGGAAGAAAAAAAATAAGGACTTGTATAGGACTGGATATCTCCACATATCAGGTTAGTCTTTTGGGCTGGAAGCCCAGGCCCAACAATGGTACCAGAGGTACGTCTCCAAGCCACTGCATATGGACTCAGGGATTCCCTAACTGAACGGGATGGTTGGCGACGTTCTATCCATCGGAGAGCCTTGTTCGAGGAGGGATTGTTGAGGTACGAAGGAGTCCCACATCTGTGAGAGGGAGAAAAATATAAATACTTGTATGGGGCTGGATATCTCCACCTATCAGGTTAGTCTTTTGGGCTGGAAGCCCAGGCCCAATAATGGTATTAGAGTTAGGTCTCCTAGCCATTGCATGTGGACTCAGGGATTCCTTAGCCGAACTAGATGGTTGGTGACGTTCTCTCCTTCGGAGAGCCTTGTTCGAGGAGGGATTGTTGGGGTACGAAGGAGTTCCACATCGGTGTGAGGGAAAAAAATATAAAAACTTATATGGGACTGGATATCTCCACCTATCAAGTTAGTCTTTTGGGCTAGAAGCCCAGTCCCAACGGATACCTCAATATATGCTGAATTTATTGCTCTTTGTGCTTCTTCTACAGCAGTATCAAAACCAAATGTCTTGTCCATCAATAGAATGTCATTATCAATAGTCTTTGGCACACCAACTACAGCCACCTTCATTTCTCTTCTAAAACACTGTAAATAAAAACAGAGGGAAAATAAACCATCAGAGAGAAGACATTATGAGAGCTACCATGCCTAATCTAAGTTCATCCTTAATGGATCACACCATTCCTTCAATTAGATATGTAATATTGAAAGTGATCATGGATTTAACAGAACATAGTTATCATCATAATCGATTCTATTTATCCCATCATCTAGGTTGGCCATCTAAGTTTTTAATTTTTCCAAATCAACCGTAGCAAAATTCTTATATGAACAATGATGTCATTAATCCAAAAACTATTTCTTCGTAGTAAAATAGTATTGATGATGTAGCAGGATGAATAAGTTTGCAGTTCATACTAGAACTCCACTGCACCAGAAAGTTGAAAAGATGTGAACCCCAAGGGGTTTGCTCACCTCATGAAGCGAGGTCTTGGGTTCGATTCATTCTTAACCCCAATGACGGGTCACTCTCCGTAGACTTACCCAGTGTGTGCAAATTGGGAGGTTTTCACACACCCTGAAGGACTAGTCAGGTGAGACACTTGAACACCTTCGGTCATAAAAAAAAGTTGAAAAGATGTGGATTCCTTTTTTTTTCATGGTAAACTAAAAGATGCAGATCCAATGACCTCATTGTGTACTTCATTAGCACCGGCATGTGTACCATTTCCACCCACCACAAAAAGCATGTCGATTTCTCGTTCCTGACATCAGGTTGCAAATAAGAGATGTATTCAGAATGTTTTATGCCTGAAATCATGATGACAATTACAAATTAGAAATTCACTTAAGTAAATAGTTTGAAAATATATCCTGCCTAATTGGCAGAAACATTTAAATACCTGTAAACTGTCAACAATATCAATAATATTGGAATCTCCACGAGAAACTCCTAATAAACTTCCACCACCAAGGTGAATATTCTGAACCACTTTCCGAGAAAGCTGAAATGTGACAATTTGGAGACATACAAATTACGAATTTTGACCAATGGATCTTGAAAGCTGAGAAACAAAGCAGGATCTAGCCATACAAATTAATGATCTAGGAATATCCAAATGAAACTTATGTCATTACAGGATATGTGGTGAGAACATACTTGTATTTCAGTTAATCCTTTGTCAGAAAATCCACGATAACCAAACGGAATACCCACAATCTTCTTCACTCCATAGATTTCTAGTGTGATAACTATCTGTAGCAGTCAAGAAAGTTGATGATTTATACCAAACTAGGCAATTTGAAACCGAAATCGCGTTTTGGAAAAAATCAAATTCAGCTGAAAAGAAACATTAATGATAGGAAATATAGAAACCTTTAACTAGGGAGGAAAACGAGCACCACCTAATCGCTCCAAATGCTCAGGTGGATGATGTACTCAATGACAAGACAGGGCCGGCCATGAGATCTCCTAAAATCTCAGGGCCCTAAGCAGATTGAGATTTCAGGGCTCTTTGTGACTGGTATATTAAGGAGTTTATGTGTATGAGGGCCCTTTATGGTTGGGGGCCCTATGCGGCGGCCTATGCCGCCTATGCCCAGGGCTGGCCCTACGACAAGATGGACCTTGTTTGCTCTTGTAGATTGATTTTTATTTCCACTCTATGTTGCTTGTTGATTTTTAATAAATCCATTAAAGAAAGTAAAATAATACAAAATAAAAAATGGATTGAGTGATCAAGTCAAGAAACAAAAATCCCTTTTACAATGTTGATCATTAGAAATGATAACTAAAATGGAACTTGTAGTTGGAATAGCTAGCAGCAACCAGTTCACATGAAGCTTAAATTTGTGAAAACTACTAAGAAACTGGAGCTGATAGTTGTAGTTCTTCACCTATGATCGATATTCAGCATTACATTAAGTATAAACTATGATCAAACAGTTGCTACCCAGAATCATAGAAGTAGATAGGACGCCACATCCGTATACCTCTCTTTATTTCTCATTCTAATCAACCCAATAACCAAAACCTGCATCCCATCCTTGTTGCATGGTCTAATGTAAACTCGATCAAAAGGACAAAATATAAGAATCTTATCATTCTAGGATTCCTAACATATCTTTACTAGCCGATGAGATTAAACCATAAGATTCCTAGATAGCCTCAATGACTTGATCATAAAGAGACTCTTTAAGATAAATTATTGTAAGTGTAAATGAGAATTAGAATATAAAATAATATAGAAATGACTTAATGGGGTACCAAATATGTTAGGCTGTGTGGAGCCTGAACAAAGAAGTTAGTTTACTGTTCATAAACTGAACTAGATTCAAAAGTCTGAACTGGCGCTGAGATAAGTTCTGATGACTTGTTGTTCAGAAGTCCAAACTTCTGATTCAGACTCCGAAACTGACGCTGACGAAACTTGTAATTTTGCACTACGTTTTTCTTTATAAGCCCTAACTAGGGCAATATATAATGTCTCTTTCTTGTGAGAGGGCATAGAGAGAAAAATAGAAGAGAGTAGAAAAGAGAAGAAAAGACTCGTGAGAGTTGTGAACAAAATTGTGCATTCTTCTTCTTTGTTTGCCTGGAGCATAGTGGATCTAGTTTGAACCCATGGACGTTCTGGAAGAGAACAAGTGCAAGGCTATTTTGTTAGGAAATAGAAGCACCCACAAACAATAATCAGAAGAACAAACCATAGATCAATCACAGTGTCACTTGGGCTTGGTCCTAGAATCCTTGCATCATCAACGTGTGGAGTAACGAGAAGGATAGTATGAACACAATGAATAACAAAGAACACTCATTATGTTCTTCTAATACTAACCTGTCTGATTACATCATTCAGACCAGGACAAAGCCCTCCACAAGTAACAATTGCTGCTTTTACTTCTTCTGGGTTGAAGTATATTTTTTCCCGAGGCCCAGCACGGTGAACCCTGAAATAAGATGTATAAACCGTATTATGATTATATATATATATATATATATATATATTGTAGACAAGGACCTTTAAAATTGAAGTCCTAAACACAAGAATTTAAAGTAGTGTTAACATGATGTAATTGGATGTAATGAAAGATCATAGTGACCCTATGGTTGTGTATTAAAAAAGGAACCAAAATTACAATAAAGTAACAAATTCTCAATCTATTGTAGAAACTAGAAAATGACAGTTACTAAAAGTAATGCCCTCTAGGTTCTGTAACATTCTAAAATAATTATAAAGCACAAAGAGAGTGGGTACATATGAACTGGTATCAGTTGTCTTATGTATTTATCTTTAGCAAGTTTCATACACTTCTTACATCATTTTGAATAAATATTAATATATTCTGAAGCAATCATCTTATAAAATCACTCAACCATCTTATTGTGGGCTTGAGCTAGTAGTACATAGGAGGAATCATAGTTAAAATTTTTTTCTCATGCTGCCTTTCACAATTTAGTAAACACTGGTTACTTGTGAATTTGCCACTCAAACCATCTGATGACATTTACACTGTCAGCATCTACTTCTGGACTGTTTATCCCACAGTTAAACCCTAGAATGGGTTTTGTCCAATGAATCTTCAGATTGAAAGATTAATGGCTGTCTAAGAATTGTTTTGGTTGAATAAAATTGAGAAACAAATGAGACTGATGCGACTGAAGTCTAGAAGAACCTTGAAACTCTCTTGGCTACAGAACTAGGCCCCAGATGATCCAAATGTCAACATCTCCCACTTTGGCCACCACAGCAAAATTTCATGCTCTATATTATAAAGTTTGCTTCAGTTTTAAATGCAGGCCCTGTTGAGCAGTAAATTCTGTCCAAGGCTAAATATGGGCAAGAGATTGATAGCGAATGAATTTACACATTAAAATTTCTCACTTGGCCAGAAAAGTAAAATTCCATATTTAAAGAGGAAGCTCTTAGGATTGTGCTCAATGGACCTACTTGTTCATCTGGAGCTTTTGTTGTTTCTTTTTTCATTTTTGTTTATTGTTTTTTTTATTTCTTCTGTTGGTTGGGTCTAAGTCTTTACCTTTTTCTTGTACTTTTTCTTTTTCTTTAATAATATAATCAATTTGTCACCACTCAAAAAAAAGAAGTAAAATTTCATGTGATATGTCATAAGGTTTGCTCCCTTTTTCGATGAATTACTCATTAATGCTCTGTTCCAGCCCCCCCTTTTAGGACTTCTTCTGTGTTCTATCTGCTAGCAACTAATAGAAGAATTAAGATCCGGACCAATCTGTGTCCGAGGAATCCTACACCCATGATAGGGGCTACTGCTTCAACAATATGGGGATTGATAAATCATGAACACCATGATCATTAGGAAAGTAATTCAGCCTCAGTTAGAAAGGTAATTCACCATATTTAGATATTACATGTTTATTCTTACTCATTTTTCCATCATAATCTAAACCATGTGGAAAATAAATATGATCATGCAGTTCATAAGCTCAAATTTGTAGTCAGAGCTCATATCTTATTCTGCAGTTCTAAACTACCTTTGTAGAGCTATTGAGATATAACTTACCATTGCTCCACCCAAGTACAATTGGGATCAATGCACTCGGCACCAGCTGATGTGGGTGATGCGAAGTGTATAACCTGATAGTGCAGATTGAGTAGTAAACCATCAGAGAGATGATGATGAAACATTTTACAGGGTTTATCATTTATTAATAAAATGATCTCGTATAATGTTTTGGTACTCAAATAGTGAATAATTTTCTTGTGATCTCCAGCTGTACTAGCGCTGCTCAGTAATCATGGAAAATTATTTTCCATAAGATGGGGAAATGCTTCACTTGTGAAGGCACATGACATCGTAGTCACATATTCCCATAATGCTGTCATCATCATCACTATCATCAGAAGCTAGAATCCCATCTATCTGGAGCCACCTTTACAAGTTCTTCTCCAATTGATCTATCATACACCATACAATTGGTCACTCTACAATCTAACATGTTCTTCTTTATCTCTTCACTCCATATTTTCTATAGTCGAACTCTCCTTCTAATTCATGCGATCTGTTCTGTAGTCTCTCAACTCTACAAACTGAGGCTGTCCCATAATGCTAGTCATTCTTCCCAAATTACTAGAGAAATATTACTAGCAAATCACCTTAGTTCCCAGATTAAAATGGCTGTTGGAAAAACCATCTCCAGATCTATTTACATTCTACTAAAAGAATTTCATTGTTCATAGTAAACCTCTAAATATAAATAGATGAAAGCAGACTGACAGTAGATGTCATCTAATACCTTGAGAAGTACCCTGTCATTATTGTTTACGTAGCCGTTCCATGGCTCACCTGATGGATAACCAGTTAAAAAAATCTTCAGCTACAAGATGCCTGTAACAAAAGGAAATAAGCATACAAGATCACAACAAAACCAATTAGTTTAGCAGACAACAGAACATGCAATACTCTTTTAACAAAAATTAAAATATTAAGATTGACTATTAAACTATTTGCCAACAATGGTTTTGACAAAATTCTAAACCTTACATCTCAATTGACAAAGAAAAACATGAGAAAGAAAACATATCTTCAGCTTTTCTAGTAGAAACACATCACATAGAACAACAAACCATAAGCATCATAACACAGAGAGATTTACGTGGAAAACCCAAGAAAAAAAAACACATGGAAAGAGAGAGATTTTATTATTGTGTTGTTACAAAATACCCAAACAATGCCTATATATACAATAAAGAGTCCTAAATATGGAAGGAGTCCCAATATGAAAGGTACTCTCTTTCCTCAATAATCACTCCCCCTCAAGTTAGTGCGAAGATATTGATGAAGCCCAACTTGGAACAATATCTCTTAGGAATTTGGCAGTAGAAGACTTTTTGTGAAGGTATCTGCTGACTGTTGATCACTGCCAACAAACGGAGCACAAATAACTTTCGCTTGCAAATTCTCTCGAACAAAGTGACTGTCCACCTCAATGTGATTCGTCCAGCTCATGAAATACTGGATTTGAGGCAATATAGATAGCAGCCTGATTATCACAAAATATTGTGTTGGTTGAGTAATCCAAAAGCCCAAATCATGTAATAATGTTCGAAGCCAAATAATTTCACTCGTGGTTGAAGCCATAGCACGATACTTTGCTTCTGTACTTGACCGTGCAACAACATTTTGTTTCTTACTCCTCCATGTAACCAAGTTACCTCCAACAAAGGTACAATAACATGTAGTAGATCTTCGATCAACTGGGCACCCTGCCCAATCAACATCAATGTAGGCAGTAATAGAATAGTGACCATGTCTACGCATCCATATGCCTCTCCCTAGGTGAGCCCTTAAAATATTGCAGAATTTTGTTAACTGCATTCATGTGACTAACTATTAGTCATACATAAATCTACTAACCAGGCTAAGCTGCATACAGGGATATCTGGTCGAGTAATGGTTAAATAAATTAATTTACCAACTAATTTCTGAAACTGACTCATATCAAATCATAATTCACCATCATCACCAAGCTTACCACCACTGTCTGTAGGAGGATCTAACGATTTTACTCCCAATTTTTTAGTTTCCTATAACACGTCCAACACGTATTTTCATTGAGTAAGAAATATCCCCTTTTTTAGTATGCAATTTCTAATCCAAGAAAATACTTTAACACTCTCAGGTCTTTGAAGGAAAATCTTTTGTACAGAAGAGCATTAAGCCTTGAAATTTCATTTTGATCATCGTCTGTAATCACTATATCATCAACATAAACTAAAACAATAGTTGTACCAGAACCACCTTTCTTGACAAACCGAGAAGAGTTAGCAACACTCATTTTAAGCTCGTTACTCATGAGAACAGAACTAAACTTAGCATATCAAGCACGAGGAGACTGCTTAAGCCAATATAATGTTTTTTAGTTTGCACACACAGCCAACTTTGGATTCTTGCAGATGACCAGATAGAACACTCATATAAACCTCCTCTTCTAGATCACCATGCATGAACGCATTTTTAACATCCATTTGAGATAATTTTCAACCCTGATTAACTGCTAAAGAGAGAAGCACTCAGAAGGTGTTCATCTTTACAATAGGGTGAGAATGTTTCTTTATAATCCCCTCCATAAGTTTGCGTAAATCCCCTGGCAACAAGTCTCGCCTTGTATCGCTCCACAGTTCTATGACTTCCTATATTTTATTTTGTATATCCAATGATACCCAACAATCTTCTTTCCAGGAGGAAATTTAACAATATTCCAAGTTCTATTCTCATCGAGTGCATGCAATTCTTCTTTCATAGCCTGTCTCCAAACAGGAATGGAGTTAGCTTCACGAAAAAGTCTTTGGCTCTTGTTCACTAGACATAGCACTCAAGAAAATCAAATGAGACATTTTAGCATTGTCATATGTGGGATAGCCCTGTATAAGATATGATACAACATGATAAGTGAAAAAAAAAAAGAATCATTCTTTTTGGAGGATGAGTCTTTCACTCGATCTTCGCAAGGGAAGAGGAGATGCCGATATTTCAGCTACTGTAGGAATTGACTCATTTGCTAGAGGTATAACCTCAGTAGCGGTATCACTAGTGACAGAAGCGTGTCTAGAGATGGAAGCTCAGTATTTTTATTTTGATCGGCAGTGACTTCTGTAGTTGTAGTCGGAAGCGGGACCAAATCTGACAAGTTCTCTCATTGGGACCGATTCTTAAGAGCTTCTGATGCTTGGAAATAAGATTCAGATTCATTGAAGTGAACATCATGAGAACCACAATCTTACGAGAAGTATGGTCATGGCATATGTACCCTTTCTTTGTAGAAGAATATCCAAAGAAACACACCTGGTAGAACAAGTATCGAACTTATCACGATGTAGAGTTTGCTGATGTACATAGCAGACACAGCCAAACACACACAAATGAGAGAGATCGGGCTTTCTATTGAGTAAAATTTCCAATGGATACTTGAAATTGAGTATGCAGCTAGGAATGACGATTAATCAGGTAAATGGCCGACTGGCCATAAGAACTCCATGAGACCAATACTTCTTTGGAATATGCATCTGAAACATAATTGCTCTTGCAGTTTCTAAGATATGTCGATTTTTTCTCTCTACCAATGTCATGGTTACGAAGGTAGGCAGCAAAAGAGCTGTTTGTAAATTATGTACCATTTTCAGACCTGAAAATCTTAATTCTGGCATTAAACTAAGTGCTTATCATCGTATAAAATTCTTTAAAAACAAAGAATACCTTAGATTTGGATCGTAACAAATATAACCAAGTTGCGCGGGAGAAATTATCAATAAATAGCATAAAAAATTTAAAGTCATTATATGAATCAATTGTAGCACTCCACAAACCATGATGTATTAAATCAAAACATACAATAGACTTAGAAGTAGAAGACACAAATGGTAGACGAGTATGTTTAGAACGTTGACAGACATCACACACACTAGACTCAATAGAAATAGGAGGAAAAAGACATGATAACACTCGGTTGGACGGATGTCCAAGCCGGCAAGAATCCATTGACAATGTTCATAAGAACAGAACTACAGTTCATACCACAACTGCAATGCTTTTAACACATATAGAAGAAGGCAAAAATCCATATAGACTTCTATGTCTAGCTAGATCTTTCATGACTTAGAAACACTTGACAGATGACTAGACCATCCCGTTTATCGATTTTTTTCACAGTATACAGATAAGTTAACTGGCCCAATTCAGTCCAGGCCTGTGTTTTATGGAGTCCAAGTTTGATTGACAAAGTCTTGAGCCCGATATAGGCGTAAAAGATATGTTTGATCCGGTCCATCAGGCCAAAGCTCCCACATCGGTTGGGAGCTTGGGTTGTGGGGGCTTTATTTGAAGGGGAAACCCTCCCCATTATTAGGCCTTTTGGGAGCAACAGTGGGTTGGTTCGCCAATTGAAAGCTGTGCGGGACGTGTGTGAGGCCTAGAGCGGATAATATCATGCTAGCGGGACAGGTCGTTACAAATGGTATCAGAGAATGGTTCAACTCTCTGCCTAAGGGTGTGGACTTAGTTATTGTGTGTGCAGAGCCGGGGATGGCTCTGGCTTTAAGGGTGTTAGATTGTAATACACCGTCCCAAAAGTCCCACATTTCTAGTTGCATTGGAAATTCTCTGGTATATAAGTGGCAGCATTCCTCCTTCTAGAGTGAGGCCTTTTGGGCCTGGCCATGTGGGCTAGGGCCCAAACCAAAACCGTTCGGGTTGGGTAGGGCCCAAAGCTGACAATATCATGATGGGGTAGGGTCGGGTTGTCACAAGTGGTATCAGAGAATGATTCAACACTCGGACTGTGGGGGATCTCTACTTGTGTGACTTGCTTGCTTGTGTGTGGATCTCTGTCAGTGTGACGAGACAGAACCGGGGACGGCTCTGGTCTTAAGGGGGGTGGATTGTAGCACCCCCACCCAAAGGTCCCACATCAGTTGGGAGCTTGGGTGGTGAGGGCTTTGTTTGAGAGGAGGCAACCCTCCCCATCATGAGGCATTTTGGGAGCAACAGTGGGTTGGCTCTCCAATTGAAAGCCTTGCGGGCCGTGTTTGAGGCTCAGAGCGGACAATATCATGCTAGTAGGACGGGTCGTTACAAATGGTATTAGAGCATGGTTCAACTCTCTGCCTGAGCGTGTGGGCTTGGTTGTTGTGTGTGCAGAGCCGGGGACGACTTTGGCTTTAAGGGGAGTAGATTGTAATACTTTGCTCCAAAAAGTCCTACATTGCTAGTGGCATTGGAAATTCCCTGGTATATAAGTAGTAGCATTCCTCCTACTAGCACAAGGCCTCCTAGGCAAGAATGGGCATGTATGGGCCATGTGCTAGGAACAAAACCTTGAGGGTTGCCGGGTATAGAGTGAGGCTCTACCCGAGGGCCCAAAGAGGACAATATTGTGCTGTTGTGTACTCTGATATCTAGACAAGGCCTTTTGGTAGCAAGAGTGGGTTGGCTCGCCAAAGCAAATCCATGTGGGTTCATGTCTGTAGGCCCAAAGCGGACAATATTGTGCTAGCGGGACTGAATCGTTACAAGTAACTCAACCCAAGGACATGCATGACCCAGGCACCATTCTTTTAATTTTTTTTCAAAAAAAGAAAAAGAAAAAGAAAATTTAACCTATGGTATTAACTACAATTGGAGATTTGTTTAATTAGAGTTGTGAAGAAATCTAGCTGATTAACAATCTAGCTAAGAATTAATTATGAAAATTGAGCTTCATGCTTTCAGACATAAAAAATTTAAAAGCATGAGCTCGGTCCAATTATGAATAAGGTCTGAGTCTGATTTGCAATCTACCTGAAAATTAATGTTAGCCTTCCCATTTACAAAAAGTTCAATCCTGGCTTTCATGTGTGGTGCTTTAGGAAAGTGATTTTGTTAAAAATATTTTTTAGATAGAAACCTCTTGCACATATATTAAAGCACATTTTCATTGAATATCTTGAAAAGTGGGCTGGAAACCCACTTAATTTTTGTAAAAATTATTTTCAATTTTGTGCAAAAACTAGTTTCCATTGAAAATCTCATTTTCATTTTTTGTTATCCGTTTCACAGCTAAAAAAATCAAAAATACAAAAATGGTCTTTTTTATAGAGTATTAGACTCTTAGAGTCGAAATTTCGATACAAATATAATATGCTCTTAAATTTTGCAAATGTCTAAAATTTTAGAAAATAGAAAAGAAATAAGAGGAAACACATAATATGAAACTTATGTTCTTTAGTATCCCATATATACATGTATTTTATATTACAATTTATAAATTTCTTTGTTGTAAAAAAACTGAATTTCATAAAAATGTTGGAATAATAGGAAATCAAACAAACACGGTAAAGAACTATTCACATCAAGGACTCTTATATAAACATTTGTATATCATTTCATTAATTTTTTTCCACAAGAAATTCTAAAACGGAGATTATCTCAGGAAACACAACTTTTAATAATTTTTTTTAAAAAATTGAAAAATCACATAGACACCCTACAAACTATATCAATCACATTAAGAATCTCAATTTAATTTTATAAGCACTCAGTATTATTTTATTAACTTATTTTCACAAAAAACCCCATATGGGTGTAGCTCAACTGGTTGACTCCCGCCTCAGGAAGCGGGAGGTTGCAGGTTCGAGCCCTCATGGCCTAACCTTGGTGTGCATTAGAGGTAGTGGGGTCATACGTGAGGGTTTTAGTAAAACTGTATCTGAGTTTTGCACACGTTAATAAAAAAAAAAATGAAAATAACTCAAAATTATCAAATATTAAGTGGGAAAGTTTGAAATTACAAATACCTTTCACACTAAAAAATGTTACTTCTAAACCTTCTTAAAATTATATCAAATGTAAGATTCTAACTCAATAAAGGTTGAAATAGTATATTCTGAAAAAGTGAAAAAAAAAAATTGAAAATGACTGGGACTATATAGCATATAGATTGATACAAAACAATATGACCATGGCCAAATTTTCAACCCCTAATTACTTTTGACAATGAATGTGTTGAATCCAACAGTAAAGTCACTTAGATGGACATTTAAAGGGTCCTCTTAACAAAAAGTAGATATGATATATGATGACTTGGCTAAAAGTTGAGATTATGGTGGAACCCACCATAGTAATTAGGCTAATTGAGCAATTGAAAATATTAATCATGAATTACATCATTAGAGTTGATTTAATTAATTTAACTAGAGAAGTTTAGTTGTTTAATTAGGTTAACTAAAGTATAAAAGATAGTGAGATTAAGTAATTAGAAATGTTTTTTTGTGTAATTGAACTAATTAAAGTATAAAAATAGTATGAATTAATAATTAGTATTAAAATACTTATTTAATAAAAAATATACTAACTAAAGTCGTTATTAATGAATGGATGGGGATTTGGAGGGCAAAGAAAGTGGCATGAACTCATCCTATTTTAAGGTGAGTTTTCAAAGTAGAGTTAACTCATCCTAGTTTTAGAGTTTAAGGTAAGTTTTTAAAGTATGGAAGTTCCTCACTTGCAATCTAAACTGAGTCAAATCCAATTATTAAGGTGACTTAACTTCTTCGCCTCTGACTCTGTCATCCAAATATAGGACAGTAGTTTAATTCTTGGAGCCTACTTTTCTCTAGAAAAGACATGAAAATCAGTAAGCACTCAAGAAAAGACTGATCACTTCTTGTTCAAACACAGGGCTACCTTGGAGATTGGAGATGGGATTTTACGTGACAGATCAGAAATTCAAAACCTCAACCGATATCTCAGTCGATCTGATGGATATTTTTGTTTGAAAACACTAGTATAGCAAATTTCAATTATGAAATTTGACAAAACTCCTGTTTCAGGTAAATAATCCAATAATATGTATTAGGATTAGTTTTGTAGGTGGAGTGACACGGTCTTATATAAGTCTTTATTGTCTTTTCTCACCATTGATGTGGAACTCTCGTTCACACTCTAATATTTTTTCCTCAAATGAGGTTCTCCGGCAGTGGATAGAAATGTTACCAACAATCCTTTTCGGCTAGAGAATCCCCGAGTCCATGTATTGTAATTTGGGGACCTAACTCTGATATCACTATTAGGACCGTGCCTAAAAGACTAGTCTTATATACGAAGTGACCCAATCCCATATAAGTTCTTAGTTTTCTTGCTAATGCGAGACTCTAGTTCACACTCTAAGAACCGGAAGAAATGTAGAAATTAGAAAGAAAGAAAATGGAAAATAATGACCTGCTCTTGAGGCAAAAAGTAGAGGGAATTGGCTGAATGTCATTGAAGACGTCCGAGAGATGGGGAATCCTGAATCGTTGCTGGAAATTCTCCTGAAACTTGCTCTTCCATTCCACAGAATCGATGGCAGAATTGCCAGCCTCAATCCAAAATTTCTTGTTATTTTGATTCTTCTCGAAACTTCTGTTAGATTTTATCAGAAACGGAGAAGGGAGTCTGTAAGAATCACAACATCTCACCGCCGGAACGATCAACTTTGCCCCTCCGATTGCCGAAACCGATTCCATCTCTCTCTCTCTCGGGAGTGGAAAGGATGCATTTATAGTTGGGAGACAGAAGAAACTACCCTTTGAATAATTAACGAACTCAGTTAGAAATTTTGTTAGAAAAATACAGAAAATTTTGTCTAAAACTTTAAAATTATTGATGGGATCAATATTTTAGATTTTGTTTAAAATTTGTAGCGAGGACTCTTGAACCCAGGCATAGAAATCTGGGCGATACCGAGATTTCGGATACGGGCTGTCTTATTGACCGGTATCATTCTCTCTTCCACCTTTTTTTGGAAATTTTGGTTGTGTATTTTTTTATTTCCTGAATTAAAAAAAAAAAACTGAAAAACCTGCCATGTTCTTTTTAATTTTTAAATTTTAAAAAGAAAAATATCAGCCTATATTTTAAATATTGGCCAGGCCTACAACCAAAATATATTTAAAAAAAAAACAATATTTAATGACATATATCGGCCATACTATGCTTGTACGGCTGATACAAAAACTTGAGATGTATCTGCCAATATAATATGTATCGGTTGAGATTTGTTTCCATGCTTGAACCTGAAAGTTTAAATGTGTTGCATAAGTAATGACAAATAGAAAGTTTGTCAAATTTGAGCACCAACCGATCATATTAGCTATATGATCTTGATGTTTTTATTTTAATAAATATTAATTGTTGATTATAAAAGTTAAAATTAAGAGATAAAATTAGATGTCTACATTCAAAGACCAATTTGATATTGAGGTTTGGTAGAGAATGTTTGTTTAAACTTTTAATTTTTTTTTTGAAGAAATATTGACAAATATTTATGACTGAGCTTTCTGTGGGCTTTACTCCATGGGTTTAAAAAATTATTTCTGATACACATTCGCAGATCAGCCCCTACGAGCTTTTATTGGCTTTACTAAAAAAATAATATCAGTTTATATTTCAAAACAATCAATAATTAAATTAAATTACTTTAGTTTAATAAATATAAATACTAAAAAAAAAGAATAATGATGTTTTTGATAATAAGAGATATTGTTTTATCTTTTCTTCCCTTCTATATGCTGATTTTGGGTATTGCATTTTAGATCATAATCTGGATTTGGATTGTGAAGAATAAATCATAATTTAGAAGTTTGACACCAGTACTCAATATTAAATTTAAATATGTTGTGAATGGAAGCGCATAAACAATAATTGAAAAAATAAAACACAAATCAATCACAAAGAAAGACACATGGATTTACGTGGTTCCTTTTCTGTATGTCCACGGGTTCAAACAAGGTCCACTATGCTCAAAGGCCAACATTTTCGCTCTCACCTCTCTCTCACAAAAAGAAACATTTTATACTATTTTAATTAGGGCTATAAAATATGCAATGTGAAAATTACAAAATTGTCCTCACAATTAGACCAGTGAGAATGAAATCACAAGTAAATATCTGACAATCAAGCTCTAAAAAATCTAATAAAATCTCAATCATCAAGTTAAATTGTTACATAGAATTTGATCAAAATTACCTCTTGAGTCCATTGCAAATCACCCAATTTTGTGAGTTGAGTTTTAAAATATTTATTATTTTTTATACAAGATTTTTAAACTGCCGTCGAAGTCATTAGACTATTGCAACATAATTATAAAATACTATTTCAAAAAGCGGATCTCTCTGCGTATGCAACTATGCATTAGTGTTTGAAGTGTGAAAAGGAAAGAGTGTGACTTACCTCATTATATATATTAAAGAAAGAAAAGAAATTATATTATTTTTTTGTCCTAATGAACCATGAGAAAGAACTTATATATATGAATATTCAAGAGTCCTAGGAGAAATGGAAAGTATGCATCAGCATCAAGTTTAATATAATGTCGTGAGTACTAATAAAAAAAAATTATATTGTTTATTATTTTGGTCCATCCATTCAATACAAAGATAGGAAAAAAGAAATGATTTATATCATTTTCATGGATACGCATGAATCTCACCCTTGGTATTGTGATAGCATGCACGCCGGTATTAGGTAATTTGTCAACTTTAAAAACAACAAGAATATCTGAAGTCATGAACCACGCTTGGAAAGCCATCAGAGGCACTCGAATTACATTAAAACAAAATTTAGCATTTGTATTTTTCAGATTTATGTCTATTCTTAGTCTTATTAAATAGGTTAAATCAGTTTTAGTTGATTTATCTATTTATGTGAGTAACAAGATTTTTTTTCCCGTGAGACCAAGGATGCAAATCTCGGATTTTACAGACTGAAATATCTCGATCGATACAGTTAATATCGGGCGATATTATTAAATATCAATTTTTTTTTTTAAAAAAAAATTGTTTCGGTTGTGGGCCCAGACTGCTGATATCTCAGCCGATATTTACGATTTCAATTTTCTTTTTTAAAAATCGGGCCTCCTTTCATTTTTTACATTTTTACTTTCTTTTTAATTCAGAAAAATTAAAATATAAAAAAATCCCGATATTTTTCATAAAAAAAAAAGAGAGAGAGAGAGAGATCGCGGTCGATATAGCCGATATCGACTATCCCTAAGTGAGACACATACCAAAATTACTCTTTAAGTGGATATAGACTGCATATAGTCAGATGTGCTGCATGCATATATACATGGCAATAGGTAGATAGGAGTGCAACTCGGGTTAAGGTCGTATCATCATCATCATCACCAGCATACCCAATATCTTATCTATGTAAGGTCGGTTTTTTAAATTTTACATCTCTGATTGACTCTATACTCCACAGTCTATCACGTTTTTCTTCATTATCTTATACTAATATATGGTAGGTAAATTACCATTTTGATTTCTTTTATTTTTAAATTTAAAAATATATTTATCATCATTTGATCAAGATTTTTAAGTCTCATTCCATGCTAGTCAAACTACCATTTTACCTATTCTTTTTATTTTAGAGTATTGAGAAATATGCTTTTAATAATCTAATTATGGTGATTTTTTTTCTATATGCACATTTCCATCTTTGTAATGGACCTTTTAAACTGGTCTAAATTGAGTCTCATGTATAATACTAAATTTAAATTAAAAGCTAGAATGATGATTTCAAAAAATATAATTAAACAAGAGATTCACATTGGACAGCTTCTGAAGGCTGAAACGACGAAAATAGATGTCTAATTCATGGTGACATGGAAGGAAGTTTGGGCGTGAGAGTTTTCCTCGCTCTCTCTAATTTCTATCATTTATATTCTATGCATTTTTTTTTTACGTGTTCAGTGTAAAACCTCCACATGTGATATCTACCACCTTTAGAGTACACCAAGTTAAACCATAAGGGCTCAAAGTTGGCACCTCCTGCTTCTTAAGGCGGAAGGTTAACCAGTTGAACTTGACACCTCCCACTTTCATGCATTTTTCTTTTCCTTTGTTGCATGAAGTTGACTTCATCGCCAGCATTTCAAATCATAAAGCTATATGGATTGTAAAATACCACTTTAAAGCATGTATAAAAGAAATTGGTTTGTTGACATGGGCAGCCGTTAGGTCTAATCAATTAATCGATAGGTATCAACTGTTACAGGCTGATACGCATTTGTCTGCACCTGTCTGTCAACCTTTCCTCACCCGTCTATCACTCATTTAGATGCTAACCACAACACACTGATGCATTCCAATCGATACGTATTAGTCATAAAAAAATTCATACCACTTGACCCATATATATATATATATATATTATCATATCATTGGAATTCGAAAATCCAACTTTAAAGATTCACCTGAATCCTAACACCTAAGAGGTCTTGATTTTCTATGACCCAAGGGCCATTTTGTCATCAACATCTCTGAAAGGCCCCATCTAATTAGTCTATTGCCCATGGACAATGACCAAAACCAGTAAATCCATGTACAATCAATCCATAATATTTCTTTGCATACAATTTTGCATGTCAGATCACCTTTAAATAAAAAATCTAATCATTGGATAAGCTTGTTAGAGCCAGCAGAAGTAAAAAATTAAACGACTTCCTGCTAAACCCGGTTTAGGGACTGTTTATAATTATTTTTTAAAAAATAACTTCAAAAGAAAATTTACCTTTTGTGCAATTCAAGTTATCTGAAACATGTCATAAACTTCATCATCACGTCAAGCCATAAAAATCTGATATGTATATCTTTTGCATAAAAAATCATATTTTCATAAAAAATAATGAGATCTTGTCTTGTCAAGCGAGAAAAATCTCCCACGTTTCTGGTTAAATTTTTCCTCTCTTATGGAAAAGAATTCTTTAGAAAGAGAGGAAAATGTCTCATTGTCATGCCCTGACCCTCGGGCATGTGAACTTTTTCTTACTCTCCAACTTACACCTGTGAATGCCCGCACGAAAGGGCAAAGGTCCAACAATATGAGAATTCTATGGGTTTTAAGCATCTACAGGCTTCGAGGGCTCTATCAAAATTTCAGCAGTCTCCCTTGAAAACTAGACATTTGAGGACAATTTCCACTTACCAATTCATCCTTCATCTCATTCATAACATAATTATACATTTTTCTATTCTATTTTCCATTCACTCAACTTGAAATCCAAATATTTGATCATAATGAGTCTTATAGTCTCAACAAGTTTAAACCAATCCATTGAGGAGTTCTAGTTATATATAAACCCATTTAAGTCTTACACACAAGGTTTGCTTGTACATAATTACATTCATCCCAAAGGCCTAGCTTAAATCATACAAAAACATGACTCATTAGTCCCACAATACAAATATAAAACATTGTTTATCCAAACATTTATTTTAAAACATAAACATGCAACATAGGTCATCAAGTGTAGCTCCTAAATTCAACTTTGCGGTCCCTTGGACCTCGCCTCCAAAAGATTTCTTGAAACTAGGCCTGTAAACTGACACTGATCCGGCCGGCTCGGTAATGCAGGGTCTGAATAGTATTGAGTCTGGCCCGGCCCGATGGGCTATCGGACCATTAGCGGCCCGATAAGAGCCCGTTTGTCTGTACAGGCTGAAGTTTTGCATGAGACGTGTTAAATGATGAATATTTTTTTAAATAGTTTTTAAATTTGATGATTTGATAGAAATTTTATGCAGCATCATAAATTGATTGAGGATAATAAATAAAAACATTTATTCAAATATATTTTAATAAAAAGACTATTTTTCATAATAACATTCTTTTGTATATAATTGATTTTGAAATATTTAATCAACTCACAGTGGCATGAACACTGTCTTCATCATCGAGAACACCATCAAAACTAGATGCAGATAACAAGCTACTACTATTTTTGGAAGATTTTGATGATTTCTTCTTCCTCTCTATTTTTTAAATGATCAAAGCAACAAAAAATATACATATAATAGGAATAAGTCAGAACCCCATCATCTTTCTTGTGCTTTTCTCTGCTTTTCATGCACTTCTCTCTCTCTCTAACATAGTAAGCTTTGAAGCAAGCTTACTCAAAAGATCAAAGTTTAAATACAAACATCAGAACTAAAAAAATTTAGATGACCCACAAAAGATCTTTTCAAAATTCTATATCTTTTTCACCGTACATCAGTAACTCCCCCTCTTAGAATCTTTAGGAAACATCCCAGTAACTCTCCCACTTGAAATCTTTACAAAACATCTCTCTCTCCCTATACAAAAAAAAAAAGAAAAGTAAGAATCGAATCCAATCCAACCAAGAGCTTAAAAAATCCAAAGACTCAACCCAACTAAAAATCCAATTAAAGAACTAGCCCAAGAAGAAACCTTTTCAACCAACCTATCCAAGAGGATCTATCCAAGAGGATCCATGTCAAAATCCTGCATCCCATAAAATAAGCAAACAATCATGTTAGGGAGGAGTTCAAACATTGGATAATCATTGTTAATATAATAGAGTTAAACAAAATCAAAATCAAACATCACAAATATTATTGTTGAGTTGCAAAAGTTGATGCATTCATGTCGTCCATAGCATTACATTAGTAAAAATGATCGTGTAAGTCAAAATTAAAAAAACTATAAAATCAAATGACATTGATCGGTAAAATTTATTTAAAACATAAAGGATTACCACTCATCAGTCCACATAGAACCCAAGTTCATATTACTAAGTCCAGCTTCAAGCAAGCCCAAACTCTTTCCATTATAAAGCATCATTCCACTATAATAATTTCAGCTAAACATCAGTTGAACATATTCACTTTTCTAATGTGGGACATGACATAGAATTCACAAAAGATTGTATTGAAAAACACAAACATAGACAATGAAACATGCCCTTCTATAAATTTTCACTAGAAAAATACAGTTCGCACTTCAATTCAAAGTACATGTAATACCCTGACCCAGATTAGGCATAGTTTAACTTAATAATCTTATTTGACCGGTTAATCTCGAAGATTACGGTTAGGGCTTTGAGGAAAGCCCAGGTGTGGCCCAATCTGAGTTCGAATGCTCAGTGATCCAGCTCGTCCAACTGGAGGGGTAAAATGGTAATTTATCGCTTTTTGTTATTATTTTATAAATTATGTTGTTATGTGATTTTTATTGGATGGTAATATTTTCCTTAATAAAGGATTTGTATTTCTAATTTTAAAATAATTTTATTTTTAGAAAATAGTATTTAAAACCTCCCGTCAAAACCCCGAAAGGGAGTAATAATTATTTTAAATGGTTTTGGAAATGAAATAAATTTTGAAACTAGTATTTTATGTTAGACCATTTTAAGTATGGCCTAGTTATTCCTCGAACCCCAGAAATGAGGTTTCTAAGTTGTTTTATTTAACATTTGTTTAATTAAGTAAATAGGGTTAAATTATAATTTTTATTTAAATCAATGGTTTTTGGTGAGTTTTAAATCCCAAATTTTTATGGTGATTAAGGTTTTCAAAACCCAACTTATCTGTAAGGTTGGATTAAATTGTGAGTTTTGAAAATCATGCTTTTAGTTAAAAATCGGCTTTTTATTAAAACATGGACCTTTTTGCAAAACCAGAAGTTTTGAGGGACCAATATGCAACCAACAGTAACCTTTGCCGGTTACTGTTTCAGACGTAGGCAACCTTCGCATGCAGTGGCCACCCGACCACCTTTCCCGGCCAATTTTCTATAAATTGGCCTCAGTCCTGCAGATCAAACTCCCACCTTCATCTCTTCTCTGTCTCAGTCTTTGTCCCAGCTGCCCTCTGAGTACCCAGCCGATCACCCTTGCCTTTGTTTTTCATCCCAGTTTTCAGTTACCTGTAGCTTAAGAGGAAAGATTTTCAAAAGTCAGATTTTTAGCCCAGGAACTCTAGTGAAGGTAGCCACTGTGTTCCTTTTCAAATTCTAGGTGGTTTAAAATTAAGAAAAACCAGTTTTGGTTAAGTTTTGATTGAGTAAAACCAGTGTGAAATTTAAGGAAAAACCATGGGTTTCTTGTACCCGTGAGCTTTCGGTGTTAAAACCCAGTGGCCTGCTGAGCGTCAAAGCTCGAAACCATTCCCTATGGCAAGAGGACTCCCAAAGGAGTCCATCGGACCGGCTAGGTGTGGAAACCGAATCCGAGAAACCCACTGTTTCCGAATTCATGTTTCACAGTGTGTCTGCCATCACTGTCTGTTGGTGCAGACTGTCGTGCCCCGACCCAAAGGGTGGGCCCGGAACACAACTGATTTTTTTTTTTTGAAAGCTAAGACAACACTCAAGCATTCTAACTGGGCCGAATCAACAGTTGGGCCCAGAGGTTACACATGATCGCAACATGTGAACTCAAACATATACCATAAGTCTACCCAACAATAGACACAAATTAACACATACATGATCACATAATTCCAACACTGAATTATTATTTCAAAATCACATCAGAGTAACTACAGAAGCATAGTAGCTTTCAATACATCACAACTAAACAAAACAAGTACCACACCCGGTACTTTACTAAAGAAAATGGTTTCAAGAATCAGAAAGAAAAGATAAGAGTATTCCCCTCAGTGAGAATCCCAAAACACCACCTCAACTTATCCACCGTAAGCTTGAAATAGAGGATTCTCCTCCTCGGGTTCATCTCCTGAAAGGTGAGTGGGGTGAGCTAACTAGTCCAGTGAAGGAAATATAACAGTGCAGTTTTAAGTAAACAACAAGTTAGCACAAATAATCAACAGTTGCACTAATATCTTATGCTTGATAACAAAAAAGCATAATATCATCATTTGTCCCATAATTCATCATTTTCTTTCCAATACTGCTGTCATCTACCGCAACCCCTAGATACTATATTGACACCAATAGTATTAAGTCCCGACACGATCAAAATATATCTTTGAAAGTACATCTCCGGTATGCACCTCAAACCGGTACTAACACACCTTGCCAGTCACTGTCGACCCACCTGGTCCAGTAGACATAACCGATACCTCAACTCGGTGATGGTTCAATAGTAAAAGGTACGTGGAAGCAGTATCACATCCCATATGATCAACATCATAATATTCACAATCATCACAAGCACTCTTACCATAGTGCATCATGTCTAGGCACATGAGTGGGTTCATTAACTTGAATCCACTCATTGCTCCAAAATCCATCTCAAGTAATAAAACATGTTTACATCTACTGCAAAGTCAAGTTCCCTCACCGTATATGTGTGGTTTCGCTGTCTCTGTTCAAACAAATAGACAAGTGCACAATCAATATACATAGCATCAAATACATACACACAAATAGTATTTCGAAATCCCATGTTTTCCCAAAAATATTCAAGGTATATGGAATTGAGTCTCCTACTTGGTTTCTAACATTTTTAAATTAGAATAATACACAGGATAATAAAATAAAAAGGTGCTCAGTCTAAAACTCATATTGTCTTCTGGGCATTGACCAGATTGACTTATTGAGTTAGGTCTAGATTCTCAGGTCACTTCTCGGTTGTCTTCTGGATATGACCAGATCTGACATGTTGAGTAAGGCCTCGAGGTCACTTAGTGTCTGACAAATATAGCGTCGGCCTGAAAGTGAGATCACTTAGTGCCCGACCAATAGAGTCGGCTTAGAAGTGAATACAATAGTATATACACTATAGTAATAAGAGAAGAGGGTTAATACAATTTTAATTTAACAATGGGGTACTAACATCACATGCAATCAATAACAATCAAGATTTGACACTTAAAACTGGGTCCCTCGAAACATGCATCGGAATCAGGTATTGTGGCTTTGGATCATCCGAACCACACCTAAACTAGTTACTGACCTCGGATCATGGATCTGACTTCGGATCGTCCGAAGATCGGGTCTCGGATCTTCTGAAGTCCATCCGAACCGAAAAGATCTGAAAAACAAGTCTCGGTGGGTCTGTGCAGTTCGGAACATCCGAAGGGAGGCTCGGATCGTTCGAGTGGGGTTCGGTCCTTCCGAGCTCTACTCGGATCGTCCGGGCGAGTCTGGCCAGCCTTGGGCCCTTCTGGGCTGAAGCTCGGAAAGTCCGAGGGGTCCTCTCGGACCGTCCGAAGATCGACTCTTGGACCGTCCAAGAGTTGCCTTCCTCAATTTCTGCACCTACAGACTGTGACGGCAGACACACTATGAAATACGAATCCGGAAACAGTGGATTTCCCGGATTTGGTTTCCACACAGTGGTTACCTTCAATAGAGTTCCTGGGCTAAGAAATTCGGTCTTTGAAGAACTTCCCTTCTAAGTTTACGGTAGAAAAACAGAGAGGGAAGGGATCGGTTGGTCTATTCTCACCATAAAATTTTGAGATTTAAAACTCACTAAAAGTCATTGATTTAAATAAAAACCATAATTTAACACTATTTACTTAATTAAACAAATGTTAAATAAAACAATTTAGAAACCTCATTTTGGGGTTCAAAGAAATAACTAGACCATATTTAAAATGGTCTAACATAAAATACTTGTTTCGAAATTTATCTCATCTCCAAAATCATTTAAAATAATTATTTCTCCCTTTCGGGGTTTTGACGGGCGGAAATAAATACCATTTTCTGAAAATAAAATTATTTTAAAATCAGAAATATAAATCCTTTATTAAGAAAAATAATATCATCTAATAATAATCACATAGCAACATAATTTATATAATAATAACAATACATGGTAAATTACCATTTTGCCCCTCCATATGGACGAGCTGGATCACTGAGCTCTCGAGCTCGAATTGGGCCACACCTGGGCTTTTCTCAAAGCCCTAACTGTAATCTTCGAGATTAACAGGTCTAACAAGATTATTAAGCTAAAACACGCCTAATCTGGGTCAGGGTATTACATCCTACCCCCCTAAAAGAAATTTCGTCTCAAAATTTAAAACAACCTTATACCTTCTTGGCCTGTAAACAAGGCAGGGTACAGCTTCTGTATTGTCAATTCAGGTTCCCATGTCTCATGTTGCACGTCGCAATGTTGTCACAGCAGTCACACTAAAGGAATAGACTTCCTTCTGAGCTCTTGGGTCCGACGTCCTTAAATCTTGACTGGCACTTATTCAAAAGTTAAGTCTTCTGAGACTTCAATATCTTCAAAACTTATCACATGCGACGGATCAGGCTTATACTTCCTTAACATACATACGTAGAACGTACTATGCACTCTCTCCAAAGCTCGAGGAAGATCCAACTGATAGGCCACTTCACCTATCCTCTTTAAGATCTCAAAGGGTCCAACATATCGAGCTGATGGTTTTCCCTTGCGCCCGAACCGTTGAACTCCATGACGTGGTGCCACACATAAGAAAACTCGGTTGCCAACTGTAAACTCTAAAGGTCGTCGCCTTTTGTCAGCATAACTCCTTTATGTGCTCTGGGCTGTCTTGAGACATTGTCTGATGACTTCAATTTGTTTTGACGTATCACGCACTAGATCAGGTCCTAACAGTGCTCTGTCTCCTACCTCTGTCCAACAAAGAGGTGACCTGCAAGGTCTGCCATACAAACCCTCGTAGGGTGCCATCTGTACACTGGAGTGATAACTGTTGTTGTAGACAAACTTGATCAAAGGCAAATGATCTTCCCAACTTCCCTGGATGTCCATCACACAAGCTCTTAGCATATCCTCTAAGGTTTGAATGGTTCTCTCTGATTGACCATCCGTCTGAGAGTGAAAAGCAGTGCTGAAGCACAGCTTAGTCCCTAACTTCTCTTGGAATCGTTGCCAAAACCTTGATACGAACCTAGGATCTTTATCAGATACAATGGATACAGGTACTCCATGCAATCTGACTACTTCCGTTAAATACAATCCACTTAAAGTAGCCAAGGAATCTGTCTTCTTGATCGGTAGAAAGTAAGCTAACTTCGTCAATCGATCAACTATTACCCAAATAGCTTCATTCTTCTTAGGAGACTTCGGGAATCCAATTACAAAACCATCGTGATATGCTCCCATTTCCATTCAGCCACTTCTAAAGGTTGCATCTTTCCACCAGGTCGTTGATGTTCCGCTTTCATTTGTTGACAAGTTAAGCACTTCGACACAAAGTCTGTTACATCTCACTTCATACCTTTCCACCAAAACAGTCGCCGCAAGTCATGATACATTTTCGTACCACTAGGATGCACTGCAAAGCGAGAACGATGAAAGTGATCAAGCACCTTTCTCCTGCACTCGTCCGACTTTGGTACAAAAAGTCTATCTTTGAAAGTCAGACCTCCGTCCGCTTTGATCTTCCAATCTTCTAGAGTCGCTCCTCCTAAAAGCTGAGTTGCCAACTCCTTCGCTTCTGGATCGCTCTGTTGTCATTCCAACACCAATCTAATTAGTTCGAGTTGTAGAACCAAACTATGGATTCTTGCTGACCCGCTTCCTTCGATCAGCTTCAGATCATACTCGGACAGAACTTCCAACATCTTCCACTGCAAGGATGCCATCCTTGCCACGCTACTGTGAGACTTCCTGCTCAAGGCATCGACCACTACGTTCGCTTTCCCTGGGTGATAAAAGAGACTGAAGTCGTAATCTCCTAGGTACTCCATCCACCTTTGCTACCTTATATTCAGGTCTTTCTGAGTGAAGATATACTTGAAACTATGGTGATCAGAAAACACATTGAACTTCTCACCATACAAGTAATGTCTCCACAACTTAACGAGAATACAACGACTGCCAACTCCAAATCATAAGTCGGGCAGTTCTGCTCGTGTCCCTTCAATTGCCTGGAACCATAAGCTACTACCTTCCCCTCTTGCATCAGCACACAACCCAAAACAAACTTGGACGCGTCGTAATAAATAACGTAGCCTCGTCCTTGCTCGGGTATCACCAAAACTGGAGACGTAATCAACTTCTCCTTTAGCTCTTGGAATGCTCTTTCACACGCTTTGCTCTACTCGAACTTGACATTCTTCCTAATCAGCCAAGTCATCGGCACCGCAATCTGAGAGAATTGTGGGATAAACTTTTGGTAATATCCTACTAATCTGAGAAAGCTCCTGATCTCGAACACGATCTTGGGTCTTTCCCAAGTCTTCACTATTTCCACCTTCATTGGATCTACAGAGATTCCTCCTAGAGACACCACATGTCCTAGAAACTGCACTTGAATCAACCAAAACTCACACTTACTCAGCTTAGCGAACAACTGATGCTCTCGAAGAGTCTGAAGAACAATGCGCAGATGGCGCTCGTGCTTCTCCTACGACGATGAAAAGATTAAGATATTATCTATGAAGACTATCACAAACTCTCGCAGGTACGGTCGGAACACACGATTCATCAAATCCATAAACATGGCTGGCGCGTTCGTCAATCCGAAAGGCATCACCACAAACTCATTCAAACCATACTGCGTCCAAAAAGCAGTCTTAGGAATGTCTTCTTCTTGAATCCGCAACTGATGGTAACCCGACTTCAAATCGATTTTTGAAAAACACCTTGATCCCCTCAAAAAGTCAAAGAGGTACTTTATTCTAGGCAACAGATACTTATTTTTAATAGTTACGTGGTTAAGCCGCCGATAATCTATACACATCCTCATCGATCCATCCTTTTTTTTCATAAAGAGAGCAGGTGCGCCCCACGGCGAGTTGCTCCGACGGATAAAGCTAAGTCTAAGAAGCTCATCTACCTACGTAGTTAGCTCTTTCTGTTCAGTCGGCGCCATCCGATAGGGTGCCATGGAAATTGGAGACGTTCCTGACTGTAGGTCTATAACAAGCTCTATCTTTAGGCGTGGAGGTAGCCCAGCCAACTGGTTAGGAAACACATCCATAAACTCACACACCACCCGAGGAGTAACAGACCCTATACCACCTACATCTTCCCAACTCATGCTTGCCACCACACTACCAAGATACGCCCTAATACTAGAGAAAGTGACTCTCATCTTCTCATAGGTTACCAACTTCTCCATAAACCTCTCATTGGTTGAGGAGACCCCACGAGTATTCCTCTGGGAGCAGTCTATCAAGACCTCAAAAACTGACAACCAATCCATACCAAGGATGATGTCAAAGTCCGTCATTTCCAATACAAGAAAATCATAGGACAACTTTACTCCGCTGATCTTTAAAACACAAGATCTACACTCTTGGTTCACTAAAGCCTTCTTACCCAAGGGTGATACTACCATTAGCGGGTTAGCTACTTCTACCGGTTTCAAACCCAATCTATCACAACAACCTATAAAAATAAAGGAATGCGAAGCACTGGTATCAAAAAACACTCAAGCCAAAAGGCAAAAAGGATTAAGGGTACCTTCCATCATAATATTCTCCATTGGCTCTTCCTTCTGAGTTTCAATCGTGTAGACTCTCCCTGAAGACATCCTTGTCCTCTCCCCGGACCGTTCCAAGGTGGTCCGTTCCTCAGTGCCACCGAACCTCTGGAGGTCTGCTGAGAACCTCGACCAACAGAAGACTGCCCTACAGAAAAAAAAACTCCTGAGCCTTGCGAAGGTGCAGCTTTACCAAGATAAGGGTACTCCCTAAGTAGGTGTCGGTCTACTTGCAATGATGACACGCCTTTTCCTTTCCTCTTGACAGGCAAAACTTGGAAGTATGCCCAGGCTGGTTGCAGGTGTAGCACACAAATTGCCGGGAGTCAGACCGACTCGACTGACTTGAGCTAGGCTGGCTCTTCTTGAAGGGTGGCTTCTGCTGGTTTAACTTGGCCTTCTTGTTGGAAGAAGGTTTCTGAGAACTGTCGGTGCTCCGGTTGATAGAGTCCACGGCTTCCATATTTGAACCTCGATCGATGATCTCCTCCAAAGTGTCGAAAACTAGGCCGGCCACTTGCCGCTGTAAAAACGGTCGAAGTCCATTCTCAAAATGCTGGACTTTCTCCTCTTCGTTTGTTGCTATCCAAGGCACGAACTGCATCAAGTCGATGAAGCGCATGGCATACTGTGCCACGGAATCGGAACCTTGTTAGATGTTGAGGAATTCCCTCTTCCTCACCTCCTGCACGGTCTTCGGAAAGTAACGGGCCAGAAAGGCTGCTAATTACTCTTCCCACATCATTGGTTCGTGGTTATGAACTAAGTTTTTCGCTTCCCACCACTCGTAGGCGTTTCCTTCTAGCTGGTACGCGGCCAAGGTCACTCGCAAGTCGTCGGCAATAGCCAAGGTGTTAAAGATCCAGCTAATCTGAGTCAGCCAGTTCCTCGCAGCACTAGGGTCCTCTGTCCCCGAGAAACTCATCGGGTTCAGTTGCTTGAACTCTTTAAGAGCCGAGGTGGTTCTCTCCTCTAGCCCACGGATTGGAGGGTGTCGCATATTTTCAGCTATCTGCTGAAATGCTTCAACCGCTGCTCGAATGGCTTCATTGGGTAAGTCACGGGGTGGAAGACCAGTCCTCCTCCCACGGTAGTTGGTTCCGTTAGCGTTGGGTCCTGACATCTGTTATTTACACTTGTAAATATCATTAACCATTTTAAGAGATTCAAGACAAATCACATAAGTTTGTAAGGTTCATTAGAAATCATTCTAATTGCATTTCAATTGTAAGGGTTAGTAGGGTATGAAACCCCTTCAAAACAACAAACAAAATTTAACCCTTACAAAACAAAATCTCCCCGATCCCCTGACAACCCTAATCTAATCTTCCGAAGAAGATCCTGCCTCATCACCAAAATAATAGAAGTTGTCCGGACAAGTCGCCGACTTATGCCCGAACACTCCACAGGTCAAACAGGGTATGATCCCTGGTCCTCCAACATAAGGACAATTAGTCCTTGCGCTCCCATGCCCACGAAGTCTGCAAACAGGGCAGATGACATCAATGGTATAGGGGCAACAAGTGCAGTTGTGCCCCTCCTGATTGCATAATTTGCACATATAGTCCGAATACTCATCCGAAGGTGGAGTAGCCAGAGTATATTCAGGTGAGCCATTCTCCCCTACAGACTCCTCTAGATTTGGGACATCTCCCACTTCCTCTTCAGGATCAGCCCCAATGTGGTACTCAGGCGGAAGCTACTTCCTCTTCCTCATTTGGTGCAACTTCATTGGCGAAGTTTGGAACTCTGGAATTAGAAAAAACTAGGTAGATCGGATTGCTAGGGGTCCCCCTGTTCCCACAACTCAGTGTACTCTGTATTGCTTAACATGTCTGTATCACAAAAACAGAAATATGTCAAAAACAATTGCATTACTAAGGCAAAAGCAAGTCTAACTAAGTCGTAGCCCATTACAGTCCTAGAATTTGAGCGGAAACTCTGATACCAAGCTGTCACGCCCCGACCCAAAGGGTGGGCCTGGAATGCGACTGATTTTTTTTTTTTTGAAAGCTAACATAACACTCAAGCATTCTAACTGGGCCGGATCAACAGTTGGGCCCAGAGGTCACACATGATCCCAACATGTGCATTCAAACATATACCATAAGTCTACCCAACAATAGACACAAAATAACACATACATGATCACATAATTCCAAAACTGAATTATTATTTCAAAATCACATCAAAGTAACTACAGAAGCATAGTAGTTTTCAATACATCACAACTAAACAAAACAAGTACCACACCCGGTACTTTACAAAAGAAAATGGTTCCAAGAACCAGAAAGCAAAAATAAGGGTATTCCCCTCAGTGGAAATGCCAAAACACTGCCTCAGCTTATCCACCCTAAGCTTGAAATAGATGGTTCTCCTCCTCGGGTTCATCTCCTAAAAGGTGAGTGGAGTGAGCTAACTAGCCCAGTGAAGGAAATATAATAGTGCAGTTTTAAGTAAACAACAGGTTAACACAAATAATCGACAGTTGTAATAATATCTTATGCTTGATAACAAAAAAGCATAATATCATCATTTGTCCCATAATTCATCATTCCTTTCCAATATTGCTGTCATCCACCGTAACCCCTAGATACTATACTGACACTAATAGTATTAAGTCCCGACACGGTCAAAATACATCCTTGCAACTACATCTCCGGTATGCACCTCAAACCGGTACTGACACACCTTGCCAGTCACTGTCGACCCACTTGGTCCAGTAGACGTAACCAACACCTCAGCTTGGCGATGGTTCAATAGTAAAAGGTACATGGAAGCAGTATCACATCCCATATGATCAACATCATAATATTCACAATCATCACAAGTACTCTTACCATAGTGTATCAGATGTAGGCACATGAGTGGGTTCATTAACTTGAATCCACTCATTGCTCCAAAATCCATCTTAAGTAATAAAACCTGTTTATATCTAATGCAAAGTCAAGTTCACTCACCATATATATGTGGTTTCGCTGTCTCTATTCAAACAAATAGACAAGTGCACAATCAATATACATAGCATCAAATACATACACACAAGTAGTATTTCGAAATCCCACGTTTTTCCAAAAATATCCAAGGTATATGGAATTGAGTCTCCTACTTGGTTTCTAACATTTTTAAATTAGAATAATCCACAGGATAATAAAATAAAAAGGTGTTCAGTCTAAAACTCATATTGTCTTCTGGGCATTGACCAGATTGACTCATTGAGTTAGGTCTAGATTCTTATGTCACTTCTCGGTTGTCTTCTGGATAGGACCAAATCTGACATGTTGAGTAAAGCCTCTAGGTCACTCAGTGCTCGACAAATATAGTGTCGGCCTGAAAGTGAGATCACTTAATGTCCGACCAATGGAGTCGGCCTGGAAGTGAATACAATAGTATATACACTATAGTAATAAGATAAAAGGGTTAGTACAATTTTAATTTAACAATCGGGTACTAACATCACATGCAATCAATAACAATTAAGATTTGACATTTAAAACTGGGTCCCTTGGAACCAGGTACTTTGGCTTCGGATCATCCGAACCACACCTAAACTAGTTACTGACCTCGGATCATGGGTCTGACTTTGGATCGTCCGAAGATCGGGTCTCGGATCTTCCGAAGTCCATCCGAACCGAAAAGATCTGAAAAACAAGTCTCGGTGGGTCTGTGCACCTAGGAACATCCGAAGGGAGGCTCGGATCGTCCGAGTGGGGTTTGGTCCTTCCGAGCTCTGTTCGGATCGTCCGGGCGAGTCTGGCCAACCTCGGGCGCTTCTGGGCTTTGGGTGAAGCTCGAAACATCCGAGGGGTCCTCTCGAACCGTCCGAGAGTCGTCTTCCTCACTGTCTGCACCTGTAGACAGTGACGGCAGACACACTATGAAATACGAATCTAGAAACAGTGTGTTTACCGGATTCGATTTCCACACCTAGCCGGTCCGATGGACTCCTCTGGGAGTCCTCTTTCCATAGGGAATGGTTTAAAGTTTTAAAACTCAGTAGGCCAACGGATTTTAAAACCAAAACCTCACGGGTACAAGAAATCGATGGTTTTTTCCTTAAACTTTGAAATGGTTTTACTCACTCAAAACTTAACCAAAACTGGTTTTTCTTGATTCTAAACCACCTAAAATTTGAAAAGGAATACAGTGGTTACCTTCACTAGAGTTCTTGGGCTAAGAAATCCGGTCTTTAAAAAACTTCCCTTCTAAGCTCACGGTGGAAAAACAAAGAGGGAAGGGATCGGTTGTCTATTTTCAGGTACCTGAAACTGAGACTAAAAGAGGGAGAAGAGATAGAAATCTGAGTGGGAGTTGGAGAGTTGGGCTGAGGGGCTCAATTTATAGAGTTTTGGCTGGAATAAGTGGTCGTTGAGCCACTGCATGCAGGTGCCGCTGACGTTTACAACAGTAACCTGAGTGTTTTGGGTTAGTTGCAGATAAGTCATCCTCAGGTTCTGGTTTTTCGCAAAAAGGCCCCTGGTTTGATAAAAACTGGATTTTTAACTAAGCACAAGATTTTGAAAACTCAAAAACCTAATCAAACCTAACAGATAAGTTGGGTTTTAAAAACTTTCGTCACCATAAAATTTTGAGATTTAAAGCTTAGTAAAAATCATTGATTTAAATAAAAACCATAATTTAACACTATTTACTTAATTAAACAAATGTTAAATAAAACAATTTAGAAACCTCATTTTGAGGTTCAAAGGAATAACTAAACCATACTTAAAATGGTCTAATATAAAATACTTGTTTCGAAATTTATCTTATCTCCAAAATCATTTAAAATAATTATTTCTCTCTTTCGGGGTTTTGACGGGCGGAATTAAATACCATTTTCTGAAAATAAAATTATTTTAAAATCAGAAATACAAATCCTTTATTAAGGAAAATAATATCCTCCAATAATAATCACATAACAACATAATTTATATAATAATAACAATATGCGGTAAATTACCATTTTGCCCCTCCAGCTAGACGAGCTGGACCACTGAGCTTTCGAACTCCGATTGGGCCACACCTGGGCTTTTCTCAAAGCCCTAACCGTAATCTTTGAGATTAATAGGTCAAACAAGATTATTAAACTAAAACACGCCTAATCTGGGTCAGGGTATTACATCCTACTCTTCTAAAAGAAATTTCGTCCCGAAATTTAAAACAACCTTATACTTCTTGGCTTGTAAACAAGCCAGGGTACAACTTCCGTATCGTCGATTCAGGTTCCCACGTCTCATGTTGCACGTCGCAATGTTGCCACAGCACTCGCACTAGAGGAATAGACTTCCTTCTGAACTCTTGGGTCCGGCGTCCTTGAATCTTGACTGGCACTTCTTCAAAAGTTAGGTCTTTTGAGACTTCAATATCTTCAAAAATTATCATATGCGATGGATCAGGCTCGTACTTCCTTAACATAGATACGTGGAACGTACTATGCACTCTCTCCAAAGCTCGAGGAAGATCCAACTGATAGGCCACTTCACCTATCTTCTTTAAGATCTCAAAGGGTCCAACATATCGAGGTGATGGTTTTCCCTTGCGCCCAAACCGTTGCCCTCCATGATGTGGTGCACACGTAAGAAAACTCGGTCGCCAACTGCAAACTCCAAAGGATTTCCAAAATCTCCCAAGAAGAACGATGCTATTTGGGTAATAGTCGAGCGATTGATGAAGTCAGCTCACTTTCTGCCAATCAAGAAGCGTATTCCTTGGCTACTCTAAGTAGACTGTATTTAAAGGAGATAGTCAGATTGCATGGAGTACCTATATCCATTGTATCTGATAGAGATCTGAGGTTTGTATTCAGGTTTTGGCAAGAATTGCAAGAGGAGTTGGGGACTAAGCTGTGCTTCAGCACTGCTTTTCACCCTCAGACGGATGGTCAATCAGAGAGAACCATTCAAACCTTAGAGGATATGCTATGAGCTTGTGTGATGGACATGCAGGGAAGTTGGGAAGATCACTTGCCTTTGATCGAGTTTGTCTATAACAACAGTTATCACTCCTAGTGTATAGATGGCACCATACGAGGCTTTGTAGGGCAGACCATGCAGATCACCTCTTTGCTGGACAAAGGTAGGAGACAAAGCGCTGGTGGGACCCGATCTAGTGCGTGAGACGTCAGAACAAGTGAAAGTGCTCAGACAACGTCTCAAGACAGCCCAGAGCAGACAAAAGAATTATACAGACAAAAGACCTTTGGAGTTTGCAGTTGGCGACCGAATTTTCTTACTTGTGGTACCACGTCATGGAGTGCAACGGTTCTGGCGCAAGGGAAAACTATCACCTAAATATGTTGGACCCTTTGAGATATTGAAAAGGATAGGAGAAGTGGCCTATCAGTTGGATCTTCCTCAAGCTTTGGAGAGAGTATATAGTACATTCCACGTGTCTATGTTAAGGAAGTACGAGCCTGACCCATCGCATGTGATAAGTTTTGAATATATCGAAGTCTCAGAGGACCTAACGTTTGAAGAAGTGCTAGTAAAGACTCAAGGACACCGGACTCAAGAGCTCAGAAAGGAAGTCTATACCTCTAGTGCGAGTGCTTGTGGCAACATCGAGACTGTGCAACACGAAACTGTGGGAACCTGAATCGACGATGCGGAAGCTGTACCCTGGCTTGTTCATAGACCAAAAAGGTATAAGTTAGTTTTAAATTTCGGGACAAAATTTCTTTTAGGGGGGTAGGATGTAATACCCTGACCCAGATTAGGCGTAGTTTAGCTTAATAATCTTATTTGACCGGTTAATCTCGAAGATTACTGATTAGGGCTTTGAGGAAAGGCCAGGTGTGGCCCAATCTGAGCTCGAATGCTCAGTGATCCAGCTCGTCCAGTTGGAGGGGCAAAATGGTAATTTACCGCTTCTTGTTATTATTTTATAAATTATATTGTTATGTGATTATTATTGGATGATAATATTCACCTTAATAAAGGATTTGTATTTCTGATTTTAAAATAATGTTATTTTCAGACAATAGTATTTAAAACCACCCGTCAAAACCCCGAAAGGGAGTAATAATTATTTTAAATGGTTTTGGAAATGAAATAAATTTTGAAACTAGTATTTTATGTTAGACCATTTTAAGTATGGTCTAGTTATTCTTCGAACCCAAAAATGAGGTCTCTAAGTTGTTTTATTTAACATTTGTTTAATTAAGTAAATAAGGTTAAATTATGATTCTTATTTAAATCAATGGTTTTTAGTGAGTTTTAAATCCCCAAATTTTTATGGTGATTAAGGTTTTCAAAACCCAACTTATCTGTAAGGTTAGATTAAATTGTGAGTTTTGAAAATCATGCTTTTAGTTAAAAATCGGTTTTTTATTAAAACATGGACCTTTTTGCAAAACCAGAAGTTTTGAGGGACCAATATGCAACCAACAGTAACCTTTGCCAGTTACTGTTTCAGACGTAGGCAACCTTCGCATGCATTCACATGCAGTGGCCACCTGACTACCTTTCCCGGCCAATTTTCTATAAATTGGCCTCAGTCCTACAGATCAAACTCCCACCTTCATCTCTTCTCTGTCTCAGTCTTTGTCCTAGCTACTCACTGAGTACCCAGCCGATCACCCTTGCCTCTTTTTTTCTTCCCAGTTTTCAGTTACCCGTAGCTTAAGAGGAAAGATTTTCAAAAGTTAGATTTTTAGCCCAGGAACTCTAGTGAAGGTAACCACTGTGTTCCTTTTCAAATTCTACCTAGTTTAGAATCAAGAAACACCAGTTTTGGTTAAGTTTTGAGTGATTAAAACCAGTGTGAAATTTAAGGAAAACCATGGGTTTCTTGTACCCGTGAGCTTTCGACGTTAAAATCCAGTGGCCTGCGGAGCTTCAAAGCTCCAAACCATTCCCTATGGAAAGAGGACTCCCAGAGGAGTCCATTGGACCAGCTAGGTGTGGAAACCGAATCTGGAAAACCCACTGTTTCCAGATTCTTATTTCACAGTGTGTCTGTCGTCACTATCTGCTGGTGCAAACAGTGAGGAAGACAACTCTTGGACGGTCCAAGAGTCGATCTTCGGACGGTCCGAGACTTTCGGACGGTCCGAGAAGACCCCTCGGATGTTCCGAGCTTCACCTGAAGCCCAGAAGCGCCCGAGGCTAGCTTGACTCAGCTGGACGATTCGAGCAGAGCTCGGAAGGACCGAACCCCACTCGGACCATCCGAGCCTCACTTCGGACTGAGGCTAGCTTGACTCAGTCTCTGTTTTTCGGTTCGGATGAACCGAGACCCGATTTTCGAACGATCCGAAGTCAAACCAAAGATCCGAGGTCAACAATTAGTTAGGCAATGGTTCGGATGATCCGAAGCCACAGTACCTGGTTCCGAGGCACGTTCCGAGGGACTCAGTTTTTAAGTGTTAAATCTTATTTGATTGTAGTGATTGCATGTGATGTTAGTACCCTTTGCTAATTAAAAATGTACTAACCCTCTTCTCTTATTACTATAGTGTATCTACTATTGTATTCACTTCCATGTCGACTCTATTGGTCGGGCACTGAGTGATCTCACTTTCAAGCCAACGCTATATTTGTCGGGCACTGAGTAACCTCGAGGCTTTACTCAAAATGTCAGATCTGGTCCTATCTAAAAGACAACCGAGAAGTGACCTGAGTATCTAGACCTAACTCAATAAGTCAATCTGGTTAATGCCTAAGAGACAATATGAGTTTTGGACTAAGCAACCTTTTTATTTATTATATCTTGTGGATTATTTTAATTAAAAAGGGATAGAAACCAAGTAGGAGACTCAATTCCATGTACCTTGGATATTTTTGGGAAAAGAAGTATAATTTCGAAATACTACTTGTGTGTATGTATTTGATGCTATGTATGTGACTTATAATTGATTGTGCACTTGTTTGTTTGTTTGAACAGAGACTGCGAAACCACAGAGATACGGTGAGGGAACTTAACCTTACAGTTAAAATGTAAACAGGTTTTGAGATGGGTCTTGAGCAATGGGTGGTTTCAGATTTGATGAACCCACCCATGTGCCTAGATATGATGCACTGTTGTAAGAAGTGCTATGTGAAATGCTTATGATGCTGATCGTACGTGATATGTAATACTGCTTCCACGTGCCCTTGACTATTGAACCAATATCGGCCATATGAAAGATGGTTTACGTCTACTGGACCATAGGTGTCGATAGTTGCTGACTTGAGGGTGTTAGTATCGACTATGGGAGAGCCGGAGATGTACTTGTAAGGATGTATTTTGACCGTGTCGGGACTTAATACAATGGTCTCGTGTAGTCGGTAGGCGTTACGTTGGATGACAGCAGAAATGGAAAAGATGATGAGATGATGGAATAAATGATGAGATTCTACTTGATATTATGAATTTTATTATCAAGAATGAGATATTATATTACAACTGTTGATTATTGCTAACCTGTTATTTACTTTAAAACTGCATTGTTCTATTTCTTTCACTGGGCTAGTTAGCTCACCACACTCACCTTTCAAGAGATGAATTTGAGGAAGAGAACTCTCTATATGAAGCTTAGGGTGGAAAAGCTGCGGCGTTGCTTTGGGATTCTCACTAAGGGGAATACCCTTGTATTTTCTTTCTGATTCTTGGAACCATTTTCTTTTGTAAAGTACCGAGTGTGGTACTTAGTGTGTGTTAATGTCATGTATTAAAAACTACCATGTATCCGTAGTTACTCTGATGATGATTTTGAAATAATAATTCAGTCTTAGAATTATGTGATCTTGTATGTGTTATTACCTTTGTATCTATTGTCGGGTAGACTTATAGTATATGTTTGAGTCCACATGTTGGGATCATGTGTGACCTCTGGGCTGAACTATCGATCCGGCCCAGTTAGAATGCTGGAGTGTTGTCTTAGTTTTCAAAAAAAAAAAAAAATCAGTCGCATTCTGGGCCCACCCTTCGGGTTGGGGCGTGATAGTACAAGCATCAAAACGATGCATTACTGAATCTGAAAGGGACAGGACAATACTTGGACATCTACGGCAATGAGATTCTACTTGCAATTTGCAATTCAAATCCAACATAGCATACTATGAGGTTGCAGATTTCAAAATCTTAATACAGTGGCACATCAGTGATAGAATTTTTGTTAGCCAACAACAACTATGGTGATTTGGCAGATTTTGTGAAAAATAAGAAATGCTTAATTAATACACTAGGGAACAGCTCAAGAAAAATATAAATCAGGAAATGCAGACAATGAACAGAATTACAGCAAAGTAGACCAAGTTTATCGTAGAAGATTGCAACATTCACTCGGTATGAATGACACATGCAAAAATCCAAGACAGAAGCTAGACAAATAATCAATTCCATCTTCAAAACGCCATCCTTGGGCTACAAATACTGCAAAATGGTAGATGATGTTGGAAAATATAAACAAATCCACAACCTAAACAACAGATTTCACAAAACCTATGTACTTCTAAGGGCTGTATTAACTATTCCATTTTCTCATCTTCATTGTCGCCTCGATTTTCATGTTCTTCACCTGAGCAGCATTCGACAGACCTCCATTTTTATATATTAGAATAACAATAATGGCCCAATGGGTCTTCTCTATCTCTTCCAGAAAGAGTTGTGGACAAGACAGAGATTTGAAGAAAAAAAGGGATGTGACCCAATTTTTGTGGTGATGGTTTGGATCTTAGCTAACCCATCACAAAAAAACACCAACATTATACACTATTGGTCCAGATCTGGGATCTGGTCTAGATGATAACCAAGTCAATCAAGATATATCATTAAAAAATAGACACTCAAATTTTGGATCTTGCCCACTAATTTTTGTACCTATGACATATTTTTTAGTAACAAATTAAATGAGATAGCAACCTAATAATAATTTATCTGTATAATAACTCTAATGAACATCATTATCACTAATGGCATCAACATCTTTAATTACTCTATCGTCATCATCCTCTAAGATGAACCCATAAGAAAATGAACTACTTTTTTAAATCACACATATTGGATAGAGTTTTCACTCAGTGGAGATGGGTTTGTCAATGGGTTTTTGAGATAACTTTTATAAAAAGTAAAATCAACCTGAAACGATAATAGGGCCCCATTGTTGTTCCCGTTCCACCCCGTCTGGAAGATGATTCGGACTGATGTTCTTACCTGAATCTCATCCAGGAGCTTCGTCAAGACGCTGTTTGGTGGACTTGTGTTGTTCGAGGCATGAGGACTTGTGGAAGACCTCTCCGCACGCGGGACATGGGACAATGGCACTGTCGTTTCCAGGTTTCTGTTACCACCAGTGGAGGCAGAGAAGGAGGGAGGAGAGACTGCTTGGGCTGCAGATCGGCGCAGATTTCGGATTCTGTGAAGGACCCACATGAGGACCTCTTGCGCTTGTGAGTGGGAGTGGATAGGATCATTCGGGGAGATAGGATGGAGTGCTACTGCTAGGAGAGAGGATGGGCATGATCGACATGGATGCGGGGCAGGGGTTCCGCGTCGGACGCTTTCTTGGGGGAGAATATCGGCTTCAATACGACCACGGATTGAAAAGGGAAAGATCTCTGCAGCGGCTTTTCTCGTGATGAGCAGAAGAAACCTTTCTTTTCTTTGCGGGGGAAGTTGATGCGGATGCGGTTGGCAAATGAGAAGAGACGGTAAACGCCCTAAAAATTTTCATTAACTTGAGGACTCACGGATTGTCCACCCGCTTGAATCCTTATCGAACTCTTCCGAACCTGTCCACGAGTCCTTATTGGACTCCAGAGTCCGGCTCGTTGATGGATACTAGGATTCGGGCCGGGTAGGGTCCGATTACAGGCCTACCTGAAACTGTGAGGCGTTAGTACAAAAGCCGGCAAGAGTATGAAATTATACACACATACCACATAACTAAGTCCACATTTTCTTAATAAATCATCACAACATCTTATAATTCATGCTAAGATGTCATTCACAATTAATGCCAAATGTCATGCATGACTTACAATGCCCTACTCATTATGTCACTTCTAAGATCTCATCCCACGACTTACGATGCATGTCCGACACGGCTTACTAAGTGTGCCTGGTATGACTTACTATGCATACCCTAATAATATTCCTGGAACACCATAGGATGGCGTGTGTTACTCAGCGTGTCCGGCACAATTTACTATGTGTGTACGACACATCTTACTATGTGTGCCCGGTACAACTTACTATGCGTACCCGACATGCCTTACTATGCATGTCCAATCCATCAAGATCATTACATCATGCCCCACTTTCAGCCACTCCTAGACTTTCATAAGCATTATAACCATTCTCAGGCTTTCTTACAGTTGGGGTTCTCACATCCTACACTTTCATGGGTCACACAGATACCCAGGCCCACAGACTCTCACATCCACATAACCCTACATCACCATGCTCTATTTTTCAATGCATGTGTGTTCTAGTGACAAAATATGTACATTTCATAGAACCCCACATTTAGATGCACATCATTTGTAATAATCACATTGTATTCAAACATGACTCTAGACACCAAGAAACAATATTCAAGTATAACCATATCTCACATAAGTATTTCAATACCACCTGCATTCAACACAGATAAGCATGGCTTACTCAACATTTCATTAACACAACAATCACATTCAAGTGTTGAATTCAACTCATCATACGCTACACAATTACAAATCTACTCAAGTGTGGAGAATCCCTCACCTGGACACTTTACCACAATCCCAGGTCTCTTTCCGCTCGGCGAATATCGGCGCCGGAGGGTTAAGTGCTAACCAATCAACAAACAACACAAGGAAAAGCGTTCATAAGACACAATTCGGGTTAATTGAACCCTAAATTACACTAGGGGTGAAAACCATAATTCTATCCCGCAATTCCCATACTTTCATTTTATGGCAATCAATCCAAATCAAAGCTAAGCCTCAAGTACCCAAAGGATTTAGCCCCAAATCATATGCACAAGGAAAACCTACATTTCTCCCAAATTTTTGTCAATTTACACCAAATTGAAAAACCCATTTTGGACAATCAAACTCCATTCCGTAGTCAAGCCCCAATTTATAATCCAATTCCACCGCTACAATCCAGTTTACGATTAACAAACCCCATTTAAAACAAGTCTCTTTTTTAATCAAAACAAGAAATCATTCCCAAATGCCAAAATTCATTTTCCAATAATAAATTCCCTCATTTTTCAAATATGAAAGTCCTCTTTAAAAGGATTAAACCCATCCTTAAGCGAAAAACCCCAAATCACAAATCATCAAAAACCCCTTTTCAAATTTGTCCCTTAAAGCCAAATCTATATTTAAAATAGTTATTCCTCCTCAAAATAATCTATATTCTCTTCAAGTAAAACCCAAAACAACATGCTAGGAAGGTTTGAGATGAGAAGAAGTAAAATACCTCAAAGAAGAGGAGAAATCTGGCAGAAATAGGGATTGTCCAAGGGAGAATTCTTGAGATGGGGAGGCTTGAAGGTGAGGGAAGCCCGTTCCAAATATATGCATGTTAGAGATTGTGATCATCTTTGGTAACAGACTATGGATGAAGAGATTCCTACATTGCATAAAACTGGTACATGAGACTTGGTATCTTTTTCCCCAAATAAACATGTAATTTGCTGCAAATGGGTGTATAAATATTAAGACAAAGTCTGATGGTTAGAAAAATTCTCTACAGTGATTGGTTCTCTTGATTTTCAATCAAGTGCCCATGATCCTTGTTGGAATATGGCTCGACTCCACCAAAAGGAAAGCCCGTGATTTTCTTAGAGAAAATCTTGGGGCACTGACGTGGGACACCTAATCTCTTTAGGAAATTGTTATATGCAATTTTGGTAACTTGCTTAAGCCGAAGGACATGGGACCCATGGCTAAGTTAGGCAATTGCTTATGTACGTGGGTTGATGCTTCACTATATAAGGAGGGACTCTACACGGCATTCAGGGAGGACATCAAGAGAGAAGAACCAAAAGGGGACGGCCTTTTGGCTGTGGGCTTCTATGGCTATGTGCACGAGGCACATTCATGCTCGAAGTGTGCGTGGTGTCTTCTCATCAAAGAGATGTGCCTTCAAGAAGGAGCCGCAAATCTGATGCTGTATGGAGGACAACTCGACGGCCGAAGTGGGGCAGAAGCAACAGTGCAGTACCACTGCAGATCTGGGTTTTCAGATCTGTGAGTGGCAACCAGCAGAAGTACGGCTGAAAAGACAAAACCCAAACCCCAGAACAAAAGTGCAGATCTGAGTGTGTAGGATCACACCAACTAGGGCAAGATGTAACCGAGAGGTTAAGGCACGGTGAAAGTCTTTCTAATCTTTGTCGGTACGCGGAGGAGATGGCCTCCTGGCCATATGCGTAGAAAGGTTCCAGAAGGAAGTGCTTGGGTTGATTGTTGCAACCCATCGGAGACGCTCGCGTTTGTGAAACACGTCGGAATGTGCTCGCAGGACGCAGGAAACGTAGAGGGAGCAACTCAGAAGTTGGGTTCTTTATTCTGGGTATGAGAGAGATTCACATTAACTGAGAGGTGACGTCGGTGTGTTGTATACATGGGTGTACAAGGGGCTCGGGACTTCGGGTTTGGGCTCATGACTCAAGGGAGTCATTAATATTGTACATGTATTTCTTTCTCTTTTATGGTGAATACTATGTCGCTCCGTGGACGTAGATCAGGTGGGCCGAACCATGTTAAAATATTGTGTTGTGCTGTGTTTTTATTTCCGTTCAATTTTTCTTGTTTCCGTGCGTAACGCTAACAATCCTACCCTATTTGTTCATTCAACCTGTACTGGTCGTATCCTTCTGCTATTGGATGTTGATGATATGATTCTAACTGGTGATGATCTTGATGGTATATCACAATTGAAGTTACATTACATAGACGATTTGAAATGAGGATTTGGAGCCTCTACGGTACTTTCTAGGTATTGAAGTTGTTTATTTTTCCAAAAGTTATCTTCTCTCTCAATCCAAATATGTTGTTGATATTCTTCAGCGATACTAACACTAGGCCAGTTGAGACTTTTTTAGAACTCAATGTTCATTTTACTCTCTCTGATGGTGTGTCTTTAGTTGATCCTACGTTGTATCGCACTATAGTTGGGAGCTTGGTCTATCTCGCAATTACGCAGCTAGATATTGCATATGCTGTTCATAATGTCAGTTAGTTTGTCTCCACACCTACTACTGTTCATTGGGCAGCTGTCATTCGTATTTTACGATATATTTGTGGCACCTTATATCAGAGTTTGTTACTTTCCTCTTCATATGTTTTGGAGCTTCGGGCCTTCTCTAATACTGGCTGGGCTGGTGATCTTTCTGATTGTAAGTTTACCACTGGCTTTTGTGTTTTTCTGGACTGCTTTCTCATTTCCTGGAAAAGCAAAAAGCAGTTTGTTGTTGCTCATTCATCTGTCGAAGTTGAGTACCTTGCTATGGCTTCTACCATTGCTGAGATAGTTTGGCTTTGTTGGTTACTTGCCGACATGAGTGTTTCTCTTTCTACTCACACTCCTATATATTGTGATAATAAGTGTTATTCAAATAGCAAGTAACTCACTTTTTTCAAGAGTGCACCAAGCATATTGAGCTTGACTGCCACTTTGTGCGACATCATCTACAGCTTAGCACAATTTCTCTCACGTATGTCTCCTCTACGCTGCAACTAGCTGACTTCTTCATGAAGTCACACACCATTACACACTTCTAGTATCTTCTTGGCAAACACTCGAAGCTTAACACCATAACATCGCGAACTTGAAGACAAGTGTTAGAGATTGTATTATATTAGTATTATATAAGGTTAGATTAGTCTTTTACATTAGGGGTAAATTAGTCTTTTTCCTCTAGGGTTTGTTTGTATATATTTAATTGCCCTTGTATTAATTGGTTGATTGATGGATTAAGAAATCTTTCATGCAATGGAGGAAAAAGGGGGAGAAAATGGAGGAAAGGGGCTGCCTAGAGGAGAAGGGTTCAATTTGGGAAAAAATGGGTCAATTTTGGGGCAAAATGGACTTATATATATAGTAAAACCTCTATAGTATAATATGGTTGGGACCATAGTACATATATTAAATTATAGAGGTTATTAAATTAGAGGGTCTAACACTATTCTTTTCTAAAAATCGAATTAACTCGCCTATCATTAAAATGTCATTTCGGCTTCTCTTTGTGGAAACAGATCACTCTTTTCGGCTTCTCATTCTGGAAAAAAAATCATTCTACGGCAGACTCTTGCAGAAGTGGGCAGACCATCCAATTTTGTATAAGACTCTTACTCATGTTTGCACTAATTTTGTATTTTGAATGTATGGAATATTACTTTACAAAATAGTTGGGGCAATACATTTTTTATTTTGAATGTATTGAGTACGAAGCTAGAGAGATTTATTATATTTTATATGGACCTGAGGTCGAGATCAGTTGCCAAGATTATTTTAGACAGGTTATAGTTTTATAGAGTACTACATTACAGAGTGTTTACTGTAAGTCTTTCCAGCGCGTTGTCAATCTAACATACGGGCTCTGTAGGTCCGACCTATCAAAATCATCGGTCCGACCTACAGAGACTCATTTTTCAGACTGAAAATGTCTATCTCTATCGGTCCAACCTACGGGCATCGTTGGTTCGACCTATCACTCTGCAATTTTGGCAGTTTTGCACCATTTCGCTAAAACGACCTATAACTTGAGCTCCCGAGCTTGGATTTCAGCGTTCTTATACTTTCGGAAAACTCTTTGACTGATCTATCCAACAAAACAAGCGTCACCAAATTTGGATCTCATTTGATACCTCGAATGGGTCCCACAAGTCAGACATACAGTCAAGTCATCCAGTTTTGAGGTCAACTTGGCCCAATTGGTACTAGGTGTCACTTCCACTCATTTTCTATGGAAATCCTCGTTAATTTGATGGGTCAAGTCATTACACTCATGTTCTATACTCTTGGATAAAAGACCTTAAGGACTTGCCATAAGGGTCGACTGCTAAGTAATCTATCGCCTCATTCTTCTAATCTTGTCTAGTTTAACTTGATTTGTCATTTCACTACACTGTAATTTTTGGAGATCTAATAGTGAAAGTGAATGTTCACTTTATTTTGACCCTGTTTTGTTCTATAATTTTGAGGTGTTTAAAATGAGATGAGACCCTCATTATTGCAGGAAACCAGAGCCTATAATAATCTAGAGGCGATTTTCACATTTTAAGGAGCCCATTTACCCCATCAATCCCAATTTAATTGGGTTAAGATCACATGTATCTTTAAATAATCTCTTTCCCAATCATTGATGCAATCGGGTTAATAATTTATTTCCCATCATTTGTGCATGGACTCCAAATAGCATGAAGTGAACCAAAAGGGCAAAGAAGTCAATAATTTACATGAGAAATCGCATTTTGGTAGAAATCAAATCGTTTTAGAAAACTCAATGACCTCCACCATTCAAATTTAGTCCATATATCAATAATTTTTTAATTTGTCTAGAAATAATATAAAATAGTTAAGAGAGCAATAGCTTTCATGTTACCTAGATAGAGGAACCATCATTGTTTACGATCTTTAGAAAATTCCAACTTTTGAATCTCCTTGTCCAAACACAGTATTTTATAAAATTCTTTCTATTTTTTAAGGAGATTAATAGACGCACTTCTATATTTCATATTGGGACACCATTAGAACATTTTTATTTAAACTGGCACACATGTTCAATAAAAAATGCATAATTATCTTTTATATTAAAAATTCATAAATAGACATTTCTTCCGATGAGTGTTCTCTCGTTAAAAATAGAGATATCTACCTCAATCACCTTTGATCCTTTATTATTATTTTCTTGTACATCTTGACCATTTCATCATTTTTTTTATTCAATTTTGAATGAAAATATTCACTTTGATGTAAAATTTAAACTTAGAGTGAAACAGATGAAAAATAGTATGATAATGGTGAAGATATTTAATTGTAAAATTTGGTAAAATTTCCTTTAACATAGTATGAAAAATTTTGCCCCATGTAAATGCAAAGTTATTGTGTACTTGCTGGCTTCTCTATGGTCATAATCAATGCAAAAGGCTTCACTTTTGAAATTTGATTCTTGTCAAGATTATCACACTTTTCGAACAATGGCCCATTTTTAACATATACAAGTAATGTTTCTCATTTTAACAAAAGCTTTGATAAAAAAGTCACACAATAAAATGAATGATTTATATTGATCATTGATTTATATATAAGAGCTGAATAAAGTATGTTTTTTTATCAAGACTAAGGTATTCAAGTGTTCTGTTTGAATTTTTCAAGAGGTATGTGTAAATTTTTCAATCTACACAAGTCACATATAGCATTAAAGACTCTTTTTGTGTTGAGGGGGGCTTGATTTCAAAACTTCTCATAGATAAGATTAGGAATTGACCATCAAACTACCCCCTCAAAATTAAAAAAATAAATTAAACCTCCATTTCATTGTTCTATTCTTATCAAATGAGTCATAAAAATTAAAAAAATTCAATGGGTCAAAATTTTAAAGACAAAAACCTTAAGCTTGTGATAGCCAAATGTGGGTAAAATATCAATCTCATGGAGGCCCTCTCATGTATGGGATTGAGAGGTAGATTGGCAAGCAAGTTCTTATTTTCTAGATAGCATATTGGCTTAGCTTAGAGCTAGAGATGTAAAGGGGCAGGGTTTGAGTTGGGCCGATAATGTCTTGGGGCTGGTTCTAATTAACACAAGGAAAGCTTGAGTCTAAGCCCGACATATGCTTGAAAGATAATGGTGAAGCCCAAGGTCAAGTACCATTGCCCAACTAGATGCATGAATTTCATCTTTCATTTGTTTTTTTTTTTTTAATTTATGATTTTTAATTACGATTGAGAGTTTAATAATGACTGAGAGGATTTTACTATTAAAATCTAACAAGTGGACAAAATGGAAATACTTATTTTTCTATAATTTACTGTATGTAATTTCTATAGATAATTTTTCTACAAAATTAACTTTTAATTACAAAATGAGTTGTAACTCAGTTGATTATCATTTATACAATATAGTGACATTGAAGCCTCTTTTCCCATATGGACAGTTAGAGCCTTCGGACTTTTCGGCCAAATTATTGTCCATATAGTCATAGCCACAATTATCTCACTTATATTCAGTAGATTTCACCCATGTATTAATGATGGCCCAAAACTTGTGGAACAACAATATCACCAATATAGTTATTGACGGTTAAGATATAGTTTTATTGATTTTTTTAAGATCAAGTTATTCAAGCGTCCCACCTGACTAATCCTTGGGGCATGTGTAAGCCTTTCAATCCGCACACGTCAGATTCAGAACTAAGGGGAATGACCCTTTTTGTGTTGAAAGAGGCTTGATCCCAAAAATCCCACAAATAAGAGTGGGAATTAACTATCAAACTAACCCCTGAAAGTTATATAGTTTTATTGATCATCTGATTTGAACTTTGAATTTGTACATTCCATCTTTTAAAGGCCCAACTTATCTTGTTGGGTGAAAGATACTATCTAGACCATGTCGACCAACTTCTAGATTAAAATATTGATCAATAATTGAAATTGAAGACACTATTTTAGTGAGTGATCGTCCCACGGGAGTTTTGTGTTTACAAACATGGGTTTTTCCCTGTCTCCATTTTACCCTTTACCGTCCGCACTGTAAGGAAGAGAAAATGTCGAAATCGGATCACTCAACCGGATCCCTTAATCTCACTCGACGAGCCGAATTCACCGAATACTGAAATGTCCAAAACGAATCACCAATCGGATCCCTTAATGACCTTCGGCCAGCCGAATTCACCGAATCTTAAAAATCGATCACCAACCGGATTCCTTAATGGCCTTCGACGAGCCGAATATAGGAATGTCCAAAATCGGATCACCAACCGGATCCCTTAATGGAACTCGGCGAGCCGAATATAGGAATGTCCAAAATCAAATCACCAACCGGATCCCTTAATGGAACTCGGTGAGCCGAATACGCATCCCATCACTGTTTTTTAATACGCATCCCATCACCTATCCGATCCCTTAATGATTTTTTACTAACACCAACTACCAACTATCAACAACTTTATCTTTAAACCAAACGAATGGTTTTCTCCCTCTACCATATTCATATCTCCTCCAACCCCTTTTCTATCCTCCTAACTCTTATACTGTCGTATTCAACCATTACTGTCGTGATTCGTATAGAAGGAAACTCCTAAACCCATATGTTGTTTTATTTTTTAAGTTTAACAAATTATTGGCGCTGGCTTTCCTTTGTAATATTATGTCTTTTTCATTTTGTTTTTTCATGTTTAATAAATTTTTATCTTTTATTAAAAATGCAATAATCTCTGTCCCTCTGTTCTTATAGATAGCACACCTATGGATTGTAGTGAGGAAGGTCCATCTACATTTTATGAATCGTCAAATAGGATGGATTTAGTTGAGAATACTAAACAATTTGTGAATGACTTTTTAAATGAAAATAAGCTTGTTGATGATACCTCTTTTTCAAATCGAGAGGATCTTATTAACTATGTTAAGAAAGTTGCAATTTCATAAGGATTTGCCGTTACCATCAAGCGGTCAAGTAGTAAGGACAAGACTGTATCTCTTGGTTGTGATAGAAGTGGTACATATAGCAACACATATAATTTGAAAGATGAAGAGCGGCAAAGGAAAGCATCCTCTCGGCTTGTCAATTGTCCATTTGAAGTGAGAGGGAAACAACTTCTTGATGGGTCATGGAAGTTGAACATTAAAGATTTGGAGCACAATCATGAAAAATCGAATATATTAGTTGGTCATCGGAGTACAAGATATTTTACAAATGAAGAGAAAGAAAATCAGTGAAATGTCGAGTAACAATATACCATCTCGTCAAATTCTAGAGATACTTAGAAAAGAAAATCCAACGCTTGGGTAACATCGGTAGATTTGAGGAATTACTTGCGTATGGTTCAAAAAGATAAATTGAGAGGTCGTTCTTCAATTCAAGCTTTGATAGAAGAACTTATAGAAGGTGGTTTCCAATATTGGCTTGAACATGATAATGAAGGTCATCTGTCGCATCTGTTCTTTACACATCCATTGTCAATTACACTCAGTAAGAGATATAATTGTAACACCCCGCCCTTTTCACTCTAAATATCAGAGTTTATTTTTATTTATTTAAAATAATCATGTGATCGGGGCGGAGTGTCACGACGCGAGTTAAGTTCGGATCTTTAAATTCGACCCTTAACTGGCCAAGCCTATGTGCGTATGAACTAAGTCCATAAAACTGATCCGCACATGGTACATATATAACTTGCGGAATTAACTTAGTTTTAAAATTATGGTTTTAAGTGTTGTGTGTTAGGCTATGGATTGGCCAAACACACCAAGGAAATTAATCTAGAATTATGATGTTTAAATGACAAAATATGGACCATAGGGTTCGGCCCCATTGGATGGCCGAACCCCATGGAAAAACTTGGTGATTCTTAATGGAGTTTGAGGGATAAAATCCATATTAGTTAATGAATATTTTAAAAGATTTAAAGTGAAGATAAGCTTACTGTTTTTAGGTAACTATGGCTTGGCTGAACCATACTAATGCTATGGTTAAATTATGGATTAAAACCATGGATAAAGGTTGGAATAATTACACCAAGAGAACCATAGGGTTCGGCCATATGTATGGCCGAACCCCATGGACTGTTTTGTGGATTTTTGGATTGAGTTTTACAAAATAGAAATCATACAAGGTGATGGACTTATTGGATGGTTTTGAAGGGTAAAAACATGGTAACATTATACAGTTAGCCTATGTCCAAATGAGACCCAAAAACATGTTTTAGAGGACCAAAACATGGACATAGGGTTCGGCCACCTTGGATGGCCGAACCCCATGTAAGTATTTGGTTGTTTGGTTTGGCTTTCAAGAAGATGAAAATCACATCAATTATGGACTTAGTATTAAGGTGATGATGGAATATAGGATTAAAATCTTTAGGGTGAGGCTCGGCCATGTTATGTGGCCGAACCCCACCAATTGTCATGTGATGGACTTGGTGGTTCATTCATAACAAATTTGGGCAAAATGAAATGTATGATTGAAGGGTTTATATGACTAAAATAAATGGTGAGGTTCGGCCATGTTGTATGGCTGAACCCCACAAAGGTGGCTTGTTGATGGACTTTGTTGTCTAAGGAAAAATTAGGCAAAGGATAGTATAATGGCATTATTGTAAATAAGGATGAAAAGATGAAATGATCAAAAGAATGGACTTATGAGCCAAAACCTAAGGTGGTAAGATTCGGCCATGTGGTATGGCCGAACCCTACCAAGTGTCATTTGAAAAGTTTGGGATACTTAGATGGTATTAAGTAAATAAAAGATTTATCAAGGTTTAAATGGGTGAGGTTCGGCCATGGGGTATGGCTTTATCCCTCAAACTCCATTAAGAATCACCAAGTTTTTCCATGGGGTTCGGCCATCCAATGGGGCCGAACCCTATGGTCCATATTTTGTCATTTAAACATCATAATTCTAGATTAGTTTCCTTGATGCGTTCGGCCAATCCATAGCCCAACACACAACACTTAAAACCATAATTTTAAAACTTTTCAAGGCATGTAATCAATCTAATTTAGCATCCAAAAACAGCCCATGATTTTGGTTCAAAAGACCATCCAATTTAACCCAATCTTTTCATGGGGTTCGGCCATCCCATATGGCCGAACCCTATAATCCATTTTTTATCTTAATATGCACTTCCAACCAATATCTAACCTTTGTTAGATTCGGCCATCCAATGGCCAGATCATGATTTAAAAATTGTTTATCGAAAAACCTACCGTTTCCGCGACTCCTCCAATTGATCTTCCCTCCGGCTTGTTCCTTTCCCTTTCTTAGCCTCTCCTTCTTCTTGATTCCTTGATGGTCAGGGACTGATTTAAACAACCAGCTGCTGCTCTAGGTGTTTGGAAAAATCAAGTACAGCAAAGAGAGATAGATAGAATATTGGCTTTTAGATGAGAAACCTTGATTCCCCCCTCCTTTGCTCAATGTGTGCTCTTGATTTGGTGAAAGAAAACAACCCAAGACTGATTACAAATTCATGACCAGCTGCTGTTCTTGGTGTTTGGGAGATGATAATACAGTCCAAGAAAGAAAGAGAGATAGAGAGAGTAAAATGAAAATCCCTTGTTTGATCAAAAACAGTCCAAGGTTACCCTTGTGTAACTCCCTCACTTTAATCAAACTTCATTATGTTACTTGGGGGTTTCATCTATGAAATGAAACACCCCAAGCAACCAACGTCTCTTGTGGTTGGACTAATGTGACCTCCCCTCTCTTTAAGGTCTCACATGTATTATTATTATATTATTTGCATGTTTTGACTAACCATGTGGTAGCCCTATTCGGAAACACTACTGGGCGCGTTGATCTAACGCCCTATCTATATCCTTAGTGGATGACGCAGGGAAAGGGAAGAACGTGGATCGAGAAGAGGACCAAGTAAGGAAACTTGGGCGGTTTGAATGATTTTGAATGGACTTGAATGAACTATTCATGGATGTGTTATTTGAATTATGTGGACATTGTAATTTGGTAACTAGATTTGTTGGCATGTAATAAGTAGATAAGTAGATGCTGTGGATTGGTTTATTTTGGATGGTTGGATTGAATGGTAGATTAATATTATTTAATAATTTTGGAGAATAAGATTATGTACTTTGCTATCTAAGAATGGAAAATTGGAATAGTCATAGGTTCTATTATAACCTCAGTTAGATTAAAACTAAGTTAATTCCGCAAGTTATATATGTACCATGTGCGGATCAGTTTTATGGACTTAGTTCATACGCACATGGGCTTGGCCAGTTAAGGGTCGGATTTAGAGATCCGAACTTAACTCGCGTCGTGACACTCCGCCCCGATCACATGATTATTTTAAATAAAAAAAAAATAAACTCTAATATTTAGAGTGAAAAGGGCGGGGTGTTACAATAATAATATTTTTCTTATGGATTACACATACAAGACCAATAGATATCACATGCCATTGCTCAATATCATTGGTGTCATAAGTTATAATACTAGTTTCTTCTCATGCTTTGTTTTTCTAAGAAATGAGAAAGCAGCCGATTATGTATGGGAATTACAAATGTTCAGAAGAAGGTTAGAAGTTGATCTAAGTCTCCCAGTTATTGTGACTGATAGACAATTGGCATTAAAGAATGCGATTGATAATGTCTTCCCTACTGCTGTTCATATTTTATAAATTTGACATATCAACAAAATATTCTTGCTCGTACTAAACATCTCTTTGAAAACAAACAAATTTTTGATGCATTTATATCTGATTGGAATAAATTGGTACGGTCTCCTGCCGAAGAAGCATTCTATGAAGCGTGGGAGGTTTTCAAAGAAAATTTTCAAAATGTTCTTTAGCCAGTAAAATATTTACAAACCACGTGGACACCTTATAAATAACAATTTGTCCACTCATGGATAGGCAAATTTTTACATTTTAGAAATCTGGCCACCTCGAGGGTAGAAGGTGCACATGCTGTCTTGAAGAATTATATACATTCATCGACTGGTGACCTCGATATTGTGTGAGGTAAGATTTGTACTGCCATTGAAAAATAGTTTCAAGAGATCATGGCTCAATATGAAGATGAAAGAATCAGGATTCCTCTTACAACATGTGATATTGCTTTCTTTGAAAAAGTGAATGGTAAAGTTTCCCATTTTTCATTGAATGAGTTGCATATGCAATTTACTATGATGAGAGATAATTCACTTACGCGTATTTGCACAGAAGAAATTTTAATAACAATGGGATTACCTTGATGGGATTAAGAAGAAGTATGGACAATTGTCTTCAACAGAACAAGAGGATTTCAAAAATACACTCCATTGTCTTGTAAGTGATGAGATACAAGTCACTCATCCTATTATCATGCACGGAAAGGGGCATCATCCAGGCTCAAAGAATTCAAAGGAAAAACTTCAATAAGACGAGATCCTTACTATATTTGAAATTATCGAGAATGCATTGAATGCAAGAAAATATAGCATATGCAAAAATATTGGACATAATATGCGATCATGTCCAAATCGAATTACTTCACAAGTATCAGTGAGTGTAGAATTCAATGCCTTTCAAGAATCACAAACAATGGATTTGTCTCAATTATCCCAAGTAAGTCATTAATGGACTATCTCTATTCATAATTTTTCTACATTTTTTATAAAGACCAACATTTTCATATGTTCTATTATAATATTTTTATACTCTATGCAGTGGAATGGTGACCCTACAAGCAACGACGATTTCCTTCATTAGTGTATGTGAAGAATGAATGTGTGTTTGAATGTGAAGAACTTTATGTATTTGATGTATTTGAATTTGAATGTGAAGAATGAATGTGAAAAAATTGATGTATTTGACACATGTATTTGAATTTGAATGTGAAAAATGAATGTGAAGAAGAACTTGATGTATTTGACACATATATTTGAATTTGAATGTGAAAAATTAATGTGAAGAAGAACTTGATGTATTTAGCATATGTATTTGAATTTGAATGTGAAGAACTTCTCTATTTGATTGATGTATGTATCAGTGAATGTGAATGTACTTGATGTATTTTACCCATGTGCCAAATTCGATTCTCTCCAATTCGGATAACCAAGTATTCTTGGTATCCGATTCTCTCTTATTCGGATTGCCAACCAATTCTTGGCGATCCGATTCTCTCCATTTCGACTCGCCAAGAATTGCTTGGCGATCCGATAATACGTCGATCTGCAGACATACTGCTCTCAGTCCAATTCGGATCATCAAGAATATTTGGCGATCCGATGCTTTCCTCTATTCGGCTCGCCAAGAAATTCTTGGCGATCTGATTTTCTCCTATTCGTATCGCCAAGAATTACTTGACGATCCGATATTAATCATCCTCCTACTCTCGTCCAATTCGGATCTCCAAGCATTCCTGGCGATCCGATGCTTTCCTGTATTCGGCTCTCCAAGCATTGCTTGGCGATCCGATATTAATCCTCCTCCTGCTCTCGTCCAATTCGGATCTCCAAGTATTCTTGGCAATCCGATGCTTTCCTATATTTGGCTCTCCAAGCATTGCTTGGCGATCCAATATTAATCCTCCTCCTGCTCTCGTCCAATTTGGATCGCCAAGCATTCTTTGCAATCCAATGCTTTCCTGTATTCCGCTCGATAAGCATTCTTGGCTATCCGATATTAATCCTCCTCTTGCTCTCGTCCAATTCGGCTCCCCAAGCATTCTTGGCGATCCAATACTTTCCTGTATTCATCTCACCAAGAATTTTTTGCGATCTGATATCGGTTGCATGTATATCGAGAGGTCTGAATTTATTAAAACTCAATTGATCTCCATTTCGTCCTCATTTACTTTTCCAGAGAAAATCTTTCTTTTCTCGACCTCTAGCGATTTTCTCCTTTCCTCCCGTGCACTAATACACACTACCAACCATGTCGAAAAGGGAGACTGCTAAATCTCGGTCTTCGACCATCAAAAAAATCGCTGATGTTCCTAAATCTAGCCGTTCTGCTTCGAAAAGAACCCCTACCAGAAAAACCCCTGCCCTAAATACTTGTCGGTATTTTCTCAGGTCTCAATCTGTACAAAACGTGAGAGGTGAAGCAGAAGTCAAAGAAATAATATCCTTACTGGAAGACTCTGATGAAGAAGGAGAAGTGATTGTCTCCAATGCAGATGCCCCTGAGCCAGAACGCCTGATTGACGTGAATGTCGAAAATGCAGATTCTGGTTTAACTCGCCTGCCAGATTGCATTATTGAATTTATTTGCAAAATCGAAGAACGTGTCTCTCAAATTGAGACACATCTATATGGGCTAGATGACTTCGTGGATAAATTCACTTAGAGCACCTACGAAGAAATCTCTGCATTACGAAAATCAATCGTCAACCTTTCCCTGACGTATCGACCCTTCTCCAGCAGCATCTCCTCGTCTCGATGACTCTGATTAAGATAGTTTCATCACTTGTGTTTTTATATTTTGGAAACCATATGTACTACTCGGATTAGGATAGTTTTTTTTTTTTTATATTTTGGAAACCATATATACTAATTTCTTTATCAATGAAATGATATGGTTTGATTTAGTGTGTGCCTTTTATCTAATGTCTATGCTGAATATCAATAAAATAAAAAATTCAAAATAAAAATTCAAAAATAAATAATTCATGAATGTTTAAACCTCAAAAGAATACTACTACTGATAATAAACAAGAAAGGTCCAATTCGAATCGCCAACAATTCTTGACGATCCAATGGTTTCCTATAGTCGGCTCGCCAAGAAATGCTTGACGATCCGATTCTCTCTTTCATATGTATACACATTGCTATCGTCCAATTCGGTTCCCCAAGAAATGTTTGGCGATCTGATGGTTTCTTTTAGTCGGGTCGCCAAGAAATTCTTGGTGATCCGATTCTCTCTTTCATCTATATACAGACTGCTCTCGACCAATCCGGATCACCAAGCATTCTTGGCGAGTCGATGGTTTCGATTATTCGGCTTCGCCGAGAAATTCTTGGCGATCTAATTCTCTCTTTCCTCTGTATATAGATTGCTCTCGTCCAATTTGGATCACCAAGCATTCTCAGTGAGTCGATGGTTTCCTATATTCGGCTAGCCAAGAAATTCTTGGCGATCTGATTCTCTCATTTTCGGATCGCCAAGAATTGCTTGGTGATCCGACCTTAAGCCTATGCCCCTCTCAGTCCATTCGGATAGCCAAGAATATCCAATTCGGCTCCCCAAAATGTCGATTTAAAGTTCTATTAAAACCCCAATTTAGAGGGTTTAAGTCCATTTCGATTTTTTTCTTGGCGAACTCCGGAACCCTTGCCGATCCGAGAACCCTTGCGATCATATTCTCCCTCAAATCGACTACATTTTTCTCAATCTCTCCTGCGAATCTCATCAGAATTTCAATCTCTTCATTTCCTTAATTTGTCCACTCCTATTACCCTCAATGGTATCGAAGACTCGCAGAAGAGGGAAAATAACAGTCGTCTTCAGAGCAAAGAGGCAGAGAACTGAGGCGGCTGATGAAGAGAGAGGTCAGGAGAGAACAGAGGAGAGAACTGAGACTGAAGAGAGAGCTGAAGAGAGACTTGAATGTCCTACTGAGCAGAGAAACGAAACTATTGTACAACAGACGAAATTTCGCAACATGGCACATCTGTTCGTGTCAGACGAAGCTTTTAAACACTTCAAAAGTGGATTATTCCAGAGGAAAGTGATTCCTGGTAAGAGTGTCAACCTAAGTGTGTATGATTCATATCTGTTTCATTTGAAAGAGTTCTTTGAGGGTGTTGGGTGGGTAAAATTTCTTTAAGAGTAAAACAATTTCTACTATCCTACCCTTATAAGGGAACTTTACGCAAACATTACCAAAGCTACCGGTAATGCTCTTTTAACCACAGTCCATGGTGTCAAAACTGAACTCACTATGGATTCATTGGAAGAGATGTTTCAGATATCCAAAGGAGGAATCCGCAGATATGAAAGTAATAGTTGGATTGTTCTAGAGGATTATAGCACAGTGGACATTTTAAATGAGATTTGTAATAGGACTGCTATTACTTCTATCTTTAAGGTCTCTGCAATCAAATCACTCTAGAATGGCTCCTTGTTCACCTGATCATTCTTAATAACATTCTTCCAAGAGGTGGACATATAGACGAAATTTCTTATTTGGATTTGTTTGTGATGTGGTGTCTCCTTAAAAAGGATTGTCAGCCTTGAATATCTTGTTCTGAAACACATCCAAGTTACAAACAAAAAACATAAAGCCCTTCTACCTTATGCAGTCCTTCTAACATCAATTTTTAGGAAATTCAAAGTTCATTTCTCACTGAGGATAGAATTGATCTGAAATATTCGGGCACTCTCAATGACACCACAATAAAATTTATTGGCTATAAACTCGTCGACGGTGTTTGAGTTCGAAAAGAAAATGGCACTAAAAGACATTCGGAAGCGGTTGAAGTCCAATAGATTGAATACCAAGTTGAACCCAGACATGTTCAACCCCTTCCACCTATCAATGTCCGTCGTTCGACACATGTTGCTTCTACTTCTGCAAGCTTCTAATGCCACCAATAAAACTGAACCAGCCTATTTTTCAGCATTTAAAGCTGAATTCAGAGTATTCCAGGACTATGTCATTAGTCGTTTCGACAAGATGGATAGATCATTGGAAGCTATAGCAAGTCATATGAGCCTCATAATTCCAACTGCTCTTGGATCACCTGCACATCCAGCCACACAAGTTGCTCCAACCTCCTTGTATCTCCATCACATCCAACATCATCTGCACATCATGTTGCTGCTCCAGACTCCTCTGCATCTCTAGCTGCTGCTCCAGAGTCCGCTGCATCTCCAGCTGCTGCTCCAGACTCCGCTGCAGAATCATTTAGACCTGCTCCCACTCCCGCTGCTATCTCTGCCACACCTGCTCTAACATTATCTACACCTCTTGCCACACCTACTGCTGCCTCTGCATCTCCTGCCACACCAGCTGCTACAACTGTCTCTGGAACTCCTGCAACACCTGATGTTCCTGTGAAAACAAGATTCACTGGCGTCTAATGCCCCCCAGAGTATCTTTTTATTGTTTTGTAAATTTACAAGCATTCCTCTGTATATAAAGTACCTTTTTTCCTATGATATTTTGATGTGCATTGTTCAAAAATTGCTACATTTCATTTTCAGATGAATGAATGCCAACTAGTGATTCAGTACCTCTCTTTCTAGAAAATTCTAGCTTATACAATGGATAAAATATGACTAAAAAAGCCCCTTTGATACCAAGCAAAAAAAGAACCAGCAATATATCAATCACAGCACTAAAAATTGACCAACTAATTGAGGTCATTTGCTTTGACATGTCATAATCTATATTTGAAGGCTATGAATGTTTTGAAAAGATCTATATTTGAATTAAAAGTAATTTGAAATGGTGTGATTGAAATGTACCGGAAAAGGCCTACTGCAGTTTTAAGATGTCAAGTGCTCGGTCTTAAGTGGTTTACAAAAAATCAGCTCGCCGACATGTTTCTAAGTGATCCGATTGGTGATCCGATTTTTGACATTCCTATCTCAACAGCCGAATTCGGCTCGCCAAGGTGCCATTAAGGGATCCGGTTGGTGATCCGATTTTGGACATTCCTATATTCAGTTCACCGTAAGCCATTAAGGGATCCGGTTGGTGATCTGATTTTTGAGATTTGGTGAATTCGACTAGCCGAAGCCCATTAAGGGATCCGATTAGTAATCCGTTTTTGGACATTTCAGTATTCGGTGAATTCGGTTCGCCGAGGCAGATTAAGGGATTCGGTTGAGTGATCCGATTTCGACATTTTCTCTTCCTTACGGTATGGACAGTAAAGGATAAAATGGAGACAGTAAAAAACCCTTGTTTATAAAACAAAAGGCCTGTGGGACGATCGCTCTCCTTTTAGTTTTCTTACAAAACTAAGTCTTAATAAAGAATGCTTCAATTTCGGTGACCAAAAGAGTATTCATTAGTACGTGGAAAGAGTGAAATTTGGATACTTTTAGTGTACTTTAGCAAATGGGAAGATTCACCACTTTGATGAATAGACTCAGATCAATTTACCCTAGGAAAATCACATAGTTTGGGCTATAGTAGTGTTATCAGATGACTAGATATTTTATGTGGATCTGAATTTTGGTATGCTGGCTATATATTTTGCATAGATTCCCTTTTATTTGGCAGGATTAGATGGGGCACACAACGATGCCAGGCAATCCAGTTTGTAGTTGCTACATGAAAAACAATGTAACATGTGCTCAAAGGAGATGGGGAGAACTTTTTCAAATGAAATTAAAAATATTTTGGGCTTACTTCAGAATATGGAAATTTGACATTGCTATTTTCATAATATCCCTTTCTAAATTGTCTTGTATCATTGGAGGCTATCAAGTTTTCTGGTTGTCTTTTACTTGGGTATTATTGTTGCTTGATTCTCTTGATATGATAATAATAATCTTTCCAATCATTTTCAAGTCAGCAATGACTTCCATTTAAGTTCTTATCAATAAATGCTCGGTTGATACTTTTTAGAATGTTGCAGTTTTGAATTCCCTCTTTTTCTTTGCCTTCATTAACTCTTATGTTGCTTGACTTGCTTCTTTATGGCTGGCAAAAGTAAAATTTTCAGAGTTCACTTCTTTTTTATTAGCTTAGAATGGATATTCCTATATCTCTTGGAGGTCAATATATTTCGGCCTTTCTGTTTAACATATGGTGAGCATCTTATGAGTGAAACACTATATGTTGTCCATTTAAATTAAGGTTCTTTGTTTTCTTTGTTTTCCCTGTCAATGCTGTCTTGATATGTTGATTATTTCTGTTTGTTAATTTGCGGATGAAGTATGAGTTAAGAATTGGTGTTTTTCTTTCCACCACCAGGTTTTTCTGATTCACAGTAACCAGTGAAAGAGAACTCCAAGTTTCTCACCTGTTGCAGCAATCCTTCTCATAATTACAGTTTTTTGCTTGTCCATTTGATTCAGAAAACAAACTGCTTTCCAGAAGCATAACCTCTTTTTTCACCCTTTTTTAATTCTTTTCTTAGTTTATATATGAAATCAACAACTAGGGGTGTTCGTGGGCTGGGCTTCACTAATAAAAGCCCGATTATTTTGCAAATCATTTTTTTTTTAAATTCAGTAATTTACAGCACACAGAGAGAGAGAGAGCGGAGAGAGAGCACGTCTGAAGTTTGGTAAGGAACCCAAAAACCGTGGGATGCAATGAGAAGGGCGAGTGGAAGAGGGAGGAGGAACCCAGAAATCACACCCACCTTAAATCAACAACAAATATTAGAATGTTGATTCTTGCCTCCTTTACTTCTTTATTGTTGGATCAACTGTGAGACAATGATCTTATCATTCGCCACTCTCTATCCAATCCTTTGATATTTTAGTTAAAAAAATTCAAAATTAAGTTATGATCCACTTGAGTTTTATAGGGTGCTAGAATGTATAGATTAAGATCATTATTGATTATGATAGATCCCTAAATATATCATGTTTATCTCTTTCATGTGTATCTACTATGACACACTTGGTGTCCTTAATCCTTATTCAATGTATATAATTATTTATTAATTTACATCTAATGAAATCATAAACAAGTTTTATAGTTTCAATCTTTATCCACCAGGTGTTGACAACTTGACATTGAAAGAGATTGAAAGATAAGTTGGTAATGTTATTCCTTCTAGTTGGTTGTTTGTACGTGGTACTGGCTTTGAAATTTCAAAGGCCCTAAGGCCCTATGCTCAACACACTGGTAGGGGTCCTATGTCTTAGAGAAAGTGCATGGTGGAGGTTTTAGGCTATTGGTCAAATTGAGGGCCCTATGTGATCGCCTATTTGACCTTAAACCAAGGCCAGCCCTGCTTGTACGGTGTGAATACTATCTAAGACATATTATTTTTAATTACTTTATTATAGGCAATATTTTCCCAATAATATCTCAACGAAATCTGAGAAGTTGAAATTTTTTAGATGTTATCTCTTGTTGATTTAATCTAATAAATATGTTAGATATTGGGTCGGTTCATATGATTGGATTGGTTCTTGGAATGTTCAATTTGTCCAATAAAGATAGGGGTAGAGCCTCATTTTATAGTTTTTCATAAATTTTGACTTTTTATTTTAATTATAATAAATCATCATTACATATGATGTTATGTTAAACAACCATTTATGTGGTTTGGCTTAGCTGTTGGTTTTAATTAGACCGAACCATGATAAATAAAAATGATTCAATCAACATTTGGTTTTTAAAACAGTGACCACAAAGTTTTTTCTATTAAGAGTTCATGCCTATTACACAGACTTCCCATTGTTTTTTCATTTTTAACTAGACAAAACTTGTTTTTATCAAAATGAAATATATACAAATTGACAACAATATTTTAAAATTTGACTTGTGGGTGAAACTGTATTAATGGAAGTTCAAGTAAAATAGAGTTCAATTATAGTCAAACTCAATTAAATCTATGATATCAGGATGATATTGTAAATAATTTCAATTATTAAATAATTACAATTAAAATATTATGACTCAAAATTTCATCAAGATTTTTAAAATATTTGTGACACTAAGAAAATTCAACCACTTATTTGACTCAAAAAAAAAAAAATATCTTAGTCAAATGGACTTGAATTGACTCGTTTGAGTCCTTTTGAGATTTTAAACAATGATTTGTCAAATGATTTTTTGTAAATAAATTATGCTTTAATTTTTCTTTTCTTACAGGTATCGATTTAAAGTTTGTTTAAAAACTTGGAACGAGAGCACGGTTGAAATTTTGGAGTGTAGTGATTAAACAAAGATTTTCTATCTCTTTTTTTTCAAGAATTCAATAAAAATCGTAGACCATTGGAGTAAACTAATTACACCCCTTCAAGTTTTAAAAAAAAATTAAATGAATAAAAACATGCACGATGGATACAATGAACATACGTATAATTGACAAAGACACTGATATTTTTATAATAATGAATATTATATTTATTATTATTATTATTATTATAATTTAAACTGTTAGCATATTCCCACATAGCATGTAAACACATGGGCACGTTTTCTTTAATAGTGAGTTCTACTCATGAGTTTTACAAGGTACGAGAGCAAAGGTACCACAGGGATGAGGCCCAGTTCATGTCTCCAGCCCTGTGTGGAGGAGGACAACTAGGGGTGAAACTCAAGTCAGATTTTGGCCCGAACCCGCATGACCAGACCCAAAAATCATCCGGGTCGGGTTATGAAAGTCGGGTTAGCGGGTTGGGTTGAGAAGTCAGAACTCTGCATTGAATTCGGGTCGGATTGGGTTGAGAGATTTTTAAGTTAATTCGATCCGACCCCACCCGATCTAATCCGGTAAAAAGTAAGCTGAAGTAGGTTCAAAATATAGGTTGGGTTGGGTCGGGTCAAGACGTCAGGGTCAAAAGTTCGGGTCAAGTCAGGTCAGGTTCTATATATTAGTAATTCGGGCTGGGTTGGGTTTTAAAAAACTCGATCCGACCTAGTCCAATTTCAGCCGCAGGGACAACCAAGTGTCTCCAATTCTGATGCTGAGGAAGAGTGTTCCTCGCATAGTCGCACATCATCTGAGTACCTTCAAAATATACAGTGTATAATCATATGAACACCATCTCCTTGATAGCTAGGTTTCAATGGTGAATTCTGCACAAAAGTATTACATAAACAACGGAAAAAATATATCAATATTCAACGCTTGGTATCCACCTTACCCATTCTTTTTATAAGAATGCAGAGACATGGCTAGATGGCTTCTTTCATCCTCCTCTCATCCAGCGACCAACTTTGAGCGTGAAAACTAGAGAAAAAAGACTTCGTCTTGTGAGGAAGAAATGGAGAGCCCGCTTGCCAATAGTTTGTTTGACAAGAATGCAAGCCATGACTTGTCTCCACATCTCCGCCACAAGAAGAACTCACTTCTCTTTCTGAGAAACCCTTCTGCAACTTTCCATGAACATTAGAAGAAAAGAGACTTTCCTCTGAATAAAGAAGAAGAGACGAAGAAAGAATGAGACTCTTCTCTTCTTATTGAGAATTGAAAACGGAAACCGTCTTCAATTTATACAAGTTTCCTTAAGTGGCTTTGTAGGATAGCTACGAGGACTGCAGCATTAAATCTAAACAGAATTCAGTTGACTCTCTTGAGTTTCAACTACCCTTCACAGAATCATAGTTCGGTAGCGGTGAAACTCGGGTCGGGTTTTGCATGAGGGTCGGGTCAGTGGATCGGGTCGGATAGAGAAGTCAAAAACCTGCATGAAATTCGGGTCGCGTTGAAGAGTTTAAAAGATAACTCAATCCAACCCGGCTAAAAATAAGCTAAAATTGATTCAACATGCAGGTCGGTTAGAATTTGGGTCGAGTCAGGTCTCCTGAGTTTCAACTACCCTTCAAAGTCCACACTTCGGTGTTCCAAAATCCAAATATCTCTATTTTTATTAAAATAAGAAATTTATTTTTTTTTTTCATTTTTTTATCATTAAGTTGTCCAGAGTCTCACATGTATTCGGACAGGATATATTTTAACCTTACTAGTTGTTGGGGCATGTGCAGTGTCTCCTAATCCTACATACACCAGATAAGCAACTACGGGGAGTGACGAGAGAAGTGTTGTGAATCGAACTCAAGACCTCCCATCATTAAAATATTTTTTACTATTCGTAATTATATATCATTTCTCATTTATCTTTTTAATTAAGGTTCTTATTCTTAATAACCTCTATCTATTCTTTTTTCTTCTTTCTTTATAGAAGAGTAATTTTTTTTTCTATTTTACTCATGAAATGAAGATAATATGATAATTAAAACAAAGATTAATATCTCAAAATTTTCAAATATTAAAATAATTAAAATTTTCATTGAGATATTATTAGGAAAATATTGTCAATAATAAAATAATTAAAGTTAATATAATTTAAATATAAATATATTTAAAAGCTTAGATTGTATATATTGAAGACATCCAGGAAATTGCAAATTGGTGAGTCATCATTTACAGACTAAATTACAAGGTGGGTCAAATCACTTTTATGTATCTAGTATTATGGGTTTATGCTTTGTTAAGCCACATAATTATATAATGCTAATCATTTAAAAAATTGACCTATTTATCAGAAGTTAAATAATAGAGTGGGTCATGTTTACATCAAAACTGAATAGTGCGAAACTTTGATTATAATTTTAAAAGGTAAAGGCTTGCGTTTGGATGGGTGTAAGAGGGGGTAACCCCCAGTTACCCCTTGTTACCCCTTTTGGCAAAAAGGAGGTAAGGGTAAAAATTTAAATTTTTACCCCTCTTGTCTCCCTTTTGAATACCTCCATGGGACAAGGGGTATTCAAGAATGAATACCCCTCCTTAACCTCCCTTTTGCTCATGAGAATATTTTTTGTTTTACATTTTTTTATTTATTTATTTTGGTGAGTACTTGGCTTTTATTTTTTTTAAAAGCACTCCATTATTTCCATTTGATAAATTTCATATCACCAAACAACAAATTATATTTTTTTATGAAGAGATATGAAGAATTTTTTTAATTCATTTATTGAAATTTAAAATAATAATAGTGGTTTTTTATTTATTTTTTATTTTTTAAGGAAACCTTTCTCCTATTTATCCCGTGCCTTCCTCTATTTTTCAATTATATATTATATAATTTTCTGAAACGTATTTGTCAAAATGTTCTATTTTTGAAGGGTAATTCTGTCGAAATTTCGATAGGGTCTCAAAACTCTGAAAATGTTGAGATTCATGATAATCTCTTTCAGGGTAATTAACAATTTATTCTGTTAGAAGATTATTTTAAAAATGTGTCAACATTTTCAACGTGATGCATTTGGGTGACAGGTGAATTTTTACAGGGGTTACTCTTGAGTAGGGGTAAACTGACATATTAACAATTTTATGAGAATTAATAATTTTATTAAATCTATATAATATAAAAATAAAATTTCTGCAATATTTTCAATGTGATGCATTTTAGTGAGGGGTAAATTTTTATAGGGGTTACCCTTGAGTAAGGGTAATTGTACGTAGGGATAAACTGACATATTAACAATTTTATGAGAATTAATAATTTTATTAAATCTATATAATATAAAAATAAAATTTCTACAACATTTTCAACGTGATGCATTTGGGTGAGGGGTAAATTTTTATAGGGATTACCCTTGAGCAGAGGTAATTGTAAGTAGGGGTAAACTGACATATTAACAATTTTATGAGAATTAATAATTTTATTAAATCTATATAATATAAAAATAAAATTTCTGCAACATTTTCAATGTGATGCATTTGAGTGAGGGGTAAATTTTTATAGGGGTTACCCTTGAGCAAGGGTAATTGTAAGTAGGGGTAAACTGACATATTAACAATTTTATGAGAATTAATAATTTTATTAAATCTATATAATATAAAAATAAAATTTCTGCAACATTTTCAACGTGATGCATTTTAGTGAGGGGTAAATTTTTATAGGGGTTACCCTTGAGTAGGGGTAATTGTACGTAGGGGTAAACTGACATATTAACAATTTTATGAGAATTAATAATTTTATTAAATCTATATAATATAAAAATAAAATTTCTGTAATATTTTCAAAGTGATGCATTTGGGTGAGGGGTAAATTTTTATAGGGGTTACCCTTGAATAGGGGTAAATTGACATATTAACAATTTTATGAGAATTAATATTTTTATTAAATTCATATAATATAAAAAATAATTATTTTAATTTTTATGAAGAGATATGTTGATATTTTTTATTTATTTATTAGGATTTAAAATAGTAATATAAAAAAAATCTTTATTTATTTTTTTAATATTAGAATGCAAGGGTTCATTTTAAATTATAATTATGAAAAATAATTTATAAAAATTAGATAATATTATTATAAGTTATATTATTAGAATTTACTTCATGAATATTATTTAATAATTATGTTTTATAAAAAAAAAATAAAAAATATTAATATATCAAGTTACTCTTACTTGTAATTACCAAACAAGATTTTTTACCCTTAAGATAAGGTTTTACTTTACCACTGTAATTACCAAAAAAGATAAGGATAATCCCAGTTCAAAGGTCACCTCTACTCAAGGATGACCCCTACTTAAGGTAACTCCTATAAAAATTACCCTCTGTCCAAACGCAGCCATAGAGTTTAGAAGTTGATTAATTGAATTAAAATGATTGTTCATAATTTTATATTATTTTAATATAGACTTTTTTAATAAACTTATATTAAAGTAGCTATTTTCTTTAGACATCTAACATGGTTTGACGCTGTATAATTGGTAGAAAGTAGGAGAATTTTATGTTTGTCAAATGTCCCACCAGAGCTAAAAATTTCAGTATACGCCTATAAATTCCTTCCTTCTATTTTTGTTTTTTTACAAAGTCAATCGATATATATTGGATATCGGCTGATAATGTAAATATCGGTATTATTACCTCTGGGTCCCACCATAATAGTTAGAATTGTGGATGAAAGATACAATCCCTGCTCTAGTGTATGTAAAAGAAACAGAAATTCATTTATTAAAAAGATAAGTAGAATTACAACTACATCAAAACGATCCAAAGCTAATTAGAGAACAAAAAAGAAAAGATAAAACTAATTAAAGGATAGATGCAATTAGATTTTAATCATAGAATTTAAACTAACTTAGACATCCCTTAATGAAAGTCCTTGGCATCTATTCACTCAACTAATACTATAATATTTAAAACTAAATACGAGTAATTACAAAGTGCATGAAAATGGGGCCTCTGCTAAAGTTGAAAGAACCTTTGAGAGCATGATCATTGGACTTGGATTACTCCTAAGTTTATGCAGTCTATTTCATTATATTTTCACTATTCTTTAAACTAACTAGCCGAGAATGAAGGGAAAAACTATCCAATATATAGAAAAATATAGGGGTGAAACTCGTCTCATGTTTTGACCCGACCCGCATTACCCAACCCGAGAAATCATGTGGGTCGGGTCAACGGAGAAAGTTGAGAAGACAAAAACTCACATTAAATTCGGGTCGAATTGAGTTGAGAAATTTACAAGTTAACCTGACCCGATCTGATCCGACTAAAATTAGACTAAAATAGGTTCAGAATTCGAGTTGAGTCTGGTTAGAATTCGAGTCTAGCCGGGTCGAGAATTTTGAGTCAATAATTCAGGTCGGGTCGAGTCGAGTTGGATTTTATAAATATTAACTCGGGTCGGTTGGGTTTTAAAAAACCCAATCCGACCCGACCCGATTTCAGCCATAGAAAAGCAATATGTATAGATCAATTGGACCAAAGAAAGTCTAACATGAGGCCCAGGTGTGCAAAAACCAAGTTTTCAATTAGCACCTAATCATTTTTAAAGGTGCACATTTTATATTATTTCTATGGTTGTCTATTTTGGTCTATGATGATTAGTACGGTAGAAAATTTTCATATTTGACTATATAAATTATTTTTAAGACAACTAAACTTTTGTATCTCGTGAAGTGAAGTCTACATTGACTAGAGTGAGTTTTGGTGGACTTAAATCAGGGGTCAAAATATCGGCCGATACTGTGCGTATCGGCCGATATAATTCGGTTTTTCAACCACCGAATTATATCGGCCGATACGTATAGTATCGGCCGTACAAAAAAAAATTCGGCCGATATGTCCGAATTTTTGGCCGAATTATCGGTCATCATATCGGCCGAATTTTAAAAATTCGGTTTTTTGTGTTTTTTTTTTTATTTTATTTTTTTTTCATAATAAATATCGGCCGAGATGACCGATATATCGGTCCAAATCTCGGCCGAATCTGGGCCGAATCGGCCGTTTTTTCCCCCTCAAAACAGTAAATCTCGGGTCTGGGCCCAACTCAAGTTCGGCGATATTTTGCCGATATATCGGACGATATCTCATGTCCGATATATCGGGCGAGATCTCGGACGAGATCTCACCTGTCAACCAATTTCTCCCCATCACATTTCTGTGTACAGCGGACTGCAGGATTCGGCTGGTCCGGCATGCCTGAATATTTTATTATTTTTTTTAAATCCAAAAAATCGAACCGGTCCAATTTTTTCCTATAAATACCATTCACTTACATCTCAAATTTCACACCTTATTTTCAAAGATAAAATCAGATTTTACTATTTATCTTTCAAAAAAATTGCACTCTTCATTACTTGATTTAATTAAGTTCTAAACGACCTGGATTTGTTTGAAACCGAACGATCCAGACCGTTCAAAGGTTTCTTCATTTACAGATCTACTGTTCTTGTAAGTTTTGTAATTTATTTCGATTTATCTGTATTTTATTTTAATTTTTTTAGCCAAAAATAACATAAAAGAAGTTAAAAAATGCTTGAAGTTAAATAAGATATGTAGTAATAAAAGCTTTATATAGGTATTATAATTTTTTTTCCATCTTAATGTATCTGTAGTTAGTTTTTGTGTACTTTGTTAGTTACTATTTTTTTTCATTTATTTATTCATTTTTGTTAACTATTTCAACATAAAATAGCATAAATGAAAAAAAAAGTTAGAAAATGATAATACCTATAAAATAATAGATGAACATTTTTCATTTGCTCTTAGTTACTGTTACTAACATGTTAAAATTTACAGCAACATTTTTTACATTCACTTACTCCTTATTTTAATTATTTCATTATTATCTATGGACTATGATATATAAATGTTAGTAAATGGTAAAACCTATAAAATAATACATGAAATTTTTTTATTTGTTGTTATTTAATGTATACTAACTTCTTTTACAGGGATGAAATTTTTTCCTTTTATTTTATTTCTTTTTGTAATTATTTCATTATTATCTATGGACTATGACATATAAATGTTAGAAAATGGTAAAACCTATAAAATAATACATGAAATTTTTTTATTTGCTGTTATTTAATGTATACTAACTTCTTTTACAGGGATGAAATTTTTTCCTTTTATTTTCTTTATTTTTGTAATTATTTCATTATTATCTATGGTCTATGATATATAAATGTTAGAAAATGGTAAAACCTATAAAATAATACATGAAATTTTTTTTATTTGCTGTTATATAATGTATACTAACTTCTTTTACAAGGATGCAATTTTTTCCTTTTATTTTATTTCTTTTTGTAATTATTTCATTATTATCTATGGACTATGATATATAAATGTTAGAAAATGGTAAAACCTATAAAATAATACAAGAACTTTTTTTATTTGCTGTTATTTAATGTATAATAACTTCTTTTAAAGGGATGCAATTTTTTCCTTTTATTTTATTTCTTTTTGTAATTTTCACCATTTTATTACTATTTATATAATTTCCCACTATCGTAACTTCAAAAATATATTAGAAGATGTAAATGTCCGATATTTTATGAAAAAATTACATATTCAATAAGCTCATAATTTTCTGCATTTGCTGTAATTTTTTTGGATTTTTTTTTTTTTTAAAAAAAAAAAAAAAAAAAACGGGGAGGAGAGAGAAAAAGTTCGGCCGATATATCGGCCGAACCGATATATCGGCCGATATGAAAAATCGGCCGGGATAACGGCCCTGCCGATTTTTTTACCCCTGACTTAAATCAAGTTTAAACCTTTCCACGAGGCCCATTACAAAGTGTAAAATTAGGCAGGATATAAAGGTTTTTGCTTTTTTGTTAGAAATGTAGAGGTTGCAATAGTAATACTTGTACCCACATGTGCGAGGTAGACATCTCTCACTGAGATGGATCCATATAGAATCTTGTAAATTAATGAATTATTTAAAGTAGATTACTTTAGATTATTTAACTCTTTCATCCTAGTTTTTAAAAGTAATACCTTGTACCTATCCACTATATCATTCCGCCCATATTTTTTTTTAAAATCAAGGTATCTAAACGTCTTACCTGTTTAATCATTAGAACATGTGTAAATCTCTCAATCCACACACACTGGGTACAAAACTTTTTGAATTGAGAGAGACTTGATTTTAAAACTTCATGCAAATAAAAGTGAGTTCTGAAAACCAAACCAATCTTTAAAGTTTCACTCCGTTCATACTAATGACACATGATTAGAAAATTCAAATGAGTTCATTCTATAGAATTGAAAAAGTGCGGAAACTCAGCTGTACAGGAGGATCTAATTCCTTCATCATTTGAGTGATGTAGCCCCCTACTAAATGGTCTTGAACAACCAAATAAGTCTAGTCCTCTAACCTCATTGAAGACAAAGGTGCCCTTTGGGTGCATCCAATCCAAATCACTTCTCTTATGGGGCCAACGGTGGGTGATTCTGTTGATGAATAAGGAATCCAATTTGCATTCATTCATCCATTCTGCTTTAACAGCCATGTCGTCAACCAGTCATGAATGCATGATCTAAATAAACTATACAACAACCATCAATTATAAATTCACTCATTTGGTTGGTGACAAACTGCAATTCTCTGCATAGCCCATTGCACCGTGGGTTTGGTCCATGGTCATCTCATCAATTATTATCACATATCTACATACAACCACCACCTTTACCTTCTTACCTTGGCTTTCAAGCATCATTCATTTCTTTTCCAATCATATGAAATTCTGATATATTGTATGTCTAATTTCGTTGTTCGTTTTTTCTTTAAAAAACTAAGGTATCCAAAAATTTCACCTGAATTTTTCAGACATCTCACCTGACTGATCTTTAAAATATGTGTTAAACTTCTCAATCCACACACGTCGGATAGTGAAAATTGACTAACAAGTTAATCCCTCAGAGTTGCCTAGTTCCTTTCTTGTTAGTCATTTTACTAAAAAAATACTGAATCTAATAGAAAATAAAAGAAACAACATGAAATTATTAAATTTCAGTAAATATTCGTCTCAAATGAACTCAATTAGATAGCTATAATCAGAATTAACAATGAACGACTGCATCTGAGTCACGTCTAGGATGCTCTCTTCGAGGTCAAATTTTAGTAAACATTCGTCTAGTGCCATTCTGTATTTTCTGAAGTTAAACAAAAGGGTATTATAGAAATCCAAGTGAAATGGTTGACAAGAGATTAAAGGCACATTAAAAAATGCAACAGCTATAAAATAATAAATAAAATAGTAATTGTAATTAATTAAAAATGGTCACCAAATTTAAAATTGTAACTTTGCTCGACTCTTAAATATCACTATACATCACTTCCCTTAGCACTTTCTTTTCAGCAATAGAAGGAAACCAAATTTTGAACGAAAATTTCTAGGACCTTTTAGAAAGTTTTTGATCTTTTAATTTCTGTGAAACACCAATCTCAACACTAATTTGCATCTATTAGTTAGCCTCGGTTGTAAAATGTGAAGGGAACTTAAATTAATCGTTTTTCATCTTTTAGTAAGCACAAATCTCCTTATAAGGAATAGTGAATTTGTCAATTCTGGACATTTGTTGTTGGGATTTAATCCCCAAACCACACGCTGAAGCGAAAATACGAAATCAAACCAAACACACATAAAGAACACAAATGATTTACGTGGTTCGACCTAAGCCTATTTCCACGTACAAACACCAACAAATTCCACTATTATCAAGTAGGTAATCTCCAATTTCATGCATTATCTAAATCTTTGATCTTTCCATGTGTAACAAATTAAATATGATTAGGGATTTGGTTAGAACATGTGCAGTATGAACTCTCGATGGCTAATAGGAGCAGTGCAGAATGGTTAGGTCTCAGCTTACGCAGAACTTAGATATCTGCAAGTAGATTGTGGCCGTGTGACTTTTAGATTTCTTTGTAGTAGTAAATCTTAAGTTATTCACATGATAAATAATTTGACAGGCTAGTTTAGTGGTCAAAATTTACTCTTCTAGTCTTGAGATCAATTTTCCTACTATACAAAAGGGTCATCCTCTGTTGTTCTATATTTAACGTATGTAAATTAATAGATTTATACATGTCCTAAAATTAATCAGATGTTTAAATATCTTAATATTAAAAAAAAATTAGGATAGAAAGAAGAACTTTCATATTCATGCTTAAAAGTTTATCAGGGTTGGTTGCTTGATATCTTAAGGGACAAAGACGTGCGCTAACTATGTCTAAATGATGTCCCATCATATTAATGTAGTGGTCTAAACATGGGATGCGTGGAAACCGGAAACATAAAGAGAAAAGTAGTCCTTAAATGCATATTTGTAGCTCTCATCTATCAAACACTACAGTTACAGGACTGCAAAGAGTGTAGGGTCATGTTATTATGATTTTAAATTTTAATTAAGATTCTAATGTATAAATAATTGTTTCATGATTTCAGTGAGTCAAATATTATTCAGATCAAATCACATTAGACTCAGAGGTTTAAATAATCGTTTTTAAATGATATCGGCCGGCCGATATCATTCTCTCTGATCTGATTTATTTTTTTATTTTTTATTTTTCAAAAAAATCCAAAAAATAAATGTATGGGACTTATTGGATATATAATTTTTTCATTAAATATCGATCATTTACATGTTCAAATGTTATTTTGAAGTTACGACATTGAGAATTTTCAAAACTATTAATAAAATGATGAAAAATTACAAAAAATTGTAGAAAAATAAGAAAAGAAAGTGTAGAAATATTTTCATAATTTCTTGACTTAATTAATGAGTGTTATTTTTAAGTTATAAAATTTAGAAATTAAAAATTAATTAATAGAACCGATAACCAACGCATTGTGTGGTGGTACTTGACCTTCTTCAAACGCTGGTTGATTTCTTCCTTTCCCTGTTTGCTTCTCTTTAAATGGTAATAGAGGCTCCCCTCCCTTTATTCTTGTTGTTGGACCTTTCCATCTTTCTCATCTATTCTATTTTATTTTTACTTCCATTCTTGTTCTTCTTATCTTCCCATTATTCTCCGTGATTTTTGCTAAACTATATTCACTGTTTTGACTTTTCATATGCAATAGAGACAGCTATATTAATCGTTCTTTCAGGCTAGAAATTAGTCACATAGTTTTCCTTTTTTATTGGATTCCATTCCGCTGGTAATACAGGCTTCCATTCTTTTTCTTATCATTTTTGTTGATTTCTTGCTTATTTCCTTTTCTTTTGAATTCGATTCCATCTTTAAAAAATCGCTAAATTTGCTGCTGACTCAATTTTTTTTTTAAACCTAAAGACAGATATTAAATGATATTGACTGATACGCTGTGTTTTTTAAATTTCTGAAACTGATATCATTTTTTTTTTGTATTTTCTAATTAATAACGTTTTTATTTAATATCAGCCGATATTATTTTCGTACGGGTGCTATATATCGTATCGGCTGATACATATCGACCCCTTAAATCCGATACATATCGGCCGATATTATCACCTTAGACATTAGTCATTGATTTTGAAATTCTTAATTTAACGGGTCATTTGAAGCATGTATGCATCAATTAGAAGAATGGCACACAACAATTCAACATGACTAGAATGTATATACATTCATCAGCCATATTTTTTCTATGACGAAGGTGTTTAGATCTAATAGAGTAGCCGACTAATGTATGAGTTATATGCAAGTCTCCCTCCTCATACAAACCGAATAACTCTCTCTCGAGTGATTCTTTGAGATGGAAAAAAAATTAAACTCAAAACTCCTATTTCTTAAAACATCTGCTTTACATCACTTCAACCCTTTTAAATTAATCACATCCATGAGTTAAAAGAAAATCATTTTCTAAAAAAGAAAACCCTTTTACCAAATCTCAAATCCCATCATGGTGGCACTTTGCTTAGGAGCAGCATAAGCGTGTGCACTTAAACAGGGCACATGTGCATGATTAAGTTAATGGTACCTTAGGTTGACCATGCCCTACCTAGAGCCAATAAATTAATTAAACCCCATCACATCCCATCCTATTCCATAAATCAAGTATATTTTAACTTAAAAGGGGAAAGAAAAGGTTAGGGTAGCCACTTTATTATGGTGAGTGCATGATAGAAATGAGGAAAATGGGTTAAAAAGTGAAAGGGAAGTGGCTTGTTGGAATAGTGTATTGTTATAAAATAATGAGAAAAATGGAGGCATGGATTCCTCTTTGAGTATTATTATATTTGTTTAAGTTAATAATTCAAAGCGAAGAGGAAATGGTGCAGTATTTTAGTGGTGTGGGTACGACTATTGTGAAGAGGATTGTGCACCTTTTCAAGCGTGCATGTTATTGTTGGAGAATGCACAAGCAAATGCCTTAGCTATCTTAAATCTATCTTAATGGTAGGTCCAAAACAATTCAATGTGGAATAATTTTATGTTATTCTTCTAATAGTAAGAATCATACACCTTAAAAAAAAAAAATTATTCATTTATTTCTAAATACAGAAATATTTAGATGTATCTTTTAAGATTTTGTAAAATTATTAGAATCACTTTTGAATGTATCAAATATCCAACGGTAGATCTATTATTTTTGCAAAAAAAATTAATATACACTTTGATTTTTTAGACAAATGTTTCAAATAGTGTCATATGAAGTAATCCTTTATCATTAGGATGGTAAAATATGATCATTCATATGCCTCAAGTGTTATATTCCATCCGTCCCATTTTAGTTGCCTAATTTGAAATATTTGTATTTTTTAAAGAACTCTCTATATAAGACTAGAACTCCATATGATCTCATCCATTTTCAATACACTTTATACTACTCTAATATAAATGAGACAACTATTTTGGAACAACTCCAAAGTCTATATAAGACAACTAAATTGAGACAGAGAGAATAATAGATTTTTCAAATTAGACAATGTGAAACTCTTTTCTTACTTCACATCCGTCCTCATGTGCAACAGCTCTTAAAAGTCTCGAAGCTTGCATATGCCTTGAAGATTAGTCAAAAGCTCTAAAAAGTCTAAATACCTTGTTTATAAAAAAAAAAGCTCTTCACACATACATGTGATGGCCCCAACCCAGAAGGTCGAGCTCAGTGGGTCAAAAATCGTGTAAATGGGCCACTGTAGGTTTGACTGACAACAGATAGTGGCTAGGGCGTGTGGATGTGGGAAAAGGCCCACATCGCCCAGAAGGATAAATCAGAAGGGGTATGTATGAGGGAACTCACTCCTAACTCAACACAATGCATTTTGGCCCTGTGAGTTTGACCAGGCTCAATACAAAGCCGTGTGGGCCAATATAGGCCCAGAGCAGATAATATTGTGCGGATAATATTATACGAATTGAGTCTGATGAGAGTCGTTACAATACATATCTATATACTTTATGATGTACGTTAATGGGATAGCAAGAGGCACAAGTGTCTTTATCACAGAGGCACGCGGATCAAATCCATATCTATTGTTTGTTGTTACATATTGGATCAGGTACCATCTGACCATAAATTTTAAATTCTATAATTATTAAAGTAGCTTTGATTTATGACAAGAAAACGATTTATTAATAAAAATGAAAAGAATCCCTACTTGTTTATATCCCACTAAAATTAAACTATAAACAATAAGGGCAGTGCCCCCCAAAAGCATCAACCTTGTATGAGGAAGGGACTTGTTGTTCCCTCTACTCTAAACAAGGGGGCATGACACCAACAATACTATTTTCCCACAACCATTATCAAAATACATATATCACTGACTGCTAGATCTTCCCTTCACTGCTTAAGATTCTGCTGCTTGTAGAGTCATAGCCTCTGAAATTTTTTTCTTTTATATGCAAGTTTTGTTCTTTGATTGGGGTGAATTTTCCTTTTCATCACGTTCAATGGACAAGTGCTCAATGCTAAGTGGCAGGAGTTTAGCAGAAGTATTTATATATATAGAGAGAGAGTAAGGAAGAGAGAAATGATGGTTGACATTCTTTCTTTTAAATTAAGTAATTTGTGTATGCTTTCACTCTCTCTTGTTCTTCATTCAAATGCTTTTGAAATACTCAAAGTAAGTTATATAGACTCTTTGTCTCAAATTACTTTTCATATTCCTTTATTTTTCTATTAAATCAAAGCTATATTTATTTTATTTTTAAGAAATAAAAAATTCTAAAATAGAACAAGTATTTTGAGACAGAAGGAGTATAATATATAATTGTAGTGTTAGAGCTTGTTGTATAGAAGTTATGTGATTTAGTATCTTTATTGTATCTAAAATTTAAAATTTAAAATTTGAGTATAATTACTCTTGCCAGTTGAATACATATGAAATAATGTGATTTTTTCTCACTCTTTTTTTTATGATCAAAGTGTTCAACTATCTTAGAGTATCCGAGTGGCATTATGGAGAAAGTGATAATCGCACTGAGGACTTTCACTTTCTGAGGCGAGTTCCTGACCATCACTCTAACCCTTTTGAGTTAGTGATTTTTTTCTTACTCATGCTTATGTTGGTTGTGTCATGTGGAGTCTTAATGTATTAATATTTGCAGATAAGATACATATTGGTTGTACAATTATAATATCACTCCAAATATCGGATTTTAAAAAAAAAATTGGTATTTCACGCCACCAATACATGGCTGAATATCGGCCATGATATCGGCCAGTATTTTATTTTTTTAAAAAAAACTTGCTTTTTTGTTTTTTTATTTTTTAAATTAAAAAAAAAAATAGATCGAGATTACAAAGAAAAAAAATTAAGGAGAGAATTTTTTAACCCCTGGTGGAGTTGACGTCGGAAAACTCTATATTCCAATATGAGACCTTTAAAAAACTATTTTGAATAAATAAAGTTATATTTTAAAAGTTATAAATGTTTAAGAAATTAAACTATAAATTTAAAGTTATTAGGTATTAAAACATGACTTTATAAATCTATTTAAAATAAAATTTAATGAACCCATCTTAAAAATAAAACTTTCTGTCGGGCCCACCGTCAACCCCACATGGACGTGCACGCATACCTCGTGTGCAAGAGTGATCATCCATGACAAGAAATGTTCTCACTCGATGAAAAGGTGGCTTACAGTTGTTCCGATGAAAGAGAATTGTACATAAAAATAGGTAATAATATTGGATAATAAAATACAAAATAGAAATGGTTCATTTAAAAATTGGAATAAAAGGTTACTATTTTCTCTGAAAAAAAAAAAAAGAATTGTAGATTAGAGAGCAGGCGAAAAAATATTCGGATTGAATCATATCAGCCGATATCATTCTTATCCTCTTTATTATTTTATTTTTTTGAAATAACGGTTTGTTTTTATTTTTACTGAATTAAAAAAATGAAAACAGTCCTTTTAAAAAAAATAAAAATTGGAAGACCGATATGCACTTGATATTGGCTAAGATATCGCTTGGGCCCCCATTGATATTTAATAATTATTTTTTAAATTGCCAATATGAATAGTATACGACCGATGCAATAGGTATTGACAGAAAAATCTCAATTTCAAAAACCCGAAATATCAGCCAAGATTTCATCAGTAGTAGGGGTTATAAAAGTCGGGTCAACGGGTTAGGTCAGGTTGAAAAGTCAGAAACCCACATTAAATTCGGGTCGGATTGGGTTGAGAGATTTTTAAGTTAATCCGACTCGACCTGGTTAAAGTAGGTTAAAGTAGGTTCAAAATAGCGGGTCGGGTCGGATTATAATTCGAGTCGGGTCAGATCAAGATGTTCGGGTCAAAAGTTTGAGTCGGATTGGATCGAATTCCATATAAAAACTCGACCCAGCCTGGCCCTATTTCAGCCCTAATAAGTAGTGAAATGGGGTTGCTTAAGCCATCAACAAAACCCACGACGTTCAAGGGAATGAATCCCAAACCATGAAAAGAATGTAGATGCAGCATTCTAACCAGAAAAGATAACTCGTGCAATTAATCCCCAAATTATAAATAATTGAGTTGTAAACATTAATTAATATTAAAAATTGCCTTAATCATGAACTCTTTACCATCCGTGATTAGCGGTCGGATGGTCAATCTCTACCCCTATAGATTGAAGCCAAGATAGATGAAAGATTTAAAAAATAATGACAATTAGTTGTCTGCCTTTCATAAATGGAGGGAAGGGAAACATAAGTATGTATTAATCATGATTTATAGATGGGACCCACTTCCTGTCTTTAAAGTCATGCTAATGAAATGATGAGTTGGGTTCTCTCAACTTCCATGATGATATATATAGAAGGAGAATTCCTATTGTTAAGACCTAAGGGTTGTGGAAGTGAAAAGTAATTTACCTACGCCAATAGATGGAGTTCATAAAATAGGCCATCGGGTTTCTGGGGTGAACCGGTCGGGTTTTCGATTCGAGAACTCAATGAGTTTGGGTGATGTATTTGTATATTTCGGATCAGAACAAGTTGGAAAAATAAAAATTCGTATGAAATTTGAGTTGGATTGACTTGAGAAATTTAAAACAAACCCGACATAATCCGACATAATTCGACTCGGCTTAAGTGCACCAAGTTATAAAACAACACTAGGGTTGATTCGGGTCAAAAATTCAGGTCGGGTCGAGTCAGATTCAATAAATTTTGACATGATTGGGTTTATTAAAATCCGACCTAATTCGACCTGAGTTTCAACCCTATCCTATATTGATATAAAAATTCAATATATTTATTATATACTAGTATTAATAATATAGTTTAGATAATTTATAGATTAGAAAACTGTTGATATATTCAAATTATCAATTGATATTTGTTTATTATTTAAAGTTGAAATTCCAATAACAGTCGATATTAAAAAATCCGGATTTTAAATAGTAAATCTACTTCTACGTAAGATAGAACTATTTCTAGGTGAGTTGTCCACTTGGTTAGTTGGAAAAATGGGCCAAACGTGGGCCTATTAATCTTAAATCCAAATTATTTCAAATGTTATTTATTTTTTAGATTTAGATTCAAATCTTGATTGATATCTATTTTGATACATCTTTCATCATTGAATTGAACGTCATAGATAATTTAATTTAAAAATACTAGTTGGATGTTATTTTGTATAGTTCGACAATTTCTATGATGATCTTTTTTTTTTAGACTAAGGTATCCAACATCCCACTTGAATTTTCTAGACGTCCCACCTGACTAATTCTTAGAACATGTGTTAATCTCTCAATCCACACACACCGAGTACAAAGTTAACAAAAGTGATCATTTTTGTGTTCGACAATTTCTATGATGATCTTTCCTTACATCCATTTATTTATTTTGATTATAGAATAGATGTAACTCTCTTACACGACCCGTCAAATAATTAAGCTTTTAAGTCCTAGGTATCTGCTAAGCTCAGCCTTGGCACGTGCTTATATCTTGTTACTATACCATTTATTTCAAATTAGAAAATTAAGTCACATGTGAGATAGTTAGACTCTATCATCAAATGTAAGTTTTTACTTATATTGATTTATTTTGACATTTTGGGTGCTTCCTTTTTGTATTATTTTTTTTATGGGTATTGGAGTAGTTTTTTTTTATAATTTTTACTAATTATACGATTTATAGGATGAGTTATTAATGGAAACCTTAACTATTTGATTTGATTTCTTTTTAAATTTAAATATCAAAATTTTAATTTTTGAAAATATCTAAATTCAAATTGGAGTATGGCAATATGAATTAGATGCAAATTCAAATTATGCATCTAGATGCAAATTCAAATTATGCATCTAGATGCAAATTCAAATTATGCGTCTAGAAATCTAGTAGATCTTATTTGAAATTGGAATTTGAGAACATGAAATAAATATAGATGCGCATTTACACAGATTCAATCACAATTCGACTCATATACACCCATATTTTAATCTAGATAATTTGGTTTCAAAGGGAGAAAGGGAAAGAGAAGAGATTTCAACTATAGAAACCTTTCACTCAAAGCTCTTTAAAATCCTTGAAGTCCAAGTGTTTCTCCCTTCCTCCTTGAAAGTAAGGCTGCAACTCGAGTTAGGTCAAATTTGATCTGAGAAATCATGTGGGGTAGGTTGAGAAGACGAAAACTTGTATGGAATTTGGGTTGGGTTAGAATGAGGATTTTACAAGTTAACTCGACTCGACCTGATCCGACTAAAATTGATTCAAAATCCGAGTCGAGTCAAAATTCGAATTGATTCGTGTTAGAATTTAGATCGAATCGTATTGAGAATTCGGATCGAATCAAATTTCTTAAAACTTGACCTGAGTTATAGTCCCACTTGAGAGGGTTACCTCGAAACTTCAAAGTTCAAATGTCATTTGCTACTTTTTCTCATGGAATTCAAAACTCCCTCGAAGAGATTACACCCTTCTATACTCAAATGCCCACCAAAAAGAATAGCCAACACATCATGTCCCTCTTTTATTTTATGTTGGACATGAATTTATTCTAAGATGTTTTGGGCTTGAGATATTATAGTATTTTCATCATTATTGATGAATTACTTATACTCTAAAAATAGTTATTACAAAAATATTGAAGATCAAAGTTATTATGGCTTGATCATGAACGCCATGAGTTTAGATCCTTACTTGAACATGATAGAAATTGATAATCCAATATATTGTCAAAATAAAGATGATGAAAAAGCTTCTCTCACAAAGGAATGTCTTTGATTCGATTCATATTCAAATCTCTCTAACTAGTATGTGTGGATTGAGAAATTTCCACATACTCAAAAGAATTAGTCTCACCTTCAATATCAGTGAAGATATGCATGTTACAAATAATAATAATAAAGGATATATTGAATTCAAGGGGTTGTTGTATTACATGTTCAATTATCGATTCCATTCTGTTTTGAGAATGGATGGAATATTATGCTTTCACCAAATAAATGGAATGAAACAGGTAAAATATATTCCATTTTGGGTCATTCCAGAATATTTCATTTGGAACAAGTTTTTTTTGAGCGGAATTAGTGAAAATGTGTCATTATAGCCTTAGTTCTTCCTTTTCTATTTTTTTTTTCTTTTGTTCTTTTTAATGATGCCATTTTTTTCACAACCATAAAATGTTCAACCGTATATATTAAATTAGGTTTGATGGATTATAAGTAAACTAGATTTCAACTTGCAATTCAATCTCTAGCGGGTGTTTTTTTTTTAAAGATCAAGGAATTTAAGCATTCCACCTTATTAACATTTAAAGGACATGTAAATCTCTCTCTCTTCGTATATGACAGTATATGTAACGACCCGACCCGAATACAGGGCTTAGGGCTTGACTCAGTGTGATATTGTCCGCTCTGGGCCTCGCACACAAGCGAGCCCGCACGGTTTTACATTTGAGGCCAGGCCAGGAAAACGCGTCACATGAGTAAAGTAAGCCACCCACACTTAAATCCCTCATCTTTTTCCCCTTCACTACCAATGTGGGACTCTTCCCACATTGGTAGGTAGGGGTTTTACAGTATAAAATATGATTTGTTTTGGCATTTGAGAGAGACTTGATCTTAACACTTTCTACGAACAAAAATAGAAATTGATCATCAAACTAACCCTTTAGGGTTGATTACATTTTTTTTATAAAACATGATAGAGGAAAATGGGATTTATAAAAAAAAAAAACAATATTTTACATACAAATGAGAATTTAAAATGTCAATTTAAATAGAAATTCTGAAAATATTCTTGATGACGATGAGAACCAATTAGAAAGGGGGCAATCAATGTAATTTGATTAAAATACGGGACTAAATGTGGAGAAAATCTAACCCATGGTTCGAACCCAAATGGGGGCGAGTCAACCAAGGGACACCTCTGTCATTACATCTTTATTTAATCCCCTTTGCGTTCTCTCTTCACACATCGTCTTCCTCCATTATCTCTTCAACTCTCTCTCTCTCTCTCTCTCTGCAGATTCCACGATTTTTTAGAGAAGCTTCTGAAATTTCTCTTTCATTTCAGTCCCATTTCTCCTTGATTTCTCTATGTAAGTGTCCTCATCTTTCTTTGATGCTTTTACTCTCTTCATCTGATTCAGACCGATCGAAGTCTTCTCTCTGTCTATTTCTCTAGGTTTATTTTTTTAATCCATTTCTTGTTTTGAAATCTATAAGAATTTGGGTTGTCGATGTTTTTCCCTTTCTTTGAAGTATCATTTTATTATTTCTACTATTGTTATTATTATCGGATATCTTTGGGTTTCATGGGTTTCTTGTTTCTACTCAGAAGCTCATATATTTATTCTGTTTGGATGCATGGAAAGGGAAATACTTTCATGGAAAATAAGCATTAGCTACCAAAATTGGTAAAATAATCCATTTCATTAAGAAATTGTTATTATTCAAGAAGGTATTTTCCTTCATCAATCAAACGGAGCCCTTGGAAGAAAGACTTCTTTTTTTGTCAAACAGAAGCATGGAAAGGATTTTTTTTTTTTTTTTTTTAAATAGCTATTTTTGTTACTATAATGAGTAATGTCTTGAATAATTTTGGTAAAAAAATATTATTTTCTGGAAAATTTTACAATTATTCCTCAAGAAATTACTTTTGGTGCATTTAAACAGAGCAAAGGGAATTATTTTTCTGAAAATTGGCCATTTTAACAAAAAACCATATTTTAGATTTTGTTTGGATGTAAAGGAAAGTACTTGTTTTGGAAAATGCATTTGAAGTGAAAAGGGTTTGTAATATTTTTGGTTAAAAATGGTTATTTTCCTGTAAATTACTTTCCATTCCATGCATCCAATTGGAGCTTAGGGTTTTGCAATAATTACTGCATTCGCATTATTTTTACTTTTCTAAGCAAGATGATGTGTTGTTTTGCATCTACATTTCTCATTACTTGGCTTGGTTTTTAATCTCCTGTTGTAAATCCATTGTGTTTATTGGGAAGAAATGGTTGAGATCTTCGTGTGTATGATGCAGATTTTGATTGGCAGTGGTAACAGCATGCGGTGGCTGAGTCTGTCTGTGGATGTGTTTAGGAAAATCATCTCCTTGAACTTGTACTGCAGAGTTATCCTATAACTATCCCCTCCCTGTCATCTTCAAATCTTTTTCTTCCTTGTTCATTCCATGACATCAAAACCATTTGTCCTAATCCTTTGCTATTTCCGCCGTGTCAGCTGAACCAACTGAATAGAACTATGAGAAGGGCCATCAGGAATCAATCCCCTGTTTACACAAATACTACATTTGACTCATCCTCTTAATTGCTGCATCTCTTAATTTGGTTTTCAGTAGTTTTTAGTATCTGGGTGGGATCAAGGGGTGTCTTTTGAAGGCTGTCGACGAAGTAATGGTGTGCCAAGCAGCAAGCCAAACAAGATTTCGAGCATTGAAACATGAGAATGGGATTGCTGGGAGCACGACTATTATAGTTAGAGTCATAGCATGCTTTCAACCATTGCATGATTGTCAGGTTAGCTCTTGATTTGTATCAGCTGCTGGCTATTTCACATGACTTACTAGAGGCTCTGATGTTCTTACAATGCTTGTCTTTGTTTCTTAGGCTGAATACTTCCGCCATCTACTCAAACCTGTTACGTAGATTTCTACTCAAATCTCTTGGTGTTGCTGTGAGCTGTTGAACATTGATACTATCATCATTCGGTATGTTATGTAATACTTAGCTACTCAATTCTGCATTTGAGGGAGGAGAACTGCGATGGATTACTTTTCAAGTTTTCTATTAAGCAGCTAATTCTCTTTTCCAAATTTTTGTTGCAAGATTTGGTGGAGTGTTCTCCACTACTTCTCCCAGAAGCCTATAGAGAACATTTGGCTCCCTTGCCTGTGCTAGAGACTCACTTTCATGGTACAAAAACTGTTAAATTAGAAGACCCCGATTTTAACTTCACCTGGAGGAGAACCACCCTTCCCCTTCGAGTTCTCCAGAGAATTCCTGCTTTTGAATTCTTCTCATCCAAACACCGCCTAAGGATGGTCTTCTTTAGCAATGTTTTGAGAGAGGATGCTGTTGCACCCATATCAACATTTGTAACAATTCAGGTTCTAGCTGAATTGATTATGGCAGGGTGATGTGTGCAGGGAAATGGCACCTCACCTTCTACTGCTTCTCCTTTCCTCAGCCTTTAAAGTTTCATCCATTCTACCAAAATACACATGTCACTTCCTATGTAGGGTGCTTCTCGAAAGGGCCCCAAATGTGTTAGTTTTGAAACTTATGAAGATCTTTACCTCTCATTCTATGGCAGGATTGCTTCTCGTCCTTTTAGTTGAATGGGAAAGGAGTTTGGGTCTTGGCTCTATTGGCAGCATTATCAATGGCAGTCGCCCAATCTGAACTGTGGGAGCTTTTTGCCTAATTTAGAGCAACAGAATATTACTAATCCAAATGCATATCCTGATCATGCGAACCCTCGCATTTGTTCTTTCTCCGCAAGCAAAAATGCTGCTGGCTTTATGGTTCCTGATGATATGGAGTCATTTTGTGGAGATGGATTGCAAGCATGGGTTTCCTGTTATCCCCAGCAAATGTTTACTCCGGCTCCAAAAGCTGTTCCTGGGGAAAAGTTCTATGTATCTCAAAGTGGTGAGCCTTCAGCCAATCAGAAGAGGTTCCTGGGTTTTGATCGGTCAGGGAACCGAAAACATTTGGTTTCCAGCTCGACTATGCATCTTTCCAATGACTCATACTTATCAAACCTGAAAGCATTTGATGCTAGAAGGTCTCATCCTGAACGACCAATCGACAAAGATACTCTTATCTCTAATTCCCCCGGAAAGGGAAACTGGCACGGGTCGGATAAAACCCATGAAACAGATGCATTAGGTTGGTCTGGAAGCGAGATGCATGAAGATACAGAAGAAATTGATGCATTGCTATACTCAGATGAAGAAGAAGAAGAAGAAACTAGCACAGGCCATTGCCCTAGTGAAATGACTGCATACAAGGGGAATGCCGACTATGACAGTCCTGAAGTAGCTAGTTCTTTCACACTGACCAAACGCAGGAGAAATGAAGTAGACAATGACCCGTTAGTGATGGATATGGCAAATTCATTAAGAGAAGGGGATGACAAGGATGATGCTCAGTCAAGCTGCATAAAGGGCAGGGCTGAAGGAGGGGAAGGGTCATCTGTCAGCAAGAGGTTGAAGAAGGCAAGGATTCACGAGACGTTGGGCATATTAAGGAGCATTATTCCCGGTGGGAAGGGTAAGGATGCCATGGTCGTACTCGACGAAGCTATTCAGTATCTAAAATCCATGAGGCTGAAAGCTAAAACCTTGGAACTGCTACCTTGATGTAGCAGCAGCAGGTGCTAATGGGGGGTAGGAAGAAGGTTGGTTTGATGTCAAGCTGTTGTGTATCCACAGGATGAGACATAGGACTTCTATGATTAAAGTAGAAATGAGTAGTTATCCCTGGTGGGTAAAGAAAACAAAAAAAAAAAAAAAAAAAGGTTTATTATGGTGGGAGGAATGGGTGGCATGATGGTCTAATAAAAGGAGGGAAGAGTGGGAAAAAAGAGAGTTGGGTGGGTTTGGTCATTGGCGTGTGGTGGGGTTGACTAATGAATCATTTGTTGGGCTTTTGAGGGTGGAATTTGCATGCGTGTGCATGGCTGCACGCTCGATTTGGTCTGGTGTTGAGGGATGGGGCTGGGACCCCTTACTCTTACAAATATCTTATCAGTCACTTCTCTTTTATTTTTTCGATTAATCGGGGCACGTACAAGTCTCTCTACCCACATATCAGATAATTCTACAGTGAGTGATCCTTTGAGTAGAGTAAAAATTGAACTCAGGACTTTCACTTCCTGAAACGGATTCTCTCACTTCTCTTTTAAGGCCTATTCAGCGTATTTGTTTTTGTGCTCTTCCTCTCTCCTCTTTCCTTCCATTGGTTGTTACTTGCTACTTGCTCCTCCTAACGTTGGGTTGGGTTGGGTTGGGTTGGATTGGCTTGCCTCGGCTCTTAAGAAAGCACCTGTCCCTACACTTCCCAAGGGCATTAGATTTGTCTCCATCTTGATATGTTAGAACTACATCGACTAGTTGACTCAGTGCGAAGACTTGAGTGGTGGTGCCATATCAATTGAGTTGACTCATAAGGGCAAATTTGAATATAAATATATACAAGGGAATGTATGTATATTGGTTTCATCAGCGCACTATGTCATGTCCAATGCTTTGACGATGTCGTGTTCACCTACCTGTATCTTACATATTTATATGTTTAGTCATTACGTGTTGACGTGCAAGTCTAATATTTCATGGCATGCTCTGAATTATGATGTGTGAGTTGAGAGAGAGAACGAATGGGGTCCCCCCACTAATGCTCTTAGATGCATACTGTCTGTCCCATGGCCTCTGTTCTGTTGTCATGTGATTTTTCTTTTATAATTTAATAAGTGGCATGTTTTGAGGTCAATCAATCATATTAAGTGAAAAACATTTTGTAAATCTAGTAAACATAAAGCTTTTTTTTTTAATAGCCTTCTTGAATTTGAGTTTGGGAGTCTTTATTTTTATTTTTTGAAAAATATTATTTTTAGAGTTACTTATCTATTTTAGTGTTCTGATATCAAATGAACAAAATTTTATTTTAAAAATAAACTCTTGGATTTAAGTAGATTTTTGAAATTACATTTTATTCAATTTGAGCAATACACTTTAAATATTGCAAAATTATTAGAGAAAAAGGCACACTAGCTCCTTCGAAACTATCGGCTGCGTTTGGATGTAAGCTAAATTTTATTGGGGTTATCTTGAGTATTATCAATGTCTTTTGTTTCAAAAGGATTTTCAAATTTGGGGTTAGCTTGAATATTAAAATGTTTTTTGTTTCTAAAGGTTTTTCAAAATCAAGGCGGTATAAATAAAGGTAAAATATTGACTTTTTATCTTTATCTTTAGTTATCAAACTAAAATAAGGACGGACAATGCCGCATTCGTCTTGTATCCGTCATCCAAACACAGCCATGGTAAGTGGTAACTGAGCGTGGGGAGGGGATGGACCCGCCCCCTCCAACGCTAGTGCCTCTACTTCAATACTTTGGCCCTGTTGCTGGCTTGCTGCTACCTCACTTTTCTCATAATGAAACATGACAATCTTTTCATGGTGAAGTACCAATAAGGTGAAAAGCCACAACAGCCTACTTGTTTATAATACATTTTAAGTCTATTAATTGTTTATGTAATAATTTAAAGAGATTATTTTATAAAATATATAAAATCACTTGATTTATGCTAAATAACATATAGAGTTGAATTTTCTGACAATTATTAAATTTTTTTCTCCAATCAATTAAATATAAATATTTAAATAATTTTTTATAATCAACACATTTACAATTTGTGCTTTAGGGTTAGGGCTGTAACTCGGGTCGGACGGGTCGGATTTCTTAAAATTCAACCCAACCGAGTTGATATATATAGGAATCCGACCCGACCCAATTCAAATTTTCAATCCGAACTTCACAACCCGACCCGACTCGACTTCTAACCCGAATCAACTCGAATTCTGACCCGACCCGACCCGACCCGAATTTCATGCGGGTTTTTATCTTCTCAATCCGACCCGACCTGTTGACTCAAAAATCTCGACCTGACCCGCATGATTTCTCGGTCGGGTCATGTGGGTTGGGCCAAAACCCTGACCCGAGTTGCAGCCCTACTATGCTTTAGTTTAGTATAATATATAAAGGGTGGCCATTTAGACACTATTTTTTGAATTTTAAGGTGAAATTATCATTTTTCCTTCAGTTTTTAAAAAAACTGAAATCGGGTCTCACCATCCATCCGAACGGTTATTTCAATGTAAAATACGTTCCTTCGGATGGTCTTATGAAGTCTGTGGCTGTGGAGAGAGATTTTCAAACAAGATCGTTTCTCGACTGATTTCTACAAACAAGATATCAAAATTCATCTACTCTGAATTTTATGAACTCCGAGACTGATTTTAATTGAAAATGGTATAATTTTGGACTTAAAAAATCGTATCCAAAGAATTAAAGAAAAATGACATTCCCTCTTGATTCTTTGGGTACGATATTTTAAGCTCAAAACTATACCATTTTCATTTAAAATCAGTTTCAGAGTTCATAAAATTCTAGATGAATTTTGATTTCAGAGTTCATAAAATTCTAGATGAATTTTGATACATTGTTTGTATAAATCGATCGAGAAACCATCGCTGGCAACTGTAACATTTGTACGTTTGGCTCAGATTTTCAAACGAGGCGGTTTCTCAATCCAATTTCTACAAATAAAGTATCAAAATTCATCTAGTCTGAACTTTATGAACTCCGTACTGATTTTAATTGAAAAAAAGTATAGTTTTGGACTTCAAAAGTTGTACTCAAAGAATTAAGAAGGAGAGCATTTTTTTTTTTAATTCTTTGAGTACAATTTTTTATGTCCAAAACTATACCATTTTCACTTAAAATCAGTCCCGGAGTTCATAAAATTCAAAGTAGATAAATTTTGATACATTGTTTATAGAAATCGGTCAAGAAACAACCTTATTTGAAAATCCCTATCCACAACCCACAAACTCCATATGACTGTTCTACAATCAGTTGGATGGTCTCGCAGTCCGAACAAACAAAAATGAATTGAATGTTCATTCAGACGATGAGACCCAATTTCAGTTTTTTAAAAAATCGAAAGTCAAAATGCTAATTTTACCTTAAATTTCAAAAAACGGTCTCTTAGCAGAAAAACACGGTGTCTAAATGGCCACCCTATATAAAATAAATAATTATATTAAGAGAAGGAAGATGGTGACTCAGCCACGTCAGCTTAGAGTTTTCGCATGATCCTGACCTTAAATCTGATCAGTGAAGCTAGTGTAGGAGTAACTCTAGGAATGCTGCATGCAGAATAATAAACCAACATGACAATAACCGAGTCTGAAGCGAAAATAAGGGAGGATCAGTCCCTGTGGTTTAGATAGAAACTCATCTGTGTTTGTTTGAAAAATTGTCTGTTTCAGACACCCTCTTACATCTATGTTCGACATTTTTAACAAAAATGTCCTTACGTTAGAACAATAGAATTTAGGAGATCTTGCTTTGTAAGACGTCGGGTCTAATGTTATTAGAACCGAATCGGGTCGCAGTCGAACAATCAGTTTGACTGTGACTGTCTCCTCAGCAATTCGGTTCAGAAAAAAACCTTCAAAGATGCTAAACCAAAAAAAAAATTGTGATAAACTACGCTTCATCACAGTTTTATGCAATAAACGTTCGCTCTTAAATTTTTTATTTACTTGAAAAAGAATCGAGGAAACGGAAGGAAAGAGCAGAAAGAAGAAAGGAAGAAGCTTACCACCCTTTAATCCCCATTGCAGAAGATGAAATCGGAGGAACCTTAAAACCATTTTGAAAGGGCCTATTTTGTCTTTTTCTGAAGAGGATTATTTTGTTTTTTTGTGTTTTTAGTTACACTTCCCTTTTTTAGTTTTAGGTATTGATATTTACACCACAAAATTTACTAACCTCACACCACTTTTTTAAGTTTTGGGTATAGATATTTACACCACAAAATTTACTAACCTCACACAACTTTTTTTCAATTTCTAATTTTCAAATTTATCCTCTTTGAAACAGTGATTCCTTGCCATGTTTATTTTTAATGGTTAATATATTAATGAAAAAGAGGCACCAAAAACAAAAATAAGAAAACAACATAATAAGCCCACACACTCATACACCCACTGGCCACACAAACACTGGAAGCAACACTAAAAGAAGAAGCTAAGCTATATCAACACATTCTTTTCAAGCTCGTAATTATGTCATTCATAGAGATATTTTTTAGTTCCACTAGAGAGGAAGTCCAAGATGCACACTTGACAAAAACTCTTCTCGAAACTGTTTCACTCGATTTAGTCCAGGCTTTAAAGATTCTGTTGTTGCATTCCCACTATAAGCTCTACACTATGACAAAGCTAAGCGCCGTAGAGAGGAGAACCTTGGAGAAACCGAAATATGTATATTTATGAGATGGATATATATGTGTTGTTTCTCTTCATTGAGCTGATTAGCTCACTTACAGATTTCAGAGACTCCACTTGAGGAGAGTCTTGACAAACCCGAGAGGCGACATGGATTGATCAAAGTCCTGATGCTATCAGTCTGATAGACCCTTATATTGTATTGATAGAGAAACATTTACTTTTAGGATTTGTAATATTTGAGAATATGTATTTAAAACCCCCTTTGGTTTATGGATTTTGTATTAACCGTCGAGTTAGGTTCATTGTACCTTTACGCTTCTGCATTGTGTGATTGGGATTCACATGTAGAAACGCTTGATATTGCGTTGATCACGTGGGAAATGTGATTGAGAATGGTTTGAGTACAAAAAAAATTTCACATGTCACTGGGTGTGGCGTGACACAAAGAAAGAAGGAAAACAAAGGAGTGAGGAGAGAGGAGAGACGAGAGAGGGAGACGACAGAAGAGACACATTTAAACGACTGATAAAAATTAGGAGAGAGAGATAGAGATATCGGCCGATATCTCAATAGCAACAAATTTTTTACCCTTGGGTGTCCCACTTGATTTCAGAATTCTTGAGTTCCTACCACCAAAAACCCTGTTACTAGGAGTTTAAAATTCGATATCGGCCGATATTTTTTTTTAAAAAAATGACCGATACGGCCAAAATAGCTGCATATCGTTATCGGCCAATATATCAACATATCGGTCGAATATTCGTATCGGCCGATATTTGGGCCCCTTGCCTTCTACAATGCAATCAATCCCACCTATTTTAGCCAAACTATTGTATCGTCCGTATGATTATAGTATCAACGATTATGACCATGTTTTAAGTTGAATATTGCATTGAGTGTGTGTTTTAAAAAGGTTTAGATTCAAGATACTCATTTCTTTTTTAATGATATTTGTCAATTTCAAATATTTTCCTCAAAAATTCGATCATTTTGAGTTACTTTTATCATTTTTCTACTTTCGACTTGAGATAATTTCAAATTTATGATTTTTTAATGAAATAATATTTAATGCTTATATAATTCAATGGAGATTATTAATGTGATTGCCTATAGCTTGTAAGGTGTCAGTGCATTTTTCCAAGATTTCTTTTGTAAATAAAAAAAAAAACCATTTTTTTAAGATTCTTCCAGATTTTGAGTTCCTTATAGAAAAACGAATGAAATGTTATACACATATTTCTACCATTAAATGAAGAGCACTTCATGTGATAGATATAATTTTTTAGAGTATTCATGTAGTTTTTCTAATATTTCTAACATTTTCATAAAACTCAAAAATTTCAACAATAAAAAATTTATAAATAGTAATAAAAGGTACATGTCACTAAGAGATGCTTGAGAATATAAACTTCATATAGGTGTTTCCTCATATTGGTTTTTTATTTTCTAAACTTTTTAAACATTTTTCAAAATTTTAAGACATACTTTATTCATATCAAAGTTTCAACTTTCAAAGGTCTAATAATCCATAAAAATGAAAATTATTTTAAACAAAAATATACTTGCCCTAAGTTTTCTATTTTTCTCATATTAAAACACGGTTTGGTCAAAATTATGTTTAATTCCAATATTTTTGGTCTTTTTGGTAAAACCCATTTTATTCAAAGAATGAAATTTGCCAAATGGCATTGGCACGAGAAGAGACATTTCAAAACTCGTACCATTCTCATTTAAAAGGTTGTTTCACAGAATTCAAGTAGAATAGCCATTTTGAAGTGTCGTGATTTCACTACTACAAGAATGAAGAATTAGTCTAGATGACATGGGCCTATTTCAAATTGTGCTTCCAAAAAAAAAAAAAAAAACAGATTGATTCATTATCAAATCCTCAAGCTGAGGGTGGTATCAAGTTACTAGTTCTAAAACTGAGTCATACGATTCAATGTACAACAGCTCTAGCTCGTAGGATTCATGTCATAATATGGAGTTTGAGAACTCACTTGGAAAGGAACCTCGAAATCAGTTTTTCTACTCAGATCACTAGAATCAATTGACTAAAGCACACTGCATCAGGACTTGAGAGCATGGCTGTAATTCACAGAATAGAACACCTATTTAGTCCTAGAGCTGTGAAGATTCTTCTACCCGAAGGCCACAACCGAGCAAACAGGCCAATCGGTTCATCTCTAGAAGATGTCTCTGCTTCATCTGCGGTTGAATTTAAATTCTCATCTTCATGTTTTTCCTCTTGTTCCTCTTCTATATTCTGTTCTGTCGAATCATTTCCAACTTCAGCAATTTCTCCAGGCTTTTTGTCAAACAGTCCTTTGAATTGTTTCTGAACCCTTTTGTTGACATCCTGTTTTGAGAACACATGCAATGATTACATTTAAGAAAATTGGATACCACATGCCAAAAATGTAATGATTTGGATTTTAAATGCACCTGTTCCTTCTGCTTCAGCTTCGTAAGGGCAGCAGTGGCATCGGGTTCTGAGGATTTGTCACTGCTTATCATCTAAGTCATCCAGAAGAAAGATGTGTTGCAAGGATCAAGAGATGTTAAAGCAGGATGAGTGTAAAAAATGAAAAAAAAAAAAAATTACCATTTTGAAATCACTCCTTGCTTCATCAAAATCTCCAGCGGACATGTATGCAATACCACGGCGATAAAGAGCTTTAACATGTGCAGGGTTTGTGTCTAATACCTGTTTTGTTGCGTTCAGAGAAACAAATCAATATGCAGAAGAACAGGTCTAGATACACTATCTCAGCATCAGGAAGGCCACAGATTAAAAAAAAAACCACACAAAAGAAAGAGAAAAAAGAAGAATAATTCGTTCTTCATTCTCAAGTCGCTGCACAGCCTTAAAGGGGACTGTAATTTTAAGGATAAGAAGACTCGCAAATAAAGAGCACTAAAAAATACTTTAGCTCATCATACCTTATTACATGCTTCAATGGATTTCTTGCATTCACCCATTTTCTGGTAGCATGCTGCAACATTTAGATGTAATGCATTCTGGAAGCATCAAAAACAGGAGAAAATGAAATTAACACAGAGCAGCTTGTGCTTTAATGGCTTGAGAATCTGCAACTTAATTGGATATATCTGGTTTTCAATTGAACTAATCAGAATTACAATTCTCCAATGCCAAAAACATTCACATAACCAACCTCACCTGATGCAAGAGTAATTAATGACACTACAATTATTGTTTTCATGCTCATGCTAAAATAGGTGGTTTGGAGCAAATGAGTTTAGGCTGGTTAGAATTTATATAAAAATACTTACTCTTGAATTCAAAAAGATCTTTCCTTCATCATCATCTTGTGGATTAACATGATTATACTCCCGAAGAATCTGTTAAGCACGTAGCAGATGTCATCACATAACTTAAAGAGGGACTATTCACCACTTCAGTAAATCAATTTGATTTTGAGTTTTAAGTATGCTACAGGATGGGTGGGAATATTGATGGCAGCTCTCTGGAAGAGAAAACTAAAGTCATTTTTGTTTATTACTACATCTATGCACATCAAATAAATAAATGAGTTCATTAAAATAAGCATGCCTTCTCATACTTCGCCTTAGCAAGTTCGTATTTTCCCTCTTTGAATAGCCTGTTCCCCTGTAAATTGACAAAGGCATTTCATGATTAGAGCTTCTTGCACTAGAATTTTAACTGATAATATCTCACTTATAAGAAATTAGACAAAGCTATGCATCAAAAGCAGGAAACAGCATGTCAAGGACTTGGTAAATTTTATGGATGTCATTCACCAAACTTTTTCCTTTTCCTTTCTACTGATAACAATAACATATTATTGAAAATTGTTGATTGCAACTTTTCAAAAAAAAAATAAAAGATCTTGATTGCACACTGGATGCTCTGAATCCTTTTATAGTTACAAATGACAACCATATGGGCGTGGACTGCAGAGTTTCAAATCTAGTGGTTAGCAAGGGTTATATATTACACTGGTTTCCAGCTGTGAACTCAGAGACTCATTTTTGGGCCCACTCACAATTATGGGGATATTGACGGGTTTCAAGAGGATCCTGGAAAATAATAAACCACAAAAAACCTTCTGCGGGATGGTTACCAATTTCCCAAGGATGTGTAGGATGGATCCTAGGTAGGCTTCACACAGAAACTTAAGGATCCTCCTCAGAAATTCTTGTGCATTTTCAGGTGCTGTGGTGGGGTAGGAAGGACTTTCCAAGGCGAACCTTGCAAATAACGAACAATTAGGTCTTTGAGACCTTTTTGAAATGAAAAGGGAGAGTTGGGCAAGGGTTACAGGTCAGGAGAACAAGATAAAGAGAGAATCGCCAGTGCAAAGACCATCAAGTTTTCTCCACATGCTTGGATTGATTTACCAGTGGGAAGGGTAGAGAATTGAAGTTGTTCAACCTTGGCCCTCAACCCATCATCCTCATCCAACCCTTTCCAATGAAAATACCTCCTAGATGAATAGACCCTAAATGACGCAGTCAGGAGCTTGCCTTGCCCATCGACTACCTCTGTTGGATTCTCCATGATCTCAATCATTACGTACATCTTCACAAATTGTAAAGCTGCACAGATGCAGATACATTTAAAGATTGCAAAGCCCCTGTTTGACGAAGGTTGTTACAACCAAACAGTGAAAAAAATTACTAGGAACTGAATAGACTCGAGCATGAAGTTTTTTCTTGTCACAAAGCTGTGTGAGTGGAATGTACAGTTCTCATGGGTATGAAAGCCTAGATCGATGTACAGGTGTTTTGCTTTTTATTTATTTTTTCTTTTTTGGCTGCTGCTGTTTCTGTCTTATGCTGAGGGTAGAAGTAACGAAAGCCATTTGTCTGGTACTACAACTGAAATATATGCATAGGAAGGAACCAAAGAATCGGTTCTTGATTGCTGTCACTAAGCACGCATCTCATCTATTCACATGTGTTCACAGCACTGCTTATACATCTGCCATTGCTTTTCTTTTCCTGTTTTTGCTATTGCTATTTTATATTCATGTTTGCATGGATTGACACCCTAATGAGGAGTTAAATTTTTTGGAGGTGCATCAGTAGCTATCCAGGCTGCGTCAATTGTATCCTGGAGTGATTGCTAATGCACTTTAACTGGGGCCTGCCCAACCATGGGGAGGGTGGTGCATAGTTTTTTCATGTGGATAAGAGCCAAATGAGGGAGAGGATGGGGGGAGGGGAGGAGAAGGGGTGCACTAAACAACTTAAGATCAAAGGAGACATGTATGCAAGAGTTAGAGAGAGGGAGAAGGAGGGGGGGAACTACACAAATTTAAATCAGAGGATACATGCATGCAAGCAAACAAGGGAGTGAGAGAGAGCATGCAAGCGAGCGAGGGAGCAAGATAGTGCGTGTGTGTGAGAGAGAGAGAGAGAGAGAACTATTGGGTATCAACATTCTCCAGTGATAGGTAGCTTCCTTGATATTGTTCTATTCCGAAATGGTATTAAGCATTGGATTTTATAAACATGTTACCAGGTGGGCCCCATTTAGATCAGACGACAAGTTAGTTGCAGTTTGATGCTAGGGGGAGTCTTTCATATATAAACACATGCAACACTTTATATATACACGCATGCAACAGATGAAGTTGTATTTTCTTTCTTGAAACCAGAGAAGGATTTGCATATTTCAGACATTGTGACTTTTTCACATTCTACCAGCTACTAATCAGAAAATAAATTCCCAAATAGCCTCATGCTTGCAGGAATATCCATTAGAAGGCTAAAATGTTATGCTAAATTGATAGTGTACCGTGTTTTTTATTTTGTCTGCTTCATCCATTATACTTTTGAAGTCTAAACCAGTCCAATCCTGCAACAAATACAACCAACTATAAAAACAAGAAAATGTACACCAAAAATGTTTATGAGAATTATATGAATAAGAAAACATAAAAAGGCATTTTATAAATAACTGGAAACATAGTTTCTTTTTCCAAAAAAAAAAAAAATCATTTGACCCAAGTTATCATGGTCAAAGAAATTAGCATTGTCCAATCTGGAATTAGTGTTGGAAATCATTAACCCTTTGCACAGTCTGAGAATGCACCATAGCTGATGAACAAATGTCAGTAATGAACTATGTTGCATGGACACTTCAAAATGTGTGATGTACCCATGTTGGACACTTATAGGCACTTGTACCTATCCATAGACAACTCTAGTCCTTTTTAACATTGTTTTCTAAGATAATTAAAATATTACAACATCTTTTCTCCCATAAAACCTACTTTATATATTAATATATTTGTCACCTAAATCTTTAGAGTAAAACTAGTACATTATTTGCTACTGTTGTTATTTTCACAACTTGTTTTCATTTAAAATTACCTTTATATTATTATTTAAATATGGTGCAGTGCCCCTTTTTTTTTTAGTTGTCCGTGTTGGACCGACACTTGTAACAGTACTTGTGCAACTTCGTTAATCAAGCATTCAGTGGCATAAAAGGATGAGTCTCACACATGAAATACAAGAGCAAGACTTCATTCCATAGGGCTCAATCCTTTTATTTGACACCTAAAACTGCATCATCTCACGTGCAATATGAACGAACCAACACAACAAGCAATGTATAAAAATGATCTAGTATGCAAAAAAAGCAACGATTACTTGCTGTAACGGTTTCAAACTTGTCCAACAGTAAGAAAATTTGAGATACTATAGCATAGTTAATATTAAACAGTCAATCTTTGTGTCTAGCTTGCCATTAGTCCATCTAGCATCTTTCGGTTGGGGTCTACCACGTGGGTTAGACCGCTTGGGTTATATTTGATAGTCTCGAAGGCAGTCAACGTGTCAGCAATTCTTCTCCCATTATCAATTCTTGTAAATCCTTTGCTCTTTTTCCTTCTGGTTCGAAAGGACCAAGAAACCCCGTCCACCAAGCCAAGACCCCTTTGAGTTCCAATTGGGAACTCATCAGAGTGAGTTCTGTAGCCTCTACTGGATCCAAAAGCAGCAATAGCAACTGTTTCAGTTGATCATGGAGAGGAAGCGAAAGCTCACTCAACCACCGGGAGAGGAAACAGATTCACCAGCACCGCTCTGTGGGCTTCTATTCCTGTTCTAGAGCTAGTAGCATCCCTCAAGATAACTACCTACCCTGCATCTCACCTTTTTCCTACTTTCCCCCGCACGCACCTTGTGTCTCTCAGAACAAGCCAACCCCCCTCCTGGCTTTGAGGCTCGAGCCCTTGATACATAGCTGGTCTTTAGCCAGTTTCTAATCTTCTTACCCTTCCGTGGTAAACAACTATAGAAAATATTCTCGGGACTGATCAAGGTTATACCTGCTTTAATTGCTTCAATAACAACCAGATGAGGAACCTTTTAGGACACATGCGAACAATCCATATAAAACCTCTACATGATCTTCGCATGCTATTATCTTCCTAATCCAACCGTCCTCAGTAGGGCTCACTATCTATGCCGGATGCTCTTTGGTGCTACCTTCCCGGTTAGCCCTGCCTACTATTGAAATAAAATAGAAAATCAGATTTATTGAAAGGATCACCTAAAACATCATTGTCAAGGTCAGTCATCAACCCCTTCCCTGAAAGACGAGGGTTCACTTTAGTGAGTGTAGTGAGGCTTACTGACCGGTATATTCTGGGCTTCTCGCGCATTCCAATGGAATGTGGTCTTGAATTCTGACCCATGTGGTCGTCTTTATTTGTTCCTTTCGGAGTTCTAGGGGGTGGTATGAATAAAGTACCTAAGCTCGAGAAGTCTCGAGGGGAGAGCTCCTTTCATAGCTCGACCAGTGAGTTCCTTCTATGCTCTAAGTGAAGTCGTGTAGTCTCCCCGAAGAAGTCCTCCTCGGGGAGGACTTCGAGTGTAGAACCCTCCTAATGGGTTGAAGACCATATCAACTAGTGTTCCATCTTGCAAATAAGGCATATCTTGTCTAGGCAACATTTTGGAGATGATGCCCTTATTCCCATGTCTTCCGTATGGTTTATCACCTACTTTGGTTTCACATTTATGTAAATTAGATACATGAATCGGAGAAGCAAGCGAAAGTGATTTATGATCTCACATGCTTAGGAAATAAACAGTTCTGTTATTTTCCATACATGGTGTAAATGAACATTTCTTTTATTTTCCATACATGGTCCAACCGAAAGAAAGAAGGAAAGATTTTGGGTGTATGAGAGGATATTTTATTCCTAACATTTGGAAGTCGCCATTTGACTGACGGATTGGAAGGAATCAACAAATGTGTTAAGCTTAACACAGTCTCGGCGAAATCCGTACCTCAGAAGAACAACTATTTGGGTCAGCTCCTCCTCTGAGGAGACTTTTTCACCTCCCACCACCAAAAAATTCTTCTAGCCCGTTGAGCTACTAATAGGAAGGGTACCCCTCTTCTCCGCCTAGTAGGAGAGTCGAATCTCGCTGAAGTTTCACCATCCTGTGGTCACGTCAGTCTCTACATCATCCCCTCACCTTTTTTTATTGGGCTACCACTCTAAAATCCAGACTTCAGAGGCTATCCTCTAAAGATATATTTTCTTCTTGGTGGATGTTTATTCTACTTCTGCATTACTTTCTTTCTCTCTGACTCGAATTTAGTCTGAATGCAATCTCCCTCGCTGTAGCAAGCGAAAATTGAGTTACTTTCAGCAGCTGACGGGGCTCTAATAAATTAGGATAGGCTAAGGATACTCAGTTTTTGAGCAAGCATGATATATATGCCTTCTGCAAGAGAGAGTTCTTCTGCTTCAACCCTAGCCGAACTGCAGGATTGAAAACGGAAGGGGGAATTTCGTTCTCGGGGCTATTGGGGAGCACGCTCTTTGCCAACCAGGTGGCCAGAAACGCCATTCTTCGTAGAGTCTTATCCTTGATCCCTGAGAAATTTCACCCAGGCTGTGATGCTTCACTTCTTAGACACCTTGGGTTGTGACTCTTTCAGTGCTACAAGCTGTCCTTGCCAGACCTGTTCATCTTGTTGAAGAGGCCTTTAGCCTGCTGTACCGGCCACAGGGAGATTTCCTATAACATGGGCATCCTCTAAAGTGAATGCGAATTCACCCCAAGAGACAACGCTGGAGTATGAATTTGGCATGCTCCTGACACTTGAAACATTTGCACACATGTTGGCAGCAGTCATGCTCCATCGTGGACCAGTAGTATTCTTACCTCAGGATTTTCTTAGCCATGGCATATTCATGTGGCCCACGAACTCCGTGTGTGTGTGTGTTCTAAGGTAGTTAACAACTAAAAATTACGCCAGAATCAACTATAATCTTGATACTGTTAAATCAGAATTTCATAGCAAGAATTCATATGTAGAGAGAGAGATCTGATTACCTTGGGCATTTCAAAACCAAGCAACTCAATCTCCCACTGAACATGGGCACCTTCAGGAACATTAGAAGGCCTGATCATAGAGACAAATGAAAAAATAAAAAAAGAATTGAATTAAGAAAGGTGTTGGTTCTTGCAACTTTATCTATATTCTGCTAGAGGAAATTTAGTTTGACCTCGAGAATTTGTCATATGCATAATCTGGTGGACATATTACAAGAGCTATCTCCCCAGGCAGCATAAGACGAACACACATTTCAAGCCCTTCAGGCACCTGAACATGGAAAGAAAAATAGAACTAACAAACAGTATCTGATCAACTACAATAAATGTACATACATTTTTTTGACACATTAACAGATAGATTCCAATAATAAATGTACATACATGACAGTGGAATCATACAGAAATGTAAAACTATATACAGTAAATAACCTCAAGCCACAATACCTAGCTATACAGTGCAGAGGATTACTAGTTGCAGCTGGATTGGAGCCCATAGCTTCAACGCTCTCCCTGAAGAAAAAGTTCTTAGGCTAACCCATTGTCTCCCACCCAGGGTTTCAACTTTCAAGTCTCCTGATTGGCAGATTAATGACATGGAGGGTGCATACCATCCAAATTATTATTTTTTTTGAAATTTAGAAATTTGTTTGAATATTTTTGAAAAAATTTAATTTAGAAATTTGTATTGATATGTACCACTATCAGCCATATCAGTCCAATCAGAACATGGTTCTTATTAGTGCACAAAAGTCAGACCTTCGTTGTCATTAAGTGACAAGATGGCTTGTAACAATTGCCGAGATTGAAGATTGATACAGGAATACATTTTTTCAGAATTTTTAAGGCAAATGAACTTCAACTCGAGATACCCTATCCTTGATGGTTTCTTCATTCTTTGGTGTTCTTTTGTTCATTGTTTTTTGGGCACGGTAGTGCTACCTCGCTGGGATGAGGCTTTATGCGTTTTTGTGGATGGTCTTCCTTGTATCCTTTCTTTTTGGTGCACTTTTTGTGCCACTGATCATTAACAGAGTTACCACCAAAAAAAGAAAAAACTGTTGCAAAGATGAATCTTCAAGAAGAAAAAGGAGAATATCTAAAAGCATTGGAAATTGGAAGAAAAATTCATATTTGGAGACTGGAGCATCCCTCTAAGAATGAGGGAGTGGCCCGCAATCACAAGGACAGAGGAAAATGAAAGCAGAGACAAAAAGAACATTAAAGACAAAAAACTTGAACGAATTTCACAAGGCTCGTATACCATGTCAAATATGAGGAAAAAAACTATATTAAAATACCAGTGAAATTCCAATGAAGCCCTGAAATTATAACATATTCATTGATAAATGCTAAATACAACTTGTATTCTATCAGGCTTGTGACTGGTATAATGCCATTTAGTCCATATTGAAGCCTTTAACTTATCCATTTGGATTGATGAATATGACCTCTACTAGTGATTTTTTTTAAGCTTTAGACACTAATCCCTGATGCCACCTTGACGAGTTTGGAATAAAATAGGCATCAAAATATTCTCCACAATAAATAAGGTACCACTGTACAATTGGAGGCATCCACAATAAATCCTTTAAGCAGAACATAAACCAATGCCAAAAGAGTTCCCACAAGATATGATCAACATGTTGCAGTACATTTTCTGCTGACACAGGCCCTTTCCAGAAGAACAAACTCAAAAAGCCAAAATACATTATTTGTGCAATTTTCTGCTATCCTCAGTCTGGATTCTTGCTGCGAGATCAACGTAGTGACAATAGCACAAGAGCCAAATAACTCATAAAACAGAACAGGCTTCAGTTTTCAACTTTATCCATGTTCCTTTCCATACAAGGGCTTGTCTAAACAAGGAGCATAATATTTTGACAAAACAGTGAAATTAAGAGAAGTAAACTCACTAGTCCTTCTCCAGAACCGAACTCCAAAGGTTGACCATTGTTATCAACTCGTGTATCATAGAAAACTGTTCTCTTTTCATCAAGAAGCATTCCCTTATAATGAACACGTAGTAGACTATCATGAAGAGGGCAATCCATAGGAAATTCGCCTACCAAAATAACAAACGTCAGCAACATCAAACAAAATAGTAGAACAGAACACTGACCGATCATATGCACACATATCCATAATATGCTGTAGACTAGAACTGTCAGTCATCAGTGGCGGGGACATGTGGGCCCCACCTTCACCAATCCAAACCATTCAAGAGTCATTGCCCTAGAATGTGGTGCATGCTTCCCATTAGATCCAACACAATTGAAGTGAATGCAATATGCATGTAATGTTGCATATTTTCAATGTATCCATGTAGAAGAGCTCAAATTCAGTTATGGTGATCACTTGCGAGTAAAACAAATGATTTCTTCTCTCTGCATGGTGTGTAAGACACATGATTGATGAATCCAAGAGTGCTTACACACTGATTTAGGGTGACGTTTGGGCCCATTCCAAGTTCAGGGGGATAATATGAAATCCAGTGGTTTGGATTGACAATGCAAAGTCAAATTAATTAGGTACAACTCTAGAAATGGTAGTGCTTTCAACAGACCCAAGTCACAATCATGTAGACCTTTTAATGGTCAAAATCAAATATACCATTGGGCAACAAATCAAACAGAAGCAATTCAAATTTATTTGATTGCATCCATCCCAATTTCCATGTTTTATATGATATTCCCCATATAAGAGACTACTAAAAGTGGGAGCCAATGTCTTAAATCATACATAATATCTTAAATTTTGTAAACTCTATACTAGAATATATCATGGCCAGAAAAACTTGACAAAGCTAATCATTTTTCTGTACTATGCCATTTTCATCAATTACACTATGCATAGCTTACCCATTCTAAACAAGTATAGATCTTATGCGAATGTTTTCCTTTTTCCTTTTACACAGTTTCCTTCTATCTTTTTCACCTCAAAAAAGGTATTTTCAACATCATCAAATTGATAGTGCTTATGTTAATTTTTCTTACATCTGTAAAAGTAGATGTTCCGACAAATTGAGATTCATCCCTAAAAGGATTGCAAAAATATAAGGTGTGTTTGCTGCAGGGATAAACCAGCACATAAAGTTGCAACTACATTTTCAGTTTGGTTGGTCGATTAATCGAGTTAATTGAAGACCAATATGCTATTCATCTTTCCAGCCAGCTTCTTTATTTTCATTGGTTTAAGAAAACTTATTAAGCAGCCAATCAGAGAGGTAAGAATAAGGAACCTTTTCCATCAACAATGCGGCGTTTTATAAGGCGTCCATCACCAAGCATGTCCCTCACCTGCCAACAATTTAAGAATTAGAAAAGATGCATCCTCGAAAAGGAGAAAACCTATATGCAAAACATAATGAATATCTATTATACAAAACCCTAATATACAAATGAAAGATCCATAACCGCTTTTTCTTGTCGTTCCGCATCCCACCTGACTTAGCCAGGTGTCCCACTTGACTAATCCTTAGGGCATGTGTAAACCTCCCTATCTGCACACGCCGGGTACAAACTATGGAGAGTTACCCCTTTTTGCATTGAGGGAGGCTTGATCCCAAGACCTCCCACAAACAAGGGTGGGAATTGACCATCAAGCTAACCCCTCAAGGTTAAAATGACATTTTCTTTTGGTTGGATAAATGGTTGGGGGGTGCCCCTTTAGCTCAAATGTTCCCTATGTTCTTTTCTCTAGAAGTTAATAAAGAAGTTATGATTAGGGAGCGCTATGAGGTGATTAATAATAAGGTAGTTTGGGGTCCACAGTTTTGGAGAGAGTTGGAGTAGATGGTTGATGTTAATGAACATTTTGGAAGGCGTCTTTGTGATGGGCAATGGAAAGGATAGGCAGATTTGGGAGATTGATCCTCATGGTTTTTTTTTTCTGTGCAGTCCTTTACTAAGAAATTATTGTTGGTTGATGATGTTCCTTTTGTTCACCCTAAAAGTGAAGGTGTTTGATTGGATTGCAGGATTGCAGAAAATTTTAACCATTGATAATCTACGCATGCGGAAGATGATTATTGTGAATGCTTGCCCTTTGTGTTTAGAGGATGCCGAGTCGGTGAGTCATCTTTTGCTTCATTGTCGGTTCTTTCATCAAATTTGGGTGCACTTCTTTCAGTTGTCGGGTGTTAGGTTTTGTTGCCTCGAACGTGGTGTGAGTTGTTTAATGAAGAAGTAGTGGTGACAGGTAGCTCTTTCCGACAAAGTCTATAGAATGCGACAGCTTTGAGTATTGTTTGGTCCATTTGGTTGGAACGAAATAAGAGGGTTTTCCATGATAAGGAATGATCATGTTATTAAGCTTTGGGCTGCTGCTTGGGGGATGGTCGGGTCGACGACATTTCGGGGTGTTTCTGTTTCAGATTCGTGTAGGGATTGGGCTTCGGTAGATTTGGCTATGCATCATTTGGATTCTAAGCCTCAAGTTTCTTGGACTCTTCCTGTTGGTGGACTTCTTAAACTCATTTTCGATGGCAGTTGTATGCGTGACATTGGATTTGCAGGTTATGGAGGGGTCATCTGTAATGATTTGCGGTCTATAGTGCTTTCTTTTGCTGGTCCAATTTCTAATGGATAAGTAGTTGAGCTGGAATTGTTTGCATTATGGAGTTGGAAGAGTCAGGGTTGTACAGGACCATTATAGAAGGCAATGTTATCAAAACCGGACCGTGTAACGAATCGTCTTCGAGGAGGTCAGGGTTCAACCGGGTTCGACCGCGGTCAAAACCGGTAAAAGTCGGTCAAAGCCGGTCAAGTATTAAAATAATATAAATATTTTATATAATATTAAGTAAGACATATTTTACCAATAATATTAATATAAATATTAAAAATAATATTCAAACTCTGAGTAATATACCAAAACGGTGAAATATATGGGATAGAAATAGTAATAAACTTTTATATTTCATATATACACATTTTTTAAGAGAAAAATTATAAAAAAAAAAAAAAATTTCAAATATATGATCCGCGGTTCACGGTTCACAGTTTTGTGTCAAAACCGCATAAAACCGCGGTTCTGACCTGTTTTATGTGGTTTTGACCTAAGGCCGGTTTTTTATTTGGACCGAACCGCAGACGGCCCGGTTCTGATAACACTGATAGAAGGTGATTCTAAGGAAGTTGTAGGATGGGAGTTGGGTTCCCAATGTCCATGGATCTTCTTAGACAAAATAGAAAGGATTTGGCATATTATTGCTACCTTTGATTTTACGGTTGCTTGGGCTCCTCGATCAGTTAACTTTGTTGTAGATGATATGACTCATTAGGGGTTGACTTTATATATGGAAGTTGTAAATAAATTCTAGTAATTTTGGGGAGGGGTTTTTTTTTCCATTTTGGCGGGGCTTCTTTTGGCCTGTTTTTCTTTGTCCTCCTTGTTTCTGTAAATTAATGAAGTTATCTTTCAAAACTACAGAGTCTTCACCTTCAGCAGCTTCCACCCAGGTTACCAGCCTCGGAGACTCGCCTGACAACTAATGTAAGGATTACCAGACCCTTGCCAAAGAATGCCTTCCTCCCTCAAATCCGTTGTAATGGAAGAAGGGTTCACCCTTTCAGCTCCAAGAATAACTTGCTCATCGCTAACCGGAATCACAGCTGGAATAGCTTGCTGCATTACCATGGCGAGACGAGGAGACATAGCTACCTCACGAATGAAATCAGGGAAAGGATTCTAACTCTGGGAGAGGAATTGAGCACTAGATGGGCCTGACTTAAACTGAGAAGTTGGGCTTGAGTTAAGCCCAAAGTGAGGCCAGAGGAACCAGACCCTATCCACGGGCCCTAAACTGGGCCAAGGCCTTTTGAGTCTGAGTGGGCCCTATTCAAACTCATTATCAACGCATGTTTATAACCGAAGTTGCTCCGCTGTTTCTGCCCTAAATTTCCTTTCAATCCCACAACGACATGATCAATTTCTGTGGCTCTAGGAGCGATCTTCACCTGAAAAGACGAAGTTGTTTCCATTCAACGAGGGAGAGTGGTCCCCCCTTTCACAACCACCAGCGTCTCCGGGGCGCCGGAATCCACATCAATAGTGTTCTGAGAAGCTCCCAAATCAAGCATGCCATTAACGATAAAAAGGGTATTTTCTTCTCCCACATCTTCGTCGCTTTCCTCCACTTCTTTTGACATCGTTACTATGAGGAAGGAGACTGAATCTGACTGATCCCTCTGACTCAAGAGTCAGAGGACTCCTCAACAGGCCCCATCAGCTTCGGTTCCACCTCAGTCCAGATTTGAAAACAAACATCACCACCACAAGGTTTTGGGGATTTCTAAATCAACAGGATGAACTATTTTCATTCTCATGAATTCCACCTTCATTTCCAAGCAGTGGTCATCAATCTCTTCCACTGCCCCAACTAGTTCTCCCAGTTTCTGCAACATGTCCTTCCGCTATACAAGCAAAGGTATGCCGAAGAACCTGACCCATTCCACTGCTATTCCTGGTCCCAAAATCTCTGTCCATTTGTCAATTCTCTTGAGAGGGCCATCAGCAAAGTGAGAACCCACTGTGCATAACTCCTTTTATCTTCATCATCCACTGGCACAATCCAAAAGAGAATTGGGGATAATCGTCGAACCGCTACTCCCAAATCCCCAAACGTCCAAGAGACAATTTTTGATCTCCATCTCAGGTGAATTTACAAGACGAGCTACCCCAATCCAGGTTTCAGCCAAAATTTCTTTATTAGTTTCCACAAAAGCTTCATTTACGTGTAGCAATCGATGATCTAGATGGGAGATTATGATAGCACGGTTGAGGTCTATTCTCCTGGCTAATTTCTAATTGCTTTTCATAATCTTTTTGCCAGATCAGACCCTCCAACTACCCTCCTTACAAACATTTTGTTCTCAGGTCCAAAATGAGCCTTCTTGACCTGAATCTTTTTACCTTCAAACACCTGACCATCCAACATTTTGATAGCTCTATCTACTTCCCTCTCCATTTTAAATCTAATGAAAGCAAAGTTTTTTTCATTTTCCATTTTCCAGATCTTCAATCAAAAGGCACGAAGCTATCAAACACAACACCAGCAGCTCCGAAGACTCGCACGAGATCTCTGACCCCCCATTCCGGTATGTTACCCACAAGCAAGGAAAAACTCTCTCCACCACTCAATCATCTTTCAGATCTTCGGTCACCAAGTTTACTTCTTTAAACCATCTCTAATTCCCTAACCAACCAACTTTTGGCCTTCTCTTTTTTTATTTGCCCGGTTATTTTGGCCTCCTGTTTGTATTTCTTTTTCTACTGTGATCAAGACAGTTATTTTTCAAAAAAAAAAAAAGATCCATAACCGCTCCTCAAATGGTATGTTCATTAATATTCCCACAAAAGAAACCTGACAAAAACCATGACATCGTGGAATCCTTGTAGAAGCATGTGGATGGGGAAATTGTCAATTTCAATATGTGAGGAACAACATTTTATCTCTGTGAAATCAATGATAAGGGACCTATGATGGTTATCAAAATTGGATACATGACTATGCATGGGGTAGAAGGTGAGAAGGCGTAGGATAATCAAAGGTGGACCTTGCATATGCCTCTCAACACCTGGGCACATTTTTATATAGTGTGCCTCTAATTTCAGGCATACAGAGTACTGTTTATCAGACACACACTCCAAATTGGGTTCTCATGGGCCCATCGGTGATCATTGAGGTGGCTTGGTTGAAAACGTCTACACTTGTATATTGCAGCCATTAGAAAGCAACTTGGTTGGATGACTATGATTTTTCCCCAAAATTTAGGAGTAGAAAAGGGTGTAACTTTATCAAGTTTCAATGCGCCAGCAGTTGTAACTGTAGCATACCCCAAGAGACATTTATGCAAGTATAGGTTGCATTTTGGTCCACCTACAAGTGAAGTGAATGGTTGGTTAACATGTTTTTTTTCCCCTGCATAAATTGCATGCTAGGACAAATTCACCTGGTATGATGACCATAGCCATCTTAGGAGTTGTTGCTGCCAAATTATATGGCTAGAACAATTTGATTGAACCATTTATATTACATCCACTTGATTCAATTGTTATCATCATCATCAAATTTAAATGAATTTGAGGTGAAGTGCAATTAACAAAGAGACTTCCCTATTCGACTGTCCAACATACAAGTAGGTTGGCCAAAGGGGCCCCAAAAGGTGTGCTTGGCAACAAATTGTTACAACTGGTTGAACTAGGGATGTAAATGGATTGGGTCAAGGCCACAGGCAACAAATGCTGTCATGGCAGGCTGGACTCGTTGGGTTTTCAGGCTTCCAAACCAGATTTCCATATAATCTTCAATGGGCTGGATTTGGGGCGGGCTTGATATACACCAAAATAGTTACAACCAAAAACTTCAGGTCTTCAGGCATCCAAGCCAAATTGTCTATCCCTAACTTAGACTACATTGACAAGAAACTATAGCACATAGGTAAGGACACATTATTGCAGCCTAAAATTTGAGTTCAAGTCTCATGGGCATCAAACAATCAGCCGGACTAGGGACACGTGCACAGTTACCTGGGCACATTACCTAGGGAGAGTGGTTTTTTTTTTTTTTTTTGAAACAAAGACGAATGATTTCATTAATTTACGAAGGATGTATACATGGGAAGGAGCCAAGTATAGAAGGCTTATACCAGGTTCCTAGGTAAAACAAAGGAAAAGAAACAAAAACATAAAACAAAAGAAAAAACCAAAGACATTATATGTACAATACTCTCCCCCAAACAAAGATACAATAAATCAATATTGTGAAAATCAAATCGTATCGTAAAATTGTTATACATCTTGAACCGCAAATCGTGTATCGTAAACCGTAAAATCGTAAGATTCATAAGTGTTTTCCCTAAAAAAATTCAATATATGAAGTAATGTAAAATATATCTAAAAAGTAATAATGTGAATAATTTTTCAACTTTCTTTCAATATCAAGTGAATTTTATCTACTTAGTTCATTAGAGTTCAAATTTCAATGTTCCAATTCCCAAAAGTATAAGACCATTATATAATCCAAGTATACTGTGAAAAGTCAATAATGAACTAAAAAACCCTTAAATGCTCAATAACTCAAGCCTCAAAAACTAGCAAAACAAAATGTTTTATGCTTTCACATTCATAATAACCCCATAATTCTATTATTTATAAGAATCGTAAAATTTGTTAATAAATACAAATTGTTTCCCTTATCATGTCGTATGAATCGCAAGATACGGATCGTGTATTGTAAGATTTAACAACAAATGCAACAAATAGTCCCTAGCACCCCATACTCCCATAGCAGGTATGATCAAAACAACTCCAAAGCCGGTCTTTCATTCTGTACACCCACTTTCACTAAGAAATCTGCCACAATATTCGCCAGTCGATGTATGTGTGAAAGTGATATCTCCCATCCTGCACAACCTCCTAATGTCCCTAATAATGCTTACCAACTTCCACAGGGGGAGATTTCCTATTATTAACCAAGAAGATGCCATTAGTCGAGTCACCTTCTACAATAAGGTTACTGTTTCCAAACCTAAACCAGACCTGAAGTGCACTCCAAATTGCTCTCAGTTCCTCCCCATTTGACTCCATAATCCCTAATAGCTCGGCAAATGCTGATAACATCTTACCCCTATATCATGCAACACCCCTCCTATTCCTTCCGGCCCAGGTTTGTCCCATCCACATTGAATTTGTACAAGCCTTGAGGTGGCGCTACCCATTCAACCTTAAGTTTCCTAACTTTCTCAATCCCCTTCATGCAACCTTCCCAAGAAAAGTAGAAGTCCTCGGCCACCAATCTGGCGAATTCCTTGTAGATAGACAACCATCCAATCAACTGCCATTTCTCCTTCTCAAAAACCTCAAGAGATGCCCCCCTCTTCCCCTTAAACATCCTCCCATTGCGCTCTTTCTAAATTGCCCACGAGATTACAAACGACACCAATCTCGATGCCACCGTATGTGTACCTCTTATTGTTCCAAGGCGAGATTGCATATAGGCGGTGAACTTAGGCTTACAACATATGCTGACTTTAGGACTGATTTTAGCAAGAAAGACCCTGACGGATCCATGGACCAAATCCACGTGTCTTCATTCTCAAGCCACAATCTAGTGTTCCCTAGGATTTCGATCAAGGCTTGGTGGAGATCTTCAAAATCACGTAGGGACCTTCTGAATGAGATGAACCATTGGGGTACAACATCGTTCTCACTATAGTAGTCACTGATCAACGCTTCATGATTAAGGGCCACTCGAAACAATTTGGGAAATATTTCCATGAGTAGCTCTCCCCCGCCTATTTGTCTTTCCAAAACAGCACCCTCTTACCATTCCCAACTAGAAACCTGATCCCATTCTGGAATAACCTAGGGAGAGTGGTTGGCCGCCTAATTTTAGGTGACAGTTTCCGCTGACACAGGCCCTTTCCATAAAGACAAGCTCAAAAGGCAAAAATGCAAACCCAAATTGATGGGATAAATAGTTTGAAGATAATGATGATTAGGTTGGAATACACTGGATTGGCCAAACCTTTGGATCATCTAGAACAAGTAGTTCTATGATTGGATTACTCTAACAAGACCTATGAAGCACGGATACTCCGAAATCATTCGAGTATCCGTATCGAATACGTTTCCGACACGGATACGGCTCGGATACGTGTCGGATACGTATCCAATTAAATAAAACATTTTCTAAATACGGATACGGCAGCAGACACGGCGGTACACGAGAGGAAGGACACGGCACGGGATATGGCAGCAAGGGAGAAAAAGGGGAATATATATATATATCTTTTCAGTATTATTTTTTTTAACCTCAATAATCATTCACATATTATATACTGTAATATTGTAAATATTTTTTAAACATATTATATATATCTTTTCATAATACTAAATTGCTAATAGTCTAATCATTATAATATATATCTTTTGTAATCTTTACTAATATATATATATATATATATATATATATATATATAATTTTCTAATATTTTTTATCTCATACTAGAATTTATGATATTTTTTGTAAATGTTTGAATTTATTTTGTTGATATATATATAATAATTTTTTAATTCGGCATATCCCGCCGCACTCGTATCCTAGTTTTTCAAATTTTGCCATATCCCTGTATCAGATACGTGTCGTATCCGATACGCGTACCCGTATTGGTGCTTCTTAAAACAAGACACCTTTGGTACAATTACAAAACAAACCATAATGACCTAGCCTATTGAGATCAGTTCTTGGTTTGACCTAGTTGCTCAAATTTTCAAAAGAGTATAGAATCACATCCACTAGCTAACAACTCAATATTGCAAATACTCCAGTAGGGCACCAACTATTTGTCTCCATTTTTAGGCTAATTAGGATTGGTACAATATGTGATTCCCAAGCTCAAGTTTAGGCCAGGACCTAGTTTGAGCTGATTTGATCAAGCTCAAGTTTTGCAAAATTTCTATTTTTAAGGTTGGGCCCACTTTTGAACCCAAATTGCACATTTGGGCTTATCCATGCGTGGCCTTTTCTTGTGCCCAATTTGGGTTAATCTGTATCAAGTTATCAAAACTTATAAAAATGCAAATTACTATTTAAATCCTACACTTATATATAATATTTTAAGGAAACATATAAAACGAAATTAGACTTTTGGGTTGGCCTTGGGCTTCTATTGCATTGGCCCCTATATGGGCCTATTCTAAATTTGGGCTTGTTCTAGGCCCAAAAGCAAGCCCCACCCAAGCCCCTTTTTTGGGCTTTTTTCATGTACCTTGGCAGGGCCGGCCCTAGCTATAGGCGAAGTAGGCGGCCGCCTAGGGCCCCATAGGGCCCCCAAGTCCATAAGCTCTTTTATTACATGTTAAATAGTTAATAATACATAATTAAAACACATATCAATTGTTGACCAGGATGGTTAGAATTCGCCTGTCATAAATACGGACCCGGGTTCAAATCTCGGCTGTGTATTATTATTATTTTTATGGAGTTATTTAATAATAATACTTATTTCGAATTTGGAACACTCAAAATTAAAAATTTATATATTTATAATTTTTCTACTCAATTTAAGGGGTGTATTTTTAAAAAAATTAAAATAATGATAGTAATAATCATAATAATTATTATAATCAATTTTATTGAGTTTATTAATAATAATAAAAATAAAAATTAATTTAAATTAATAAGTAACTTTTAAAATATATCTATCATCTAAATAGATAGAAAGAGAAATCTATATTGAGTTGATAATTTTATATTAAAAATAATTTAAAGCTTTTAAAATTTGAAGAGATGAAAAAACATAGCTTTATTCATTTGATCAATGTAGATTTTATTAGATGTAGTATATAAGTATAAATCATTATAATTAAGATATTTTTTAATTTTTAATTTTTTTTAAAATCCAAAAAAATTGAAAAATTAAAATAATAATAATATATTCATTTCAAATGAGAATTTGCATTAGTGTCCACTCGAATATGATAAAAGATGTAGTATAAAAAGAATGAATTGCTAAATTATATAAAAAAAATGAATTGTTGTTTTCCAAATGCTTGAATTGCTTATAAAATAATATTGATTATAACAGTTACAGTTACCTATGCAGAAATAAGTTTTTCAAAGTTAAAATTGATAAAATTTTATCTTCAGTCTACGATTTAACAAGAAGATTGAATGAATTAGCTATCTTATCTATTGAAAAATAAATGTTAAAAAATTTGAATATTGTAATTTAATTAGTAATATTACATCTCAAAATAAGAATAAATTTTAAATAATAATTTGTTATAAATTTGATTATAATATTTTATTTAAATGTTTCACACTTTATAAAAAAAAACTTGTATGATTTTATTTTTTATGAGTATATAAAAGGCATAATCTTAAAAGTTCGCCTAGGGCCCCTGAAATCTCAGGGCCGGCCCTGCACCTTGGTTTGGGCAACCCAAGTTGCAGCCTCCACTCCACTAGGTTAAACATCATAAGCATAGAATGTTATCAATAAAGACTAGGGTACTTGCAGTCTATTTTTTTCAACTAACCAAGGTAGCTACAATCTTAGAAAAGGAAAAAGAAAATATATTGATTCACATAGAGGATGAAGCACACCTGAATAAAGTGGACTAGTTCTACTTCAAACTGAACCTCTTCATAAGCTTCGACCATTGGCATGAAAGGGGATGGAGTTAAGTAAGCACTACTAACATATATTACTGCCTTCTCTTCTCGTGCCATTGTTCCAATTCCCATCTCAAGCCCTTTAGGTACCTAAACTAAACATAAGCAATAACAAATATCAATTTTGAAATGAGAAAAAAATGCTAAATATGGGTTATATGAAGAAACTAAAAACTTGCAAAAAACTATACATTTGGATTTTTCTAGTCATTCACAGGATTATTTTGATATTGCAAGATGTCTTATTGGACTCGGTTGGCCAGTTAAGTGAAACCATAGAATAAAAAAATGGATAGAAAGTATGAAAGCTCAACCAATAAACAAATAAATTGATGTATTCAGCTAAAAGCATCCTAATAAGCTGAGAGATTTGAGCCTTGTTTCTATAAGACCTGATCAATTATTGCAAGCAGTCGCCATCTATTTTCATTGTTCAACTATTTCACAACATGAAATAAATTCAAAAACTTTGCCTTTCCTCTCTATCCATCCACAAGATGGATGGTGAGGCCCTTAGTGTCCCTTCTAGTTAAGAATTTGGACCTCACAATCATTAATCAATAAAACTCTCGTGCCTTTCCTCATTTCAGTTTGATTTCTAGAGCCCTAGGTGTACAGGAACCATACTTATCCATCTTGAACTTGGTAGTCAAACTCTAATGCAATGATGATACTGTAGGGGAGGTTTTGTCAAAAAAAAGGAAAGAAAAAAAAAACTTGATTTCTAGATGATAAAAAGCCTTTTTTTTAGCAGTAACAAGAAATTTTACTAAAATTAGAAGAAGGTACATAAGAGAAAAAAGAAGAAACATGGGTTCAGGAGCAATGAACCCAAGGAAAAGAAAAGAAAGTATAAAGTCACCTGACCAATGATCTCATGTCCAAAAACAAAAGAGAAGATTCCCATCCCAAAGGTACTATCCCTATGTGTCACAGATGATAAACACCCTGGCTTGTTGAGTCTACTCCCTGCTTTGCAAAAAAGTCTGCACCATTGGCCGATCTGCTAACTTTGATGAACGAGATTTCCCAATCCTTAAGTAAATCCTTTTCTCCCTAACCATTGTTGCCAACTTTCACAGTAGTTTTTTCATGCCCGATACCCATTTGATTGCATTTGCCATGTCGTTTTCGATGACCAAATTGTCCAACCGTAAGGTATTCCAAATAGTTAAGGCTTTCCTAATGCTAAGCAGTTCCACCTCATTCGACTCTCTTCTACTGATCGACTCTAGAAATACAACTAATGACTCCCCATTATAATTACGTAGGATGCTGCTAATTCTGTTGATCCCAGTTTTTCCTAACTGCCCCGTCCACATTGAACTTGAAATATCCCTGATGCGGTGGTACCCAAGTGGTTGACTTCTTGGTCTTTTTAGGGACTCCCATCATTGAACCCTCCCATGATCGATAGAAATCCAGTATCTTGGATCCTATGAAGTCTTTACCGAATAAAAGCCAAGTGCACAATCTCTATTTGACTTTTTCGAATAATTCTTCAACTCTCTCACTCCTTAAATTGAAACACTCTAGCATTCCTCTCCTTCCAAATGGTCTCAAGGATTGCTGTGTGAATTGTATTCCAAGCCATTTTCCTTCTAGAGTCGAGGCGTGAGATGGACCATGAGCGCATCACCCCGATGCAAGTATTATCGAGTACCCATGGTATTCCGATGAGATTAAGTGAATGTTTTCACAAATGATCCGTGATGTGTAACACCCCACCCACATGGGGGTGTGAGAAAAAGTCGCACATCACCCATGAGGTGGAGGGGGTGTGGGGTTATAAGAGGGTTCTCCCCTCTCCTTAGCACAAGGCCTTTTGGGCATGGTCTTGTGGGCCAAGGCCCAATGCAAAGCAGTGCGGGCCGCCCCACGTGGGGCCCAAAGAGAACAATATTGTGCTGAAGGGACGGGTTGTTACATTTGGTATCAGAGCAGGGTTCAACATTCGGACTGTGTGGGCCCTCTACCCTTTTCTGTGTTGTGTTGCTTGTGTAGACCCCTTGTCAGTGTGACGTGACAGAGCCGGCAACAGCTCTGGTCTTAAGGGGGGTAGATTATAATACCCCACCCACATGAGGGTGTGGGAAAAAGTCCCACATCGCCCATGAGATGGAGGGGATGTGGGGTTATAAGAGGGTGTTCCCCTCTCCTTAGAACAAGGCCTTTTGGGCCTAGTCTTGTGGGCCAAGCCCAATGCAAAGCCGTGCGGGCCGCCCCATATGGGGCCCAAAGCGGACAATATTATGCTGAAGGACGGGTTGTTACATGATGAGGCATTTAAGAAAAGATGGTCCTCCTCTTCCTCCGCTTGGCTACATAAGGGGCATTGGAGGTCATCGTTCGAGTTGAGTAAGCCCCTCCTTTTTAAGGCTGATCTGGTGAGGGTCTTTCCTTGTAGTACGCACCACAAAAATGCTAGTATTCTTGGTGGGTCTAGATTCTTCCATGCAAAGCTCGGGAGTTAAACTCTGTTACTTTAGTGACTTTCCCTCCCTACCATTGATCTAACTGAAAAGCAAGGGAAAGTCCTTCAAATGACATTGAAAGCTCTCTAGACTTTCCTGTTCAAAGTCCCTCAGTTTTCTTCTGAAATCGAAGTGCCAATGGGCCCTACCTCCCTCTAGCCTATATCGATCACTCACGACTGCATTCCTTTCCCTCACCGACCTATACAATCTAGGGAAGACAACCTTTAAGGGTCTATCCCAAGCCACACCTCCCAAAAAAGGGTTTGGCTTCCATTTCCCACAGGCGTCTTATATTCTCTTGAAAGGTCCTACCCACCTGACCCTCCCCCCTTTCCTAACTTCCACCAGTTTTTTTTCAATCTAGGAACCCTCTCTCTCCACTTTGTCTCCTAAAGTCCATCCGCCTCTCTCCCCTATTCCACATCTAGCTGTCAGAACTCTTGCCCACAATGCTTCCTTTCTTTTCCACATCTCCAATCCCACTTACATAATAATGCATGATTCCTTAGCTGAAAGGGAGTGATTCCAAGGCCACCTCTTTCTTTGGGTTTGGTCATGTTAGGCCATGATACTAGGTGAGTAGGTTCATTAGTACCGACCTAATAAGGGTGAGACTCCATCCTAACGACAACTACTTTCCGCTCCATCCCTCTAATCTTTTCTCCACCCTTTCTACAAGCGGTGACCAAAACGACATCGATCTTGGGTTTCCACCCACCGGTAGCCCAAGATATTTGAAAGGCAATGTCCTTGTGGAACAACCAACCAGGTCCGCCATTCCCCTTATTATTTCTTCCTCCACCCCGAAGCCTATAAGAGTGATTTTTTTCCTAAGTTTACACGTAGCCCTAACACCAGCTTAAAACACCTTAGTATCACCTTGAAATCGGCAATCTCTTCTATCGATGGATTGCAGAAAAACAAAGTGTCATCTGTGAATTACAAGTGTGTTACCATCGGTCCCTGATCTAAAGCCTGAAACCCTCTTACAATGCCTAGGTCTCTAGTCAATCAACCTATTCAAACCTTCGCCCACCAAGTGAAAATGAAGGGGGACAAAGGATCCTCCTACCTAATCCCCCTATTGGTGAACCATTGACCAGGATGGAGTATGTGGTGTCCTTACACAAGATTTCATCTACTTCTTCCATTTATAACCGAAGCCCATTTTATTGAAAAGGTAACTCACAAAGGACCAATCAACATAATCATACGCTTTTTCCACATCAATTTTGAATAACAGACCATGTTTCTTGTCTTTAAGATACACATGGGTTTTCATTTGCAATTAGAACACCATCTAGGATTTGCCTTTCCTCCACAAATGCTCTTTGAGATCCCCTATAATTTCAGTTAGGAGTTCTTTCAATCTTTCTGCTAAGACTTTCGCAATGAGCTTATAGATGCACTGGATTAGGCTGATTAGTCTAAAGTGAGTTAGTTCAGACAATCCTTCCCTTTTGGGTATGAGGGTGACAACAGAATTCTTAAGACCTTTATTTAAAATGCCGTTGTCATAGAATTCTTTAAAGACCTAAAAGAAATCTGGCCCCACTACCTCCCAACATGATTTAATGAATTTTAAGTTAAAACCGTCAAGAGCAGGAGCCTTGTCTCCCTCGATACCGTCTAATGCTGCTTTGATTTCTTGCTCTGTAAACTCCATTTCCAACCACTCCACCCTCTCCTCGCTAACCTTTTTAAATTGGATTCCATCCATCCCGCGGCGGCCAGCCCTACACCTGTCTAGTGAGGCTGAACTAAGTCTAGAAAAAGGAGAGGATTGACAAGGGGATTCCCCCAGGCAGGGGTGATCGCAAAAGGGACTCGGCAAATGCAACTCAACATGAAGTAGGGGGGAAATAAACTTATCATGAAAGTAAGAACAGTGCAAGAAAGAAGAAGGATACAAGGCCGAGAGAACCTCATTCACGGAGGAGAGCCGAGGTGAAGAGGCGGACCAAATCGAGGGAGATCCACCGGAAGCCTCGGAGAAGAGCCAAGATGAAACTCTAGCAGGATAGCATGGAGAGCGTAACAAAGCGAGCCGAATGTCGAAGATGAGCGCTGAAGAGGGGTCTATTACAAAAAATACTCCGAGCAGGTGAAGGGTGAGTGGTATGCAGAAGATCCTCTGCGGCCAAGGAAGTGACTAGAAAAAACTTGTGATGAAGATGCCCAATAAGCGAAGGCTCCAGGAAGACCCGACTGAGAAACTACAAAAGAAGCGACTACTGGGCAGAAGAAGCTAGTGAAGGGGAGTCCGATCCACACGAGGAGAGGTGGGAGAAAGGACAAAAAACTGGCGAATGCTCATGTCCCAGAGATTCTGAAAAGCCACAACACAGAACAAAGCGCGGGGTGTGCAAGAAAAGGAGTAAGGCAGAAATGAAAAGGGAAGGAAAAGGGAGGGTACCCAGGGGAGAGTCAAGCCACGAGAGCAGCCGAGGCGAGGGAGGCGTCAGGAAGATCATGGGGGGAGGGGTGTGGTTGCAGCTGATCCGAAGACGAACAAAAGATGGCCAAGAGGTGTCGCCTAACCACATCTCTTATTTCATTCTTTTCCACTAATCTTCTCCTATTCACAATCACTCATGCCTTTCTCCCATTTGCCATCTTATAGAAGAATTTTGTATTCTTGTCTCCCTCCTTTAACCAAAGTGCCCTCGATTTTTGTTTGCATTCTATCTCTTCCAAGCGCATGTAGTCCCAAAATAAACCTTTGCATTGGCGCTTGAAATTGGCTCGTCCTCATCCAAGTCCCTATCCTCCTCAATTCAGAATTCTACCAAAGCAGCTTCTTTTCTTTCTTTCACCAGGCCCCCATTGGAATTACACCATTCTTTGATTTTTGCTTTCAACAAAATCAACTTCCTTGATAACACAAAGCCTGCCCATCCATGTATGTGAAAACTATTCAACCACATCTTGATTTGTTGCATAAGTTTTGGGTCCTCCAACCAAACATTCTTGAACCAAAAAGGTTTTGGGCCCCAATCAATCTCCTCCATGTCAAGAGTAATCGGGCTACGATCTAAGATGGGCCTAAACAACTTGAGTTGGCTTTCGTTGGTGAAGAGGTCATCCCAATCTGTCAATACGATGAATCTGAATCTGCTCATCACAGACCGAGCCCATCCAATGAGCCAAGTGAATCAGCCCCCAAGTAGCTGAAGATCAAATAAAGAGTTCCTTGCTAGGAAGTCGAAGAAATCCTCCATAGCCCTCGAGAAGGTGCCTTCTCCTTTCCTTTCTGATGGAAATCTAACCACATTAAAATTGCCTTCTATGCACCATAACGTCGTAGCCCATGATCTTATATTTTCCAGCTTGACCCACAAAGCTTCCCTCTCCGAATCCAGGTTTGGCCCAAGACATTGGTGATGCATCTCTCCACCCTTTCATTTAGTGGGACATTTAGTGGTTGTCCCTTAATCGTAATCGATCTTGGGTCCATTCTTCTAGCACTGATCGCCAGTAACGATGGTTTCCAAATAATGATGAGGCCACCTGATTGACCTTTAGATTCTTTAAAGAAAACCTCAAAGTCATTATTGCCCCATACTTCCCTGATGAGTGTCGGGGATAGTTTTGTCCTCTTTGATTCTGAATGAGCAAAACATCTATCTTGTGTGTTCTTACAAATCTCTAAATAGCTCCCCATTTTTCTCGAGGTCCCAGACCTCTAATGTTCCATATTAAAATCTTCATTGAAACATAATCTGAATCGTTTTGTTCCTCAAGGTTTTGTTCCGGCTGTACTGTAGCTTGAAGAGGGGATTTCTGGTTTTCAACATGTCCTTAGCGTTTCTTATTGACATTCCGGACGAGGATGAGGAGGCCCTGTCTCTGTTTTCAACATCCAGAATGGCCTTCTGAGCCTCTACAGTGCTGTTGAAGTTGATCCCTAATGCTTCCCCAATCTTCAGGATTACACGTGCACCACCAGGATTGTACCCCTTCCGCTTTACGGCCATCCCACCCTGATCCACTCACCAGACGAACCGTGTTACCATTGGCCGATGGACCCTCTCTTTCTGCAAGCAATTTTTCTAAGTACCAGTGTTCATCGGTCTGACGATCAGTGGTAGCTACTGGGGTCTGACTGGACTGGGCGAATTTTTATTTTTCTATTATTTTTTCTCCCTGTATTCTTTGTTTTTTCTTTTTGTCTAATTTTTTTTTTTCCTTTTTTTCTCTTTTATTCCCAGCCAATTTTCCCAGAATGCGATCTTTTTCTTCCGTTCCCATCAGTCCGGTGTCTGACAGATAATGGGATGACCTTGGATTGAGAAGTAGCTCTCCTTCTTCCACTGGAGGGGTAGTTTCCATCTCTACTTGTCCTCCTCCTTTATTCTTGGCAACGATTGGCAGTTCAATTCCGGCCTTGGAGTGGTGGTCCGTTCCGCTAGAGATGTCAATAACTTCCCCTGGTAACCCATTGGCCTGTAGTGCCATTGTTGATTCTACCGTTTGTTTGGCTCTTCCATCTCTCTCCCTCTTTCCCTTGACTTCCACTTTTGGATCGTTTTTTGAAGTTTCTGAAGGTCTTAGGATTCGGGTTGGGTTTGGGCCAAAGTTATGGGCCGAGACCGAGAGTGGGTTGGGAAGCTGAGTTTGACCCATGAAAGAAAAGGCCTGGGCCGGCCCAAGAAGCTGACTATCCTGGGTTAGGCTTTTGTTGTAACTGGCCAGCCCAAACCTGAAAGTTCCTCCTCTTAAGAAGAGTACCCTAGAATCCTCTCTCAATTCGAAGGCTCCTTCACGCGGAATTTGAATTCCGCCAAGCGATTGGCTGGGATTCTGATCTCCAACTTCCGAGGCAGCCACCCTCGAGCTTCCATTCGAGCTTGCAACGGTCGAGCCCGCATGCAGTCCTTTGCTTCCACATGGCTGGCATGGCAGCAAAAGGGGATTCTCTGCTTCCAGTTGGTATTGAAGATTTTCCGGTGAAAAAGCCGATGAAATCGAGTCCATTGGTCTTTTGTCGTGCTCTAGAACCTCTTCGATGAAGACTGTGGAGAAATTGTGATGCAAACCAGCCCAACTGGACCTTGGCCCAGTCCCAAGCAGGCCCAGTTTCAAGCCCAGCCAGCCTCAACTTAAGTCTTATAAGGCTTTTTATAACCCTCCCTCAGGGGGGCAAAAATGGAGGAAATGAAAAAAAAAAAAACGAAGGAAATCTTCCATTGCTCCTTGCGGCGCATGTCTTGGTGAGAAGCCAGAGAAGACAAACGGCGAGAAGCCACGGATGGTGTGAAACCTCCATATCCAGGTACTCCTCTCATCTTCCATCTCTCTCTTCTTCTTCTCTTCTCCTTCCACATCCTCTTTGTTTTCTTTTGATTTCACAAACCGAAAATCTTTTCCCCTTTTGTTGTTGCTCCAAGTTCCCTTCCCTGAACTTTCACTAGCCCTCTAGACCTTGTTCTACTTTTCGCCAACCCTCAAACCCACCATGGGTTTTCGTCCCTCTCCAAACTCCCCTCCACTGTTGCAGCCTCTCTCTAAACTGCCCTTTGTTGCTGTCCCAAGGCCCTTTTGGCCTTCCCACTTCCATCGTTAGCCCAAACAGGCCACTTTCCTGTTCCTATCACCCCCATATCCCGTCCCCTTTGCTTCCATAGCCCTTTTTTGACATTCACTGTTGCTGCCGTCCCTCACAGTCCCTTCCTTGATCATCGTACCTTCTTTAAAACCATCCCAACACCTTCGCCTACTCCTAAAACCCAGTCTACACCTCCCGTTTCCCCAAAACAGCCCCTCTACACTTGTTGGAGCCCCTTTTGGACCTCCCCTTTCACCCATACCCTCTTTACAGCCTTTCTAGCCTTTGTCACCATCATTAATACCCCTTTCCAATTACCCAATTAATCCAATTAATCCCTCTCGTGAAACCTGACGAACCCGTGATTTTGAGAGGTCCCCATTCTGAGCAAGTAATCTGACGTGGACGTTATATAATTGTTTACATTTGATTCTACAAATTTGTGATATTATTTATGGTGAATTTTATATGGTTTTATTATTAGTATTAATTGATTGTTTAATGTCAGCTATTTTAGATTTAGAGAGCATTATTTTGATCTTTTCATATCCATATTAGGCATTTAGGGTTACCCTATCCTTTGTTCTGCATCAAATTATCGTTAACTAAGAGGCTTACCATAGTTGAGATTTTGACCTCTATGTCAATTTCCACCAGAAGCTTGAGGAAGGAGCAATCAGCCATGGTTAGATTCCTCTCATCGATATCGATCAGCCTTTCGATCCTGTTTCCAAATGCCCTGATTGTTCCTTCAGTCCATGCTTAGAGAGGATATCCCAGACACCTGATCCACACTCGTCTGGAATGCTTCAAGAGGCTCGGTTTCCACTTGCCAACGATCCTGATGTTCGCTAGGGTCGGAGATGAGCTCAGGAGTCTCAGGGTGTCCTCCTCCCTCCCTAGAAAAACAAGAAGTAGTTTTCACCAATGCAACTAATCTGGAGACATGTAAAACCCCCCATCTTCTAGAATTTTTCCAACTTAGGTGGTGAAAGATGTCTAACTGGGGAAACCACCACCGATTTAGAGAGCTTTTTTCTGCATCCAACTCTCCTCTTGCCGGATCATCATCAATTCAATGAGGAGCCCGCTTTGATTTGGAGCCTCCTTCCCAATAACACCCGTTGTTTCCTTCTTCTCTATTGGCTCGCGAAGCACGTCCGCTCGCCTCGGCCTGCTCTATCTTGGACGATTGTTGTCAATCTTCATCTCCATGTCAAGGTCCGGTGAACGTTGCTTCTCAAACCTTCGTCAACTATTGGTGTTGGATGGGTATGTCCTTCCAAACTGGGACGGTTTGAGGAGGAGTCTCCTCCCATTCAACTGGGAGCAATGAAGCCCTCTAATGGCGTTCTCTGCCTCAACACCATTGGTCATTCTAACAAAGCCGAGGACACGACCGTTGGCATCTTTCTTTTTTGGCACAAAGGTGTCGATGAAAGAGCCCCATCATCTAAAAAGGCTCAACAGCCATCTGTGGGAAGTGTGGTCTAGGAGATTCACCACAAATAAGGTCACTGAAGCTGAAGAACCTCCCATCCTCCGCCTCTTCATGGTGTAGAGCGTCCATCCAACTGCCCCCCTTGTTGTCCTGATCCTCCCGCTACTGTCACCGTCTGTGTTAGCCAGATCCCAGGTTGGTGTTTTCTCTCTTCTCCCTTCCTTAATGCTCTCACGTGTCTCTCGTCTCTCATTTTTCTTAAGATGATAAAAATCTTAAAACCTCTCTTATTCTCATTTGAAAATCAATAAAAAAAATAAAAGGTTGTCTTGTTTAAAACCCCAATTATGAATCCCTCTTTTCTCACTTCACACCTCAATATGTGTTGTTTTTATAGAGAGAGACATGTTTTCCTAGCCCAAAATGAAACAATTGAAGGGGTGCTCTTGGGAATGAATCCAATGGAGATGGGGTACACTGTAGCTCAGACAATTAAAGCATGTGGCTATGAACCACGTCGTTGGGGGCTCAAATCTTTCCTTGCCCTAAACTCACCTAAGAGAGAACCTTTCCTTTTTCTTTTTCATTTTTTTGAAGGCCTTTGAGTGTTGAGCCTACAGAAAGAGCAAGAATCCATGGAAAGAAGGAACTCGCTTGTCCAGAGGAACATTGGATTGATATTGCATCCCTTCAATCAATGATTGACCTGCTTCCATGGAAGTGAGAATGGGAAGGAGATCGAAAATGGATCTAAGAAGAAGAGACGGCAAAAAGATAAAACAATTATCTTTCCTTTGCTTGGAGGAATAGGAAAATCATGTCAGGATGGTGGGCACAAAGATATGGAACTTGGGTGTGGGTCTTTCGTCGAAATGGACTTACCTTTTCTTTCTATCTATCATGAAAGACTATTAAGACCAAGTCTGAGCTCTGGTAGAAATCATTTTAAGTTGCTAAATCTTAGCAAATTGATCATATTTTGAACTTTTTAATTCACAAAATCCGCAATGATGCAGTGTGCATCTTGCAGGATTTTATGTGTAAAACAAAGTAAACCACATCTGTTGAAGAGGCAAAGCAATTCAAGAATAGAACTGGGTGGTTTACCTACCTCAGCTTTTCCAAATGTAAAGAAAAATGGTTCTCCTTCGGTGTGAGATTGAATCAATTTTCCATCGCCTGTCTTAACAGAAATCCTGTAAAAAAAATTGAATATTCAATGATTCAAGTTGATCAACTTGAAAAATGTATCAATATTTATCTTTTTGAAAGATATAGAGAAATTTACTTCCAAAAAAAAGAAGCATACAAAATCTGTGCAGTATGAGTGCTCTATAGAGACAAATACACACACAGAAACAAGTAAAAAATAGTACTGATAAGTGATAATGCCCTTACAAGAAATCCCTGTCAACCCCTGATCTAGCAAAAGAAAAAGCTCGAGTGAGTGAGTCAGCATTTGTGCAAGCTGTCTTGAAAGACATTGACATCTGATCTGTTAAGTTCCTAGTCCTTTTGATGCTATAGGAAACAGGTACTAATTCTCCAATCGCATTTAATGCCCAACTAATAGCCTTCTGTCAATGGGATCTATCATCACATCCCCCTCAAAAGGTCCTTACAATATTATCACTGCTTCATAACTGCCAATAATTCCACCTCATTAGCCTCCAAAATCCCCAAAGATTTATCAATATTAGTCAACTACTCATTCAGTACGATCTAACCAATTTTATATAAAAAAACTAGTTCCCATGAGACTTTCGTGAGAACGGCCAAAGGGCACCACCTAGGCCCACATGGATGGGTGGGTTTGAAGGCATTGGCTTGTAAATGGTGTATAAAATTTCATCTTGATTGGATAAGAGAAGCCATGTTCTGAAGGCCCTCAAATTTCACATTTAACAAAGGGTGAAAATTCATCAGGTTAGATCAACTGGCTTTAATAGTCAAATTGGATATGGGTGCAATTCACGGGGAGCAGGTGGGTGTCGTGGGGAATTGGATCCATGAGATCCAGTATGGGATCCACAAACCAAAATTCACATGAGAATTGTTCTTAGGAGATCATTGTTATATATTTGTGTGTCAGGGGGTGAACTCCAATAAAACCGGATATAGTCAACACTCCATTCCACATCACAGAAAATGGAAAAATACTTGAGAAGTTACCTTGAAAAAAGAAATAGCATCCATGTGTATTAATGACATGGACACCTACCACTAGTCCAAAAAATTTGGTGTAGATTTTTTCTACTACACCCGGGTTTATTGGATTGTGGCCCTATATATACTTGAAAGATAGAAATTTTAGACATTTACAACAGATATACATATCACACCAAAGACTTCAAAATATTGAGGCACCTCAAGATTCTCCACTAAGCAATTATAGTTTTGCAATAACCACTTGTTTATTTTTAAGAGTTTTTCTCCGTCTTTTTAGAGAGAATTTTGATAAATCTCCCAGTACCAACAGTTATGACAATGGTAGTAAATAGCGATAAAAATGATAATTATGATTATCAGGATAATAATTTATGTTTTAGAAATTGAACAGGAGACTGAACCAGTGCAATGCAATCTAAAGTGGTTCACCTGGCCCATCAGAGTTAACAGTCCAGTCCAAAACGGTTCAACTGTGTATCCAATCATGTAAATATGACACCAATCAAAGTCCCTAATTTGAATTGTAACTGTGCCAATTCAAACTAATCCACGTAATACAACAAAGGATATTGTTTTTTATCATACACAGGAAATATCAAAGAAATTCTGAAACATTTTACCATCGCCATCGCTGCAGTTGTAATTGCTATCAAATTGCAACATGACTTGAACTTGCAACTTTATGGTTGTAACGATGAGGACTAAAACTTACCAATTGTGCTAGAGGCTCCTCTTAAATTCGGAAGCAATTTTCATAGGTTTAATTTGAGGCAGAATTTAAATGTACAGAAGAGAAGATTAAAGAAATTACCATAGTTTTACTTCATATGGTTCCCTAGGAGATTCCCACCCTTGTCCTTCATGTATTATCTGTCCGTATAAATGCAAGAATGGAAAAACTTCAACAAAGTTGCTCACATTGATAACAATTCCACTTGGTTTTTATGTGCCATGCAGCCCATATTAACAAGTTTCTTCATACAAGAACAACCAGAAATGCACCTTGTTTTTTTAATGGGGAAATTATGCATCAGCTAGTACGAGTGTCAAGGAATAAAAATCTCATTATTTTGTATAGAGTGTACCTCACAAACACTGCATTCCAATATTTTGATCCTTTGTTCACCATCTTTTAAGTCATTTAAGTCATTGGGGTATTTTAGGTAAATATGCATGGACTTTTAATATGATTTAACAAGAATCCATTATATGATATGTTAAGCTCGCTGGCTCTCTCTATATGTTTTTTGGCTTTTTTTTATTTTTTTGAGGGGGGGTTGGAAATGGTGAAGGTAATTTATTAAAGAAAGGCTTTCAAGATGAGAACAAATCAGTAGAGGATAGCTAAAGAAGAAAAGAAAATAACTGGAAAAGCAAAAAACTGAACTCCAACAAAACACCTGTAAGAAAAAACAAATAGACAAGCAAGAGAAATTAAGTTGATACAGACAATAGCCCAGCTCTAGCATGGTGAAGGCAATTTATCAAAGAAAGGCTTTCAAGATGAGAACAAATCAGTAGAGGACAGCTAAAGAAGAAAAGAAAATAACTGGAAAAGCAAAAAACTGAACTCCATCAACAATACACCCGTAAGAAAAAGCAAATAGACAAGCAAGAGAAATTAAGTTGATACAGACAATAGCCCAGCTCTAGCATGGTGAAGGAAATTTATTAAAGAAAGGCTTTCAAGATGAGAACAAATCAGTAGAGGACAGCTAAAGAAGAAAAGAAAATAACTGGAAAAGCAAAAAACTGAACTCCATCAACAATACACCCATAAGAAAAAGTAAATAGACAAGCAAGAGAACAATAGCCCAGCTCTAGTAATAGAATCAGCTAGCTCTTTAAAATCTCTCCTGATGTGCACTACTGTGGTTATTAAAGGCTATAAGATCTCTAATTTCTTTGATAGCATCTGCCAAATGCTAGCGATAGGAATCTGTTGTGTCAACCCAATGAATGGCACAAGAAAGAATCACTTTTAATTTGGACAATGTGAAAACTCAGAAGTTCCAAATTCCAACAACCTTTCAGGAGAACTCAGATTCAATTTCGTTCAAATTAAACCCTACAGGTATTTCAGCAAAAACGTATAATAGCAGCCCATTCTGATCCAAAACAGCAACTCCAATACCTGCCCTTCATGATTCTTCATCAAAAGTTAGATCTGGTCCTGGTAACCTTCCTCTTTGTTCCTTGATAAAAAAAAGCCCATCAGGTGTACACATGTGAAGATCAGACTCGGCATCGCTTTATTTGTACCCATCACTTTATTTGTTACCCATCGCTTGATTTGTTTGAGTGGTTGGGTAATCTCATCTTGTGTGGGAGGTCTTGCCCTCAAACCCTTGGGGCGCCTAACCTAATCCGTGGTGCTTGTGGGTGGTGTCATGGATCTGGGGTTTTACCTATGATCACCACAAAGTGGGGTCAGCGGCTTTCCACGTATTACAAAAAAAAAAAAAATCCTTGGACTGTTTCAGAACTAATGCCCAAGAAACCGCTTCAACTTAGCTTACTTGGCAACAATTCTTTGAGTAGATCTTATGGTTAAGCATAAATTTCATCCCTTTTGTTAAAATACAATGCAGCCAAAAAAAATTTTTTTTTTTGGGTCCAACACAAGAAATCATGTTTTAAGTCATTTGTGTTGACCAACTGCTCCTTTAATTACAGCCTCCAAGGACCTCCTTGCATACTCTGGCATCAGGTCCTCTTCAATGTGTCCATTTCATAAAAAAGGGTCAATTCGCCAGGTAGCAATATCGCTGCTACAGAAAAACAACCATACTACCTCAGAATGCAAATAAGGAACAACTATTGACAATGTAACTAAAGGTAACAAAGAGAACCTAACTTCTAAAGCAAAGCTGCAACAAACCAACAAACAGTAACATTTTGCCTTCGATCAGATTGCTAAACAAAAGAGAACAGTGTCTGCCAAAAGCTACTGTAGTTTTGATATTCTCATAATTCCATGCTAAATTCTTTTTTTCTACCATGCAGAGAGGTGTAATCAAAACATGCCCGAAGAAATAAATTGAATTCACATGTTCAAAAGCTTCATATCATATATGAGAGAAGAAAGGCCATCACCCAATTTCAACTCATCAGTGTTAAAAAAATCATTCCTAAAACCTATGCAGGGCTGGGAGTTGTCACTAGCAAAAAAAATTAAAGCATTTAAAATAGAATAAAGCTTCCAATACCTTCTTCAGAACTCCCAAGTCTTCGCTGATGACCTAGATGATGAGGAAAGCAATCAGAAGAGGCCAGATACACCTTGACAAGATTTCCATATTATATAAAGAGGAATGATCATACAGTGTCATCGTTAGGATGACAGCAAATAATGTCTTAGGACATGTAAGGTCCACTTAGAAATCTAAATTGTTCATTATAAGTGCAAAGATGTGTTTTTCCTTTTTTTTAGATTTTTTGAAACTATTGGACCCACCATTCGATGGATCAAATGACAGTATTTGATTACAAAATCTATAAAGTCTATCACGCCCCTCTCATTTGATCCATCCAATGGTGGGTTCAATAGTTTCACAAAATCTAAAAAGATATTATATATACATATAAATATATATACATTGCATTTAGAAATTAATGAATGGTTTAAATTTTTAAGAGACACCACAAATATCCCAAATGACGCCATTTCTGTCATCCTTTCCATTAGGACGATAGCATAGGCTCAGTCCACATAATGTAGAATGATCTTATGCTGTCATCCTGATGCAGGACAAAGTTAATCTATCATCCATTTTGAGACAAACACATCCAACCGTTGATGAAAAACTAATAAAAAATTTAAAGGATGGTGAATTCATTCATCCTCATGGAAACTATCATGAGGATGACAGCATATGATATTTTCTCATAAATAATACAACAATAAACATAGATAACACCAATTATGCCAGTAGAGTTCTTGTGAGGCATCTCCCTTCCATAGAGGAGAGACCTAGGTTCAAGCTAACGTTGGAGAGTCTCCTACCCCCAACCCACACAAAAAAATAAAGCAGAAATGCTAGTTAATTCAAAACCTTGAGATGTAAAATATGTCAGGAGACACAGAACTCAATAGGAAGATGCAAATCATTGCAACTCAATCTTGCATGAAACTACATTCAATGATACAAGAGGAAAGGTCACCAATAATGACAATATGAAATGTGATATTTCTTGCCTTGACTTTAAAGAAATCTATCAGCTCAATTTCAAAATGGAGTTCATCGTGTTTGGGGAAGCCCTCTGGAACTGGAACAGGGCAATCAACTTCACTGTAGTGTAGTTCAGGTTTCATCTTGAGCTGAAAAGAACGCATGAAAAAGATAGTGTGTAGATTAATACAATAGGTCAAGTGAATGAATCTTATTATCAAATTGCAAAATGACAAGAGCATGTATATCACAGCTGGCAACTGCTTATGGAGGTTAAGGATTCAAGTCATGTTACTATTGTTAGAAAAAACCAATTAAAAAAAAATGTATGAATCATCTCCATCTACTTCTTTTTGAAAGGTAACAATCATGCACACATCTTTCCAGCTAAACTTCATGCTCAATGATGTGAACAGCTCCATTATTAAGCATAGAGATTTGATAAAGCCCCACAATTAGAGGTTGCTCATTGTTGGAACCACAAGGTTGCCAGTTTGAGTCAGCTTTCCATTCAAAGACAATTACTACCACCGCATTCTCATCTATTTGAGGTCAGCTTTTTGAGTTTTACTCTTCTGTTCTATCCTTAAAAACCATAATCCTTTGTCATACCACAATCATCATATCCTTTTTTATTGCTTCCCTCCATAGTTTTAATGGCTTCCACACCCTCCTTGTATCTTCTTTATGTAGCATTTCAATTATCTTAATGTGGGGCTAGTGTCATTCTTCTACAAAAATGTCCAATCCACCTCAAATGGCTCCCCTTCTTTTTCTCTTCTTTTTTTTTTTATTAGAGCCATTTTCAAGGTCTCCCTGATGTTTTATTAGCATACACATCTCCACAACCACACTTAGTTTACTTTTCTTTATTGGCCAACAATTTGTGCCATGAAGTATTGTTGATTTGATAACCTTTATATAAAATCTACCCTTTAATCAACATGAGGCTCTTCTATCATGCTGTACCCAACTAGCTTGCCTACATTTATAGCCCACCCAACTTCCATCATACTAGTCATGTCAAAGTCCAATCCTCTGTTTGAGTCCAAGTATCTAAAGTTATAGCACAATGTAATATTAGGTAAAATCCGAATGCATAGGCATTCCCATCATTATTTCAGTATGCATTGTTGTTCAAAAGTAACATATAGCAGAGGCATAAAAGCTTAATGCACTGGCATTTCAATCGTTCGTTCCAATATGCGATAATATTTGAAATTTGCTTTCCAATGTTCTTTCCAGTATGCAATAATATTTGAAATTTGCTAGTAGTAGTTGAGTGAGGAAATACCATTGCCACTTCACCCTTCAACATAGTGGGAATTCCTTCACACAACCCAAGTATCATCTTACTTTTTCCCAAGACATATTTTATTGGAACACCTTTGCCTGTTACACAAAACATATGTTCAAATAATCATAAGTTCCTCGGCTCAAAAATTTATATATTATGAAAAGAACAATCATAAGTTCCTTTGACATAGAAAATGTCATGAAGTTGTTAATTGATAGATGGGCCTGAAAGGCTTCTTTCTCTCATATTAGATTTTATTGAGTACTCACCTAAGACCATTTGTCTCAATCAGTGTCCAACAAAGAACCACTAAAAAATATGAAGGATAAAAACAAATGAAGCACATAATAGAACAAATTATTGGCACTAAATTTGGAGCAATAACACAAGATCCAATATGGCATCTCACAATCAATTTTGCCACTCAATTTGGACAAAAAACACAATATTCCCCTTGCATAGAGACAGATCCATTTTGTTCATGTCAGTGCAAATATTCAGAAATGATTTTCAAAATGCAGAAACATTAATAAAGGTCCATGTTCGATGGGATGGGCACATGTGTCAAGGTGCAACACCAGTACAAGGTATCAGGCTTGGACAGTTCCAAAAGATAGGACGGACATGCTTATCATAGTGTTTAAATAACATTTAAATTTATATTTCCTTTTAAATTAAAATAAGGTGTGGAAGTAATACAAATAAAATAATATACTAATTTTACTCCAAACAATCAAGTGACAAACATAACAATATTTACTTACGGTTTTAAAAGTAGAAACGTTTGATACTATTTTTATCATCTTGAAAACAATGTTAAAAGTTACTAGAACAGTCCAACATGGAAAAGTGCCCAACAAAGGTTTGGAAGAATCAGCATACAGAGAGGACCAACTATTAAGCATAGCACAACTTTAGATTTTTGAGCAGTCACCTGTACAAGGCTTGCCGAGGCCTTCTTTCCTTTGACAAGTTCCTGCTCAAGTGATTATTTCAAACCTCATGCACAGGGGTTAGTTACTTATTGCATGAAGTATCTGAAAAGGGACTTTTTCTCCCCTGACTAGAGAACAGGTGACCCATGACTTAGCAGACTGCTTTGTGGTTCACTTTACCAAGGCTCGACAAGCAGCTAAGGCCCAGGCTGATTCTCTAGCTAAAAGGAAGGTTAGAAGATAAGTCGATCACCTGCACATTGGAGTGAGGTGTGCGCCCACCTTAGTCCCAAGTGATGAATCCATTTGAAAGTTCTTTACTCAACCACAAGGCTCACCAAAAATCACTTTGATTGGATCAATCATGTCAAGTTTTTAAAGGCCATAAAACCTTTTAAGAATGATAAAAAAAACCCAAATTCATCAAATTCTCTGGAGTTCCAAGGAATGGCTTCATAAATCCAATCACGATAATTTTTTATGGATTCCATATTCAAGAAAAGACCTTTTAAATACTCATTACATGGGACTAAGATGGGCCTACATGAGGGCTGCATGAGTGATCATTTTATCAGTAAGGAGATTTGATATCCTCACGAAAACCTCTAATGTGGCTTTGTGGGGACTATATCATCTCTTTCTGTGGTGCTCTCGTTTTTCTCTCAATAAAACCCTTACCATCATTCAAAATAACTAAAAGTATAGTCACTTACAGCTTGAGGGTAAGTGATAAAGCACGGTAGTTAACTAGGGCATGTTAAAATCAATGTTTTAAAACCCCACACTTCTAAGCTGTTGAACTAGGTTCAACCTTGATTTTAAATAAATGCGATTCAATTATCTTGAAAACCTTTTCAGAGTTCAAACCCTCAAAACCCTTAATGACCCACAGTTCAAAAGAGTTGATATGGTTGACCCTCAATAACCCTTGAAAGGTTTTAAACATATTATGTTGGATTGTTGCATTGTTCTAACATTTACAATATAATTAGTGTGAACGAGGCATTTTTATGAAATGAGATTGTTATTACATTTTTATATTTTTTGTGTTTTGTATTTGATATTTGATATTTTATACTTATTAGCATATCAATATATTTTTTTAACTAATTTATTGTTAATTAATTGATTTATTATTTATTTAATATCATTATAGGGCATCATGCTTATGTGACAGGTTTAACCAAGTTGACAATGGTTGAACCCTATCAAACCCAACCTTCTCCTAAAAATGTTTGATCCACAAGTCAGTTTTTAAAACACTGGTTAAAATTACACCAACAGACATATAACTTTTAGAAGGCAATAAAAAATCGATCAAACTAATAATAATTAAAAATTTATCTAAGTTTTATACTAACATTATTGTGGAAATGAATCCCATGGAGCAATTTAAAGGAAAATGGAGTGTCCCATAACATCTGAATTAATAAAGAGCATTCAGTGAATGGTGAAGACAAAATATCACAGTTGATGCCATGGTTTAAAAAACTGGCTAGTTCATATCCTACTAACCAGTTCGAACCATGAACTAGTCAATACTGGGTTTGGTTTTTTAAATCAAACTGGATATATAAAAATATTGCATGATATTTGAAAACACTAGCAATATACAGGCTGGTATTTTCAATAAAAGGGTATTTTTTAACTTTTTTACTTTTTTTCTTGAAAAATGGTATAATTTGCTTGGTAATGAAACTCGTTATACAAACAAGATTTGGGACCAAACAACAAATTTTCTGCATTATTTCATTTATTCGAATTTTTTTTCTGTTGCTCACAAATATTTGCTACTTTTTCAAATTTTTCGAATCAAATAACATAAAATGATTTAAAAGAAGTTTCCATATAGATTAGATGAGTTAAACAACATCTGTTACTTAGATTACGAATTTTTATATTTAATTTCGGATTTTTTTATTTTTAGGCTCTTTTTCCATTTTTTTGCTATTTTTTTCAATTTTTAAAATGAAATAAGATAAGATGCATGTAAATCTAATCACTGACATTAGTAAATTAGTTAGATCTAAGATCTATCATCTACAAAGAATTTTTATTATTTATTTTTATTTTTTATTTTAATAATAAAAAAATTTAAAAAAAATCTAAATATGAAACTTTAACTTGGAGTCTTCAAACATAGATATTAGTCTTTATTACATATCTTTGAATCAAAATAAATATTAGAATGATTACAAATCAACAAGTTCATAAATCATACAGTTTTGTTCAAAATCATATAGGGATGCCACACATACTTGGTTTAAAATAGTTTCCCATATCTTAATGAGATAAAAAATGAACTTTATAATCCATAATTTTCCATTATTTTAGAGTTTTTGATTTTTTTTTAGAATTTTTATGGGGTTTTGAAATTTCACACCAGTTCTGCTGATTCAATTGGTATGGAGGTTTCGTCCTTGATCTCAGTCTTTCCCATTCACCATGCATTCAGTTAATTGTGTTAGGTCAATCACTAGACTAGACTTAAGGCAAGACGTAGGCTCCTTCCCTCTTCCCTTTGCTTATTTAGCTTCATGTTGACGGGTGCCCCATCCACTTTTATGCAAAGGGCGTCAAACCACCATTCATCCAAGATCGAAGTATCAACCATTCGGTTTGTATCGTGAACCAATGGGACCAATACAATCATCAATTCCATTTTTTTGAACCATGGTTGATACATTAGACGATTAGGCAACAATACACATGCATCTGATGACAGAAAGAATTAAGTTATTAAACTTTTTCATATTATCGATCACTTGACACCATTTTCTTATCATCATCATCATCACCACCACAACCATTATCAAAGTCATTTATTCCACCATTTAAGGTCCACTTTCTGAGATCTACTTTTCCACTCAAACCCTATAATTGTACAACCCATCTTTGAGAAAGCAAAATTACAACCCAATAAAGAATCAAGCATATACTCAACATTGGTCCAAACTCCAAAGTTGGAATTTATTCCCTTTTTTTTTCTTTTTTTCTTTTTTTGTGTGGATGGGTTTTGGGGGGAGGGGAGGAGAAGGGATTGAGCATAAATTGATATATTGCTTAGATGAATGGATAAAGTCAATCATCTACCTCACAAAAAATAAATAAATAATCAAGTACCTCCATGTTCTTGCCTAGTAGAATCAATGATAACTCCATCTAGTGTTCGAGTTGTGCAATGGAGTATAACCTGTATCATGTATAGAGTAATTCATAATTGTTACCCAGAGTTCTCTTTCAATGTAAAGAATTCCAAAACATCAATCAACAAGAGTGAACAAGGAGGACTCCCAATTGCTACAAGGCTCTATCATGACAATGCATGATGTCCAAAACATGTTACAAGGCTCTCAACACCTAAAAGGACATACATCACAAGCACAATTGTTTTTGTAACTTGGGACATGTGACAAACTGGTTTCAACCATAGATTAAAAACTTGTTATTAACTTGGCCAATCGGTCAAGCCAACTCAACTAACAGCAAAAAGCGAGTGAATTGTCAAAAGACTCGATTAGCAATGGAGTTTTTGTAGGACTCGAATAACTTAACGAGTCACTTGACTACTCAACTCGGTTCGAATTAATTGGTATACTTCAAGATATGATAGTCTTTTTGAGCTCTGATAATGGTAAAATAGGAAAAAAGTGAAGTATAAAAACCCCTACCTTTGTTGGAACTGTAGGGAGGGAGGGACAGGGAGGGGGAGAGAGAGAGAGAGAGAGAGAGAGAGAGAGAGAAGAAGAGAGATGGAGATGGCACCGAAAAATTGAAGAAAGGTGATCTACGTTTTTTCCTTTGCTTTTTATAGGCTTCCTCTTTTAATCTTCTTCTTCTTCTTCTTCTTCTTCTTCTATTTCTTTTTCTTTTTCTTTTTCTTATTTCTTCTTTTAGGATAAAAAACAAGTTCCTGAATTTTTTATTTTTCCTTAATCACTTCTATTTATTTTCTGAAAGTCCGGATTAGACCAATGCACGGTCCTAGAAGGAGAGTGAATAGGACCAATTCAATTTTAACTTATTTTCCAAATTAAATAATCAACCACAGTAGGTAATCCAATTAATCAAAGATTGTGAATTAATTAATCAGACTATGTGCAGCTTAAAAATAAACTTATGTGTGCAAAGAATGATAAACAAACCATCAAATCAAACCACACATGTACAAGCGACTTATGTGGTTCGATTCACCTGAACCTACATCCACTCTTTGACTCACCCAACCTTGGGCTATCCGAAACACACTATGAAAGGGTAAAAATACCCTATCAATACACACCTAGATTTTGTAAGGTTCAACCCCCACGGTCTACTCCTTGACACCTATTTTTTATAGTGGTTTAATCACAGAGATCTACTCCACTTTACAATGTTGAATAATGGAAAAGAAAGGAAGAACACTTGCCTTTGGGCCTCCTGGAATCTTAAGATGTGTTCTTCAATGATGCTTGCACGCTCCACTCTCTGATGCTTGGATTCTCCAATAATTGCAACCGAAGGTGAGGCTAGATCTAAGACAGGGATAGGATGCTACAGGAGTTCCTAGAGAATATCTCTCTTAATAATTTTATTGAAAGCATAAGCAAGCTTTATCAACAATGGTTTATTAAATAATTAGAGAGTGTCACCAGAGGTCATATCAGTTTTTCCAAGGAAAAGGACACTCTTTGAAGGTCGGAGACGATTAAGGTTCTCTCTTATTCTCTCTTTTCTCTCGCTTGCTAGCGTTCTTCACAATTAAGCCCAGTGCCATATAAATGATAAATTTTTACAACGGCTAGACAAGGATAGGTCAACGTACGCTCCTCGACCGATCGAAGCGCGGAAGAGATGGGCTTCGAATGGTTGAAACCACGCACGGATGACAACCTGTTAAAAAAGTAGTGTCGATGGGTTGAAAAGAACTCGACAGGTCGAAACAAGATCTTGCTCGACTGGTCGAACATGGTCGACCAATCGAACCCGAGAGAGCAAAATTTTTCCAAAAAATTATCAAGCTGCTTCGACCAGTCGAACAGGATCAACTGGTCAAACCCGAGAAGACACAAAAGGAATGCCAGGAAAAATTCTCCAAGCTACTTGACTGGTCGAACACCATGTTCGACTAGTCGAAACTTTTGATAACTTTTTCAAATATTTTTTCTTACATCTAGGAGAGCAATAGGCCTGCTCGACTGGTCAAACACCATGTTCAATTGGTCAACCACCATATTCAGGAGAGCAATAGGCCTGCTCGACTGGTCGAACCTTTTGACAATTTTTCAAACATTTTTTTCTTACATCTAGGTTGGACTTGGGTTTTGGATCAAGTTAAACTTAACACCTTAGATTCTAGATTTGGGCCTTAGTCGTGGTTTGGGTTCAATGTGAGATCCGATTTAAGGTCCATTTACCTGTGGGTTTGCAACAAATTTGAGAGAATCTGCATCAAGCTTCTAGTCTTCCAATAATCTTCAAGCAATATCTTCTGACTTCCAAAGGCAAGGTTCTGACACTTGTTACGAAATTGACAACATGGAGACATGGATAAACTGGGGCTCTAACATTTTCTACTTCTATTTAATTTATTTCTCTTCTTTTCTATTATTTCTGTTTTTTCTTTTTTCCTTTTGAAAAAATGGGTATCCCCACCCATGTGGAGGTGAGACTAACCCCATGAATACACAAAGCTGCCTACAAGCCTCGTGTATTAGGTTACTCCAATAGGACTTGAACCCGAGACCTCTAGTCTATTCCTAGAAGATCAAATCAAGTAAGCTACCCTTTTAGGCTTTTTTTCCTTATGTACTTTTCTTCTCGCATTTCCCTATCTTTTAGTTTTGTACTTTTGTCTTCCTTTGTTTAGTTTCTTCTTACTTTTGTTCTTTGTTTTCTGCTATTTTTTTTTTTTTCCATTTTTTATATTTATTAATTTTGTTTAGAAAAAAAATTTGAGCAGTAAACAAAATTTTCATTAAAGAAAATAAAGATGTACATAGAAGAGGAGAAAAACCGAAGATCATATTCCGTATAACCAAAACTGAAGATCATAATCCCCAAAAGCTCTATTCCTATGAATCACATATGGTAAAAACACCCTGGCTTATTGAGTCCACTATGGATTTGGTCCCAAATTCATCTACACCCAACCTACTACATTATAGGAAGAACCTTATTGAACATACCACATTAAAGAGGCAGGTTGATGTTGTTGGAAGGGATCATATTCTCTTTATGGTTGAATCTTCTTATAAAAATCCAATTAATCAGTCTATAGCTTCCAGTCATTTTGAGAGTCACAAGTTATCAACCTGGGAAACCTAAAGACCTCATACCTCTCTCACTTGCATGTAAGCATTCTGAGTCAGTTGAGTTATTTGCTAATCATATCCATAATTTACGTGTTGATATTAAAAGAAAATTTTCTATGAGCAACGAATATTACAAATCTTCTACAAATAAGCACCACAAGTGTCAAGAGTTTCAAGAGGGAGATATGTTCACGGTGCACATCAGGTCTAAATGATTCTCCAAATGGACCATAACAGAATTGCACACCCAAAGTGCAAGTCCTTCTAAAGTGCTTAAGAAGATCAATGCTACACCTATATCTTGGGTTTGCCTTCAGATTTAGGAATCAACCACATCTTCAATGTGGAAGATTTAACACTTTACAAAGGACCACCTATTCCTCTAGACACAGATGCATTTCCACCATTCCATCCTTCAAACACATCTCGACAAGACTATATTGCTTCTACATCATTGTCACCTTTGCCCCCACCTCGTTTACCATCATTGCCATCGTCCACATCTTGTTTACCATCATTGCCATCCTTACCCGAGACGAAGGAAGAAGTGAAAGACATCTTGGATAAGCAGATTGTGTCTACCAGAACTGGGGGATACTGGAAATTCCTTGTGAAGTGGATAAATCAACCCGAGAATGATTGTACATGGATCATTGGCAAAGCTCTACCAAGACTGACAGTATTGGTTTGGGTATTTGCCCTATTAGGTCAATGGATGAGGTTCTATTAGGGAAATAGCTGTGGAAGCGATGAGAGTTCGAATTCTTTGTGGAAGAAAGTCCTTATCAAAAAATACAATCTGAACACGAATGGCTGGCAAGTTTCTTCAGTCTTCTGCAGTCCTTCAGGATTTGGAGAGATTTTTCTTCAGTTGCTGCTTGCTTCAAGGATAGCAATCAATACAGAGTGGTGTCTTCTTTTGGTTAGATAAATGGGTTGGGGACTCTTTGCAGTTAGACAAATTTCCTTGTCTTTTCTCTGTCAGCTAATCCTAGTGCCCTGGTTTCTGATTGTCTTGAATGGTGCAGTGACAAGTTATATGGTGCCCGAATTTAGGAGAGACTTTGAGGACTAGATTCTAGAAGACTGGATTCTTACTTTGGCTAGATAAATGGATTGAGGACTCTCCACTGTCAAACAAATTTCCTCAGCTAATCCTAGTGCCCTGGTTTCTGATTGTCTTGAATGGTGCAGTAACGAAGTAATGGTGCCCGAAATTTAGGAGAGACTTTGAGGACTGGATTCTAAAAGACTGGACGGTTATGATGGAGTTGCTTAACTCGGTTTTCATCTCTGGTGAAGGGACTATCGAATCTGGAAAGCTGACTCCCACGGTTAGTTTAGCGTGAACTCCTTTTGTTCTCATCTTCTTAGATCGGGCGAATCTCCTCAGGCTTCCCCTCAGATTTGGAAGCTATGTGCCCCCTTAAAAGTAAAGATCTTTGGGTGGTCTGCTGGTCTAGACAAAATTTTAACCATAGATCACCTGCGGTCAAGAAGAATGGTGATTATGAATGCCTGTCCCAACTGATTATTTCCCTTTTTACCATCGCCAATTTCCTCATAAAAATCCTTTTATAATTATGTCATAGAGAAAATTTCATATAAAATCATGATCTCCAACAAGATAATTTAAACTAAGTTTCTTTCAAATTTTCTCTCATGTTTCTGCTTCAGTTGCAATTAAAAACAAAAGACGAATCATAATCTCCAACAAGATAATTTAAACTTTCTTTCCAAATCTATCCCATGTTTCAGCTTCAGTTGCAATTAAAAACAAGAGAGGAAAAAACTGGAACTGAATGGTCACTAAAGAGGTGTAGCTCAACTGGTTGCCTCCCGCCTCAGGAAGCGGGAGGTTGCGGGTTCGAGCCCCCATGGCCTAACCTTGGTGTAACCTAGGGGTATTGGGCTCACCTGTGGGGTTTTTACGCTGGGTATCCCAAGGTTTCCCACATGTAAACTCAAAAAAAAAATAATAATAAATAAGAGGAGACCCCACTAACCAGATAGAACCCCAATAAAGAGGAAATTAAATGAAAAAAAAAAATTCATCAATCTGAAACACAAAGAGCTTTGTTTAGCGAAACAGCTATATTATCTGATGATATGCAGGAATGCATAACTACAAAACTCTTTAAATAATGAACCAATATCCACTAAATCCTATAACTTCCATGGGTAAATTACCTTTTCACCCACTGAATAACAGTGAAGCTGTGCATCTCTAATAAAGGCCAAGATTCAAATTGATAAGAAACAAACTAATGGTCTTCCAATTAAAGACTTTAGATCTTAACTTGCAAAACGTAGATGTAGGAAAATTAAATATAGGCCCAATTTGAAGTTGGGAGAATCCTAATCCAATTCACCAAGGATAAGGGTTTTGTGATCTAGGATGTACTAGACCTAAGGAAAACTCTCAGTTGAGCTCACCAAACTTTGCAGGACTTAGCTCAATGTTAATGAGAAAACCCAATCCGCTAGAGTGAAACTAGGGTAAAATTCACTCTCTGAGAATTACTACAAAAGGTCCAAAGCACCTAGGGCATGCAATTTTGCTTTATGGAAAATTGATACTCTTCATGAAAAAAATGAAAACTTGGAAATTAAAATTGCAATAATTGAAAATGCAAAATTAAACTTCTGCAAGAATTCATAAAAGGAAAAATAACTTACCTCAATTGGGAGACACAAAATTCTACTCAAACAAGACTCGTGGCCTATGGTCACCCATGGCCTTTATTTATAGTGTTCTACATGTAACATGTCATCAATCCATGTACGCTCCTATGAACCAATCAAAACATGACACATCATCTCCTTTATTCTCTTCCAAAAAGAATTTGACACATAAGCAAACAAGAAATAGAAAATAACTAAAATAGCTTCCTTCCTCTCCAAGCAAGCTCGAAGATGCAAACAAGCTTCCACCTCCTTTGATTATTCAAGCTTGAGTTGGAACGAAAGAAGGCAAATTCGTACTTGGACCTTCCTGGAAAAATATGAACCTCTTAGATGGATATTTCCAAGCCCAACTGAGTGAACAATGGGCCTGGACCCATCCGTATATGGCCTTGGGCCACTAAAAATACAATTTTTGCCCAATAACTTGGTAAAATTAAACTTTTTTGATCCATCGAAATTTGGAAAAATTTCGTGCAAGGTAAGGTCCTTATTCTTGTGCATGCGGTGGCATCAATCTCAGTAAGGTTATGAGGGTCCAATGCTGCTAATTCTGGTATCTGACCCATAAAGCCTGAAGTTCTTGACTGCTGTAGGTACAGGAAGCAAAAATACACCATGCTTCTGTAACAACTTCATTCAACTACAAGTGCATGGCAAGAAAACCTTCAATGTTTACAGAAACATACAAAAGCAAGTCCCAGCTTGCAGTCTAAAGGTATAGAAATTACTAGGGTGCTACTTCTGTAACTGGGTTGCACATTCTGAGACTGCTCCACACCTGATGCCTGACTTCGGTACATAATATTTCCATATATACAAAAATGTCCAAATTGTACAATAATTCTACAACACAGCCTGCTGGACTATTCTTTGGAGCTATTTCTGAAACTGTTTACAGATGGAAGTTGGAATTCAATCATCTGCCATACTTTTCTATGACACTGTACCATTAAAAATAGTTCGCAGTAAGATTTCACTGTGGCTCATTTACATAACAGATTTGACCTTGAAATCAGTCCTGGATAACAAACCAGACTGCCACATGGTACGGATCGGGAGAGATTGGTTTCATCAAAGTATAGAATGCAGTTCATGTTGGTATGACTTGTATCTTGTGACAGGATTATAAGACGAATCACTGACATAAATGTGGCTAACAACAAGCAACAAAATGTAGATTAAGTAAAATTAACTTGGGACTCATAACACTAGATTTTAGCACAAATGACAAGCTGCAGCATGTTATATCAGATCTAGAACATTCCCTTAAGGATAGGAGATTTATTCATTTCATCCAGGGCCAATATTTTATGTTAGAGTAATAACAATATTATCTAAAACATACCTGATCTCCATCTACAGGTTTCTCTGCACCCCCTCCTGGCCTTATGATGGCTTTCATCAAACTTCCAGGGGTAAGATTCTTTCTCCTAATCATAAAAAAAAATGTAAGATTGTTGAGCTTGTTGACCCAATTATCAACATAAAGCTAACTTATGAACTTTGAATGGAAGTTTTTATTTTTAACTGATAACTCAATTTATTAATGTGGTCATAAGAAGATATATGAAGGGGATGAAACAGCCCAAAAATACAAAAAGCACAAGAACCGAAGTTTGAAGGAAGTTATTTGCAATGTTCTAAGGGTACCCCTTTTACTGAATTGTAAACAGATAGCGAGCTCTACAAAGATAGATATGCTTTGGCATTTTCTCATAATAGAGAACCAGAATTTTATTTTTAATTAGGAGGAGGAGAAGGAAGAAGAAGAAGATAAAGCAATATAAACATATCTAAATGTATGCTTTTAACTATGAAATCTTAACCAAAAAGTAGCAGTAGTAGTAGTAGTAGAAGAAGAAGAAGAAGATAGTAAGACACAATAATGGGTTTTTTTTCCTAAAAAGGCCCCTATCTTTTAAACCTTAATCGAAGAAAGCCCCTATATTTTTCATAATTTTAAAAAGGCTCCTGAGTTTTGGCAAAATATTCTATAAAAGCCCCTTCACTTCAGTTCATGAATAATAAATAAAACTTTCTTCGAGATTTTTTTCAGTTTTTTTCAGAAGCATGTTGTAGGGTTCATTTGGAGGTCAATACCGCTTAGTGAGTATGGTGATCAAAAAATAGCTTTTATGGATTAGTAGTGTCTCAAAAATCAACAAAATTTGGCAAACAAAGACTTAGATTTGAGGCTAAAATATCAACAATGGCAAACAATCTCAGTTTTAATCAACGGTAAGACTATCTTTGGTCGTGATCTAATTAGGCATGTCAAGTGCACGACATATAGTGAATGTAAAAGATAAAATGGGTGAGAAAACTGATTCCGTAAAATACTTCACATAGTGTAAACTATTTGCTACATACATAAACAATTTTCAAAAGGAAGTTGACCTGCAACCAATATGGTCAAAGGGGCTTTTTAGGATTTTTATCAAAAGTTAGGGGCTTCTTTAAATTATGAAAAACTTGGAGGTTTTTTTCAAATAAACTCAAAAGATAGGGGTATTTTTAGGAAAAAAACCCTACAATATAAGCATATCTAATGTATGTTTTAGAAAATAAGAAAAGTATATCCAATGCAAGTTTTAGATGATATATTATAAGCATAGCTGCTGTATGGTTTAACAACAACCAAATCTACACCTACAAGCATATAGGACTTAATCGAAACATGATAATACCATCCTTACTAAAAAATTGGATGATGAGTAGCTTCTTGGGCAGGAAATGCCATGCAAATAGGACATTGTATTACATAACAGACATGAAACCTATTGCATGGATAAGAAGTGGTTAATTCACCAGTGAATAATTCCTTTCCTCTTTTTTATTCTGTCTAAGGGAATTTATCATTTCTTGTATCTTTCACCAATTTATGAAGTCAGTTTTTCACCTCCTGTTATGACAAAAAGAACAAGTAAAATGCCATCCCATCGATTCCTCCCTAAAATAAATCCACAAAAAAGACTATTTGGTAATTTTTAAACTAAATGTTAGCTATTTAAAATAGAAGATAAGGAACGGCTTAAACAAGAAGAAGTTCCGAAGTTATCACTTATATTCCGTGAAATGAACTCTAAATGCAGGAATATGGGAATATGAATCAGTATACTGAATTTATTTCCTAGGCATTGAACTGTTTTTATATCAAATTTACTTAATATCAAATCTGTTTCAAGTCACCCCAATATCCCTTCCAAGGAAAAAAAATAGAAAAGAAAAACAAGGCAACTTTTCTAATTTAAGTACCATTCAAACAGAGGGAAAAATTATAGTAATTGAAGCTTGAGTTGAACTGGAGATGACATTCAATGATTTGATACTTTTAGAATAGGGAAAAAACTACATTAGAGGTTTTTTTAAGAGATAAGGAACTCCATACTCCTATAGGTCATCCAAGAATCCCAGCATGAATTTATCAATTTAATGAGTCAGGCCAAAAAGTTCATAAATAGACATGCTTGACAACCAATAAATCCATTGACTGCCCCATTGATCATAACCATCCATCAGATGGTCTCCAAATGGCATGTTCCGGTCTAAGCTGTGAATGATAACACTCAACATACAAGAGCCCTAGCCAGTTTACTACATTTTCCAATGATTGAGTGAAATGGAAAATGAGAACGGAACCCTCTGGCCACCACCCCACCCCAGCCGCCGCCACCACCAAAAAAAAAATCCACTGAATCCATTTTCCAATGGGTTTGGAGAATAAGGGAAGAAAATTTTCTAAGTTCTTACAGGTAAAGTTTCTTCTCTCAACCACAAAAACAACTAACGACAATTCTTGCCAAAGAGGAAATTTTTCTGACACCTTGCAAATGTAATAACTGACTCTTGTCACGATTTGTATAGAAACCTTTTGGAGAGCAAGTAGCAACGGCACCTAAAGGTTTACGTAATTGAACCAAATCGAGCGGTCTCAGCTCTGTAATTCCTACTCCTGTCATGTTCTCTACTCCTAACTACTTTACCACAAACACTCCGCAATCGGAAATAGCTATCAAACGTCAATCCATGTATAAAATTGAAAATATTCTACTTGAAATAGATTTCACAAGTGAAACCTGAATAACTCAACGAGTCACTGACGGGAAAAAAAATACTAAATTATCGGCTCCGTACTGAAAAACACCGTAAGTTTCTTCTCATTTCCAGTGAATCTGTACCTAGGTTGATTGCCTAATTGTTTTGTATAATGGAAATTAAAACACGTACCTTTTCTCGTCGGCGGAAGAAGACGTCTTCTTCTTCGGGAGAAAATCCTTTCCTGCATCCTCCTCAACTGCCATTTCTTTGAATTCTCACGTAAACAAAATTATTGTTGCTGAAATCCTAGGGAAAATCACAACCTTCCAAATGGAAAGATGAAGAAGTAGAATTCAGCTCGACTAAGATTTGAGCCCTAATCTTGGAAATTTGGAATACAAAAGAAGTGAAATTTATAGGTGATGGTTCGATGAGGGATATTTCGGTAAATAAAAGACTGGTGGGTGGAGCAGGAGTGGAGAAGTCGTCGATTCCAATGTTCCCTGTGTCGCTATTAACCGGGGTTGGCGAAGCCGTTTACCTGCTTGCGCTGTTATGTACCCACGCAGTTTCATCCAGGCGACGGCGAGCAAGGGTGACACCGCCCGGGTAGACCTGGGGGCCTTACATGGCTAGGGGATCCATTGGGGCAGGATCCATTGACTGAATAATATTTACTGAATAAATCAGATCTAATAAATTTTAAAATCCACACTTCTTAACAATTTAAAAATTAATGATAAAATTACAAGATCTTAATAATAATGAGATAAATTCAAAATGAGTTAAGAAGGATCTAATTTATAGGATGTGAGGATAGTTACGCTAAATAGAGTCTCTCGAGACTTATATAGAGTTTGTAACTCATAACAATATCACCTCTGTAAATTAGAGGTTATTAAAATAGAGAGTCAAGCAGTATTCTTCAAGTGACCCCTAATTCAACACTACGACTGACACAATCATTGAAAAGCTTCTGGCTCCAGTAGCCTGACACAAATTTTAATTTCCTTTCCACCCTTCAGCAGATGAAAGAGAAGATCGATACTGTAAGAACGAGAAAGTTTATCCAGAAGTCTATCTCAAGTTACTTTTTTAGAGTTTAGATAATATAATTTCTAAGATCTTTAGTCATTTTTGCATAATTCTATATTCTGAATGTATGAAATATTACTTTACAAAATAGTTGGAGCAATACATTTTTTATTTTGAATATATTGAGTACTGAGTTAGAGAGATTTATTATATTTTGTATAGGCTCGAAGTCGAGACCAGCTGCCGATATTATTTTAGACAGATTATAATTTTATAGAGTAGCACGTTATAGAGAGTTTACTGTAGTTATTATCAACTCATGAGAGGGTTTACCTGGCAGTTAAGACTCTTCGGAAGAGAGGTCTTAGAATTGATTCACGCTCAACATCCTTTTGGGTCACTCATGGCTGTTTATCCTGGTGTGTGTTGGATTGAGAGGGGTGAGACCTTTGGACAGTTTAAATATAAAAAAAACTTATGAATATCTTCATTTTACATTATATTTATTTCAGTCCAATCGAATTTGGGTTTGACGCTAAATTATCTCAAGTTGGGTCGAATTATAAGTTGGAAAATTTTGAATGACCTAAACTGATTTTCGGATGGGTTCAATTCTGTGGGTCAAATCAAGAATTACCACCCCAGCCTCCTGTATTTTATTTAGCAATCAATGATCTAAAAATGCCCAAAGAATAAATTGTTGTAGTCTGAAGGCCCAAAGCATCCATATGATGGGTAACATGTAAAAGAAATGGGATGGGTTACTCTGGATCCAACAAACCCACCCATTTGTCTCGATTCCAATTATTGAAAGAACCCAGTTCGAAAATCCAGGTATGGATCACATGGATCCAGCCCATTTACATTCATGAAAGGGTAGTATCTGAATTATTTTGAAGATTTAAGCCAACATTCTGTAAGATGTTGGATTTGGCTCAAAGTCCATTGGGCCTGAGCTGTATTTTCTGGCAGGCTCACCATGGCTCAATCTGTGTAATTTTTGCCCTAGTAATTATATTCTCTTTCTCTAGGATTTTCTTTAGCTGTAATTGTTCTCTTAGAGTAAGAGAGGAGAGAAAACACGAGAAAGAGAAATGAGAGGACTTGTAACCTATCCAGAAACTTCTTGAATCATCACTCTCCGTGAATATGGGCAGTTTTATCGAACCACGTAAATCTGTATGTTCTAGCTTGTTCTTGTGTATTTTGTTTGATTTGTGATTTGAATGATTTGATTGTACAATATAAAGTTAGGGGCAGAACCACTAGAACTGAAGGCTCAGTTTCACTTGATCGGATAGAGTGATGAAGGTTCTGGAGTTTTGAGTACTCATTGAGGAATATTATGGCCCACAATTCAACTTGCCGAAGAACTTCTGCCCTCCATTTAATTGATTTTCATTGCTTTCTTTCCTCCTCTTCTCCGTAAGTGCTACCTACTGATATTTGTGGGACTCAGAACAAGAATCTACTTCACTGCTAAAATGCTATAAAATTTTTGCTTTCAATGAAAGGAAGGGTTGCACCTTCCGAGTGCCTAATTACAGCTGTTGGGATTGGACATCTTTTCATGTTAATTGACTGATGGGGATTTAGGTCACTAATCCCACTATTATTGCACTAGCTATACTCCAGTGAAGATGCCTCTGTATCATTGTTTAAGAGGTTAGAAATGACTCGAACGAGTCAGTCTTGACTTGATTTAATAGGATTTTGAGTCAAGTGAGCCAATGAATTTTATAAATTTTTTATTTTTTTGAAAACTTAGTTGAATTTCTCAACTTCATGGAATTTCTAGTGGAGTAAGAGTTTGGGTTTTCAAATGATAACTCTGATGACAGAATTATTGCTTCAATAATGATAATACAGCCTTCTTTGGTGTGTGTATGGTGCTATGGTTTTTTTACATAATGAAACAAATAACTTAAAAGAGTCAAGATGGTGTGCACCATCTTAAGTCTTATATTGTATGGATATAAAAATCCTAACATGATAGTAATATCTTCAAAAATAGAGGATTGGTGAATTCTCGTGATGTTTGAATGATACGAGAAGAAGCTTTAGAACAACTAGTAAATTGTAGTTTAGAAGTTATAGATTTAATTAGGTCGTCATTCTATGAAATACCTTGTCAAATCTAAATATGAAGGTCAACTCAAAGTTGATGAGATATATAACTTAAATGATGATGTTGGATGATATTTGAATAAATTTATAATAATTACTTTGTTATATTTAAAATAAAAAGAAAAGCAATTGCTTCAAAATAAGCAATAATCCTTTTATATTTTAGTTATCTTTTAAAATTATATATAATTATATTTCGCTATCTTGAAAATAATATAGAATTCATAATAAATTTAAATCAATAAATATTTCTTTCACGAATGCCTCACTTATTTCTAAGAATCTATAAAAAAAAGCACAAATCTCACACAAAATTAACTCCTTTCAAAAGAACACTTGGAACATGGTTCAAACAAATAGCGGACAGGGATACGGCTAGTAGAATTATATGAAATCATCACTCATCCATTATTTTTATGGTATTATTATGCATATTTAAATAGAACTCATCAAATGGGATAATTATGTGTTCGTTGAAAATGTCTAACCAAACTTTTTCTTTATTAAATCAATTAAAATATAATTTTTAAGTTCTTCAAAATTTGATTAGTTTAAACTAAATTTTGCAGTCTAAAAAAATATAATTTGATTGATTGAACCAAACTGATTTTTAATAAGTAACATATTTAAACAAAAACCTATTCAACATTTCCATCACCTCTCCATTTACTAACTCCATGGTCTAAATACTTAAGATAATATATTTTTCTAAAAAACTCTGATCGAAGGTGCATTCTACATACCAAAATGACACATCCACAGTTCCATTTACAACACATTTTTTTTTTTTAAGATCAAAGTATCTAAGCTTCTTAGAGTAGCTGACTAATCCTTAGAGCATAGTGCAAACCTCCCTATCTACACACCGGGTAATACTATTAAGAGTAACTTTAATCCAAAACCTCTTACATCTCAAACGGGTTCTTTATTGCTAAGCCAACCCTCCTGGGTTGACACACCTGTTTATTATATATTATTATTTCTTTTTCAACTGATATTTTGAGCTTCTCACGAGAAAATTATTATTTAAAAGGACTAGAAACCTAGAGAAGTTGGGGTAGGTGTCCCTTCCCACCAACCAAGGGAAGGGTAATTTTCCAATAAGACTCCCATCTCAACCCTTCATAGATTGTGCTTCAAGGCCAACCCAAACGCCTTGTTCCTTCCAAATAAAGAATTTTAGTCTTTTGACTAAGCTTCTTTAGTAAATTAAATATCCTTCCCTATGCATTCTGCATACAGAGCTTTGGCGCCTAAATTTGAATAAGTCTACTAAATCCTCATGTCCCAACGGTTCAAATATTTGAATCCTTGGTCACTGAGTGTATTAACGTCACCTTCGTTTCCTGGCAGGATAGGCTCCACCACTGATGGACCTAATCAATTTAAAAACACAACACTGGGTGCACTTGTGACTCTAACATGGAACCAATGGAGAATCACTCAAATGCAGGTTTATATGATTCAACTCTTACCATTTTCAACAACTTGGGTTCTAATTTTGATCCTTACTGACTCAATTCTTTTCATCTTTCTGCAGTTTTATCCATTAATCAAAGAGATAACTCTATCGATCGAAGTAGTAGCATCGCCATATGGAGCAACTGCGCGGTGAACCATCCATAACCCATTTAAACTTTTTTTTCCCCTGCTCACTGGAGATTTATATATGTAATGCTTTACCACATTCTTATACTATACTAATGGCACACCCTTTGATTTAGATTAGTGTTCACAAAGACAATTCATGCTCAAAAGGATCAAAGGCTGGCAAGTTCAGGGCAGTTTCCATGACAAGTGAAGAATCGAAGATCCGAGGGGAGCTAGAGAGCGAAGTAGAAAGAGATCTTGAAGAAGAGATCAAAGACTGGTATATGCCATCTTGCTCTTCGCTTGCATCGCCTGTACCAACACCAAAATGCTAGGGAAGAAAAGGTTTCGCAGGCACATGTTGTTGCCGAAGTCCAATCGAAAATGAAGAAGACGATTTTTACCGAGGTGAATATAACCATCAGGATGGAGGGAGAATCTAAAATTGAAATACATCAGAACAAGAAAGAAATTCGCAGAAAGGAGAGAGCCCAAACCAAGAGTGTAAAATTGGATGTTAAGCAAAATAGGATGAATCATAGTACCAAGGAATTTGACTTGGGTACGAACTCTTCGATCAGGATCAAGTTCTGTTGGCACCCAAAAGAAAAATGAGACTTTCCAAACATGGTCGGGTATTTAGGAATGGTAATGACATTAGCCACACCGCTAAGCATGTTATTAAAGGTAGAAAAACCTTCATCAATACCGCTGGGCAGGGAAGAGGGAAAGTCTTTGTTAAGGATTGCAAATATCTTCAACTTGGGTGGATAAATTAAGAACTTTTCATGAAATATCAATAATTTACCAGTTTAACATTGGAAGGATCCAATGACACTACAAGTTTGACCCTAAACGGGACTCGTTTGCACTACTAATTATTTAGTTGAACTAAGTTTGGATTGTCTGTTCCTCGCTCATGAACGAGTTGCTGAACACTAATCCAAGACCGCGTGAACCCTACAAGGAAGTGTATATTTACCCATTGTTATACCTATGGTTTGTGTTGTTGAGATTTGTTTCTCAGTTTGATGAGATTGAACTAAAAGAGAGTGCTTTATATGATTCTGAAAGGAACACTGTAATTATCAATAAAGCTCTATCAGCTTGTGTGCTTATAACTTGGATTAGATTATTGAGATGAACGTCTGTTTTCACTGAAATGAACCTTGAAGTTAATTGAAAAAGCACATTTTGGCTTTATCAACATCCAGCTCTAAGCCCATGAGAAAAGGTATTTGTTGTCATATGGCCAATGAAAAGATATGGATACACTTTTTATGATTGAAAAAGGAAATGATGTAGGCTCCATTAATTTTCTAGAGTTATAGTCTCAGACGGTTTAAAGATCTTGAAAGGTTGGCTTGAAAGTCAAGACGCTCGCCTTATGAAGCGAGGTCCTTGAATTCGATTCACGCTCAGTCCCTTCAGATCACTCCTATAGGAGTTACTCTATATTGACTAAATCAATATATGTGGATTGGGAGGTTTATATATGCTCGTAGGATTAGTCTCACCTCTAATATAGAGTGGAGTACCCATATTAAAAAAAAGGAAGTTACTGTTAGCTCTACCGTAACTTAATATTAATCTTTGTGAAATGTGATCATGGGTCATTGAAGCTGCATCATTAAGCCCCATTTGCTACCTTGAAAATTCGTGGTAGGATAAACTTTTGAGTATATACATTACAAATTCAAATAGTTATACAAATTTTCTTTCTAGTAAGGAATTTAGACTACCAGAAGCCTTCAGTGATATCAAAACTCAAGAGTGATCAATGAAGAAATTGGGCTAAAGAAAATTGAGAAAACCCCAATTTCAAAAGAGGCTCGAAATGTTTCTTTCACAATGGAAAGGAGTTCAAATCTCACCTAGACAAAAAATCGAAAGCAAAATTTACATATTGGATATTTGAGCACTCAATTGAAGAAATTTGAAATGATGGGAAATTCTCACATAAATTCAACAAGAATTAGGAAATAAAAACAAGCTTAAGGGTTAGAAGAAACTCAACTCAAACTGTGTATATGGGGTACCAAATACCCTTAAAGTTTTTATATGATAAAAATAAAAGTAACCAAGATGCCTACATGCCCTGGTCATCTATCACCCTTATGACACTTGTAATTGTCCTGTGACACTTCAGTACACCTTTATTTCCCAATAAAAACATGTCATATCATCAGTATCAATATTCCACTATTTATTTTTAACATGTACATATAAAAATAAGCAAAAAACAAACTCTAAATCCTAAACATGCTTTATGGATGCCCTAGCTTTGCTATTGTAGAGAAACAATCTCTCTTTTGGATAAAGATTCCCATTGGCACCACTACCACCTACTATTCCTTGTACTGCTTCAAGTAGTAAGTGCTATCTGCTTTCACCTCCTTCCCTCTTTATAGATTTTGCTAGATTCAAGGGATAGGAAGATATAAATATATAATCACCATCAAAATTGGTCATTTCTCATTATTAGTGCTTTTTGGGCCTATCAAAGTAAGGTTTACTAACCGACGCAACGCAGGATAAGGGACATGGTAACCCTAAATACCTAATGTGGTTCTCTAAAAAAAGTAAAAAGGATGAAAATAATGCACTATAAACCTAATATGGCTGAAATTAAGCAATCAATTAATATTAACAATTTAATAATATAAATCTATCACTAATAATCACATAAAGATCCTTGGAATTTGATGGAGAATATGATCTTAGGGAAATTAATGGGCTCATTAAATAATAAAATAAGGTTTTGAATGAAATATGCATATGTGGACTTACATGGGATGGGATATCGTTTTAAATAAGAAGCTAGGGGATTTGTGGGTCATGGCAACAACAAAAGAAGGCATCTGGGAAGGGCTTAAGAGGACTTACGAAAGTAAAGGACGGATTAAAGGGTTCGCAAAAGTGGAAGAGGGCTTAGGATGAAAGCGGCAACAACAAGGGGCAAGCTGATAGTTGTTGGAAGGCTACAAAGGATGGTCAAGAGGCTAGGGAGGGATTCTAGAATTGCGGCGAGGGATAGAGATGGGTTGTGGGGTGGTGGAAATAGGGGAACGCCAAGAGAGGGGTTGGTGATTGCAAGAAGAGGGTTATATGACAGATCTGGGCAGATCTATGCTAAGAAAAAGTGGTGGCAACAGTATGAGGCTTATGGATTTGCAGCAGCAGAGAGAGCGGGTTAAGGAAAGTAACGGCAAGGTTATGGAGGAATGAAAAAAAAAAAAAAGAATAATAAGGAGAAGAAAGATAGGTGAAGAAGTAGTACCCGGCTTCTCACCTTGTTGGATTCCACCAAGCTCATAAATTTGCTCCTAGAAAGTCACTATCGCACCATACAGGTATTCGCGAAAACTTTCTCAAATCTTATTTCATCAATCGTATGTAATAACTTACAAGAAAAAGGATTTATAAACTATATAACCTCTAAAAAGAAACTAAAAAAATTACATAAAACCCTTCTCTAAAACTAACTTCAACTAATAAGGCAACATACTAAAAATATAAAAACGTGAATAGAAAGAGGAGTAATAGAAAGTTCTCTCCATCTGAAAAAGAACTCAATCTCGAGTTCAAACAGATGAGAAGACACAAATCGTCCCAAGCAAGTGTCTTCCCAACGTAGATTCTTCAAAGTACAAACACGCGCACATGAGGTCTTCAGATGTCACCCAGGCATATCAACATCAAACCACAATGAAGGTGCTAGAGCGGCTTTCTTTCATTGTCGATGATATACTCTGGAACCTGAACTGAGATCATGAGCAATTCTGGGTGCTGTCAATGACAAGATGTGACCAGAATGCATCTCTGGTGATACAAGAGAGATGTCATGATTAACTCTAGCTGGCGGTAGCACCAAAATGTGAGTAGAATGCTCACAATCGACTCTGGTTAGCGGCAAGATGTGAGTATAATACTCCTCTACTGAGACAAGACTTCGAAGTCTCTCCAGTAAATTCGGAGCAAAGCACTGTAGCTCTCTCGTGGTCACCCAAGTGGCAACAGTCATGGACCTAGGCTTCCACGTCCTTGGATATAGCTGATGTTCTCCTATAACTATAGAAACAACTTCTTTGACCAAGATAAATTCTATCTTCTCTCTTTTGGGTGGTAAAAAAGGTAAAGAATATAGGATCGGTGAAGGTTGTATAGGTGCAGGCCATGTGTTATGAAGTGGTTCCGAAAAGCCAGTAGGGGGTCAAAGAGATGATCAGGATAGAAGCCAGCTCTAAACTGAGAAAGTGGGCTAGATGGTGCAGCTGTTGGACATTGAAAAGGTGAGGGAGGCATAGGCTGAATGGGCTGGACAAGTGCATGTGATGGATCAGGAAGGCCAAGAGGGACAAAAGGTAGAGGCTGAGTTGGTGGCACATGTAGAGGCTGAGGGGACTGTACTGGTACGTGACATGGGTCATGGAGCGGGTTAGGTTGTACGTCAAGAAGGCCAATATGACCAGGGTGAGATTGTGGGTCAAAAAGGCCAATAGGATGGCCAGGATCATGCTGAGGTGGCTCAGGGTGAATCTAAAGTGGATTAGGGTTATGAAGTGAAGGTGTTGGAACTGGACAGGGTGTGAGGTCCTCCACATGATCATCCATATCAAATTCATTGGAGTTGCAGTGAGTATCTGCAGCAAACTTATATTTTTCATTATTATATTAATTTGACTTTTAATTTCAGCGTGTAAATCATGAATGTGGTGTGCAGATGCATGTACAAACTCAGACGGACTAGGTGATACTGAAACTGGGATGAGATCTATGGATTGGGACGGAGTGAAAACACACCTAACCAAAGCAAGATGAGTTTTTCTGGTCTATTTAAGAATCTCTACGTTTTCATTTTCATGATCAGTCTCGTCCTTGGACCGTTCTCTTATCAAAAGATCTCTCTCCTGACTCCTGGTCTCGAGTCTTTGCCTATATTTGATAGGGACATATTTCTCCTTTAACAGATCTTTCATTTTGTCTCATCTCAAATCTAAGGGGTCCTTTCTTAACCTCTTAATTTTTTGTTCCGCTTTCATCCAAAAAATCCGGGCTTGTTCCACCAATTTCAATTTGGTGTAACAGAGCCATCGAATTTTTGACATGTCATGCCACTCAAAGTGGCGTTCCATGTCTGATAGCCAATTGAGAAAAACTTTGGGATCTAGACGTCCATCAAAACCCTTGGGCACGATAGGAACAATCTTCAAGGCACATTCGTTATTTTTGATAAATTCCTTAGGCTTATGAGGCTAACGGTACTCACCACGATCAACTCCTCGGAGTTCAGTCAACTTGGAAATCAACTGATTGAATGCCTGAGTGAACCAAGTTGGGGGTTGATCTCCTGACATTGCCATTTCTCTAGATGGGATTTTTTTTTTTCCTTAGACAACTAAAAAGGGTATGCCATGATGATTTTTTTAATATTTTTTTAAAATAATTAATTAATTTTTTATACTAAATGCAAATCTAGGACCGTGGATGTTTAAGAAAACACCCTAACCTTGCTATTAATACCAATTTGACACAGGAAAAGGGATAGGGTAACCCTAAATACCAAATGTGGTTCCCTAAAAAAGTAAAATGGATGAAAATAGTGCACCCTAAACCTAATATGTCTAAAATTAAGTAATCAATTAATATTAACAAGTTAATAATATAAATCAATCACTAATAATCACACAAAGATCCTTGAAATCTGAAGGAGAATATGATGTTAGGGAAATTAATGGGCTCATTAAATGATAAAATAAGGTTTTGAATGAAATATGCATATGTGGACTTAAATGGGATGGGATATGGTTTTAAATAATAAGATAGGGGCTTTGTGGGTCATGGCAACAACAAAAGAAGACATTAGAGAAGGGCTCAAGAGGACTTATGAAAGTAAAGGACGGGTTAAAGGGTTCGCGAAAGTGGGAGAGGGCTTGGAATGAAAGGGGCGACAACAAGGGGCAAGCTGATGGCTGTTGGAAGGCTACAAAGGATGGCCAAGAGGCTAGGGAGGGATTCCAGACTTGCGGCGAGGGATAGAGATGGGTTATGGGGTGGTGGAAATAGGGGAAGGCCAAGAGAGGGGCTGGTGATTGCAAGAAGAGGGTTATGTGACAAAGCTGGCCTAAGAAAGAGTGGTGGCAGCAGTATGAGGCTTATGGATTTGCAGCAGCAAAGAGATTGGGTTAATGAAGGTAACGGCAAGGTTATGGAGGAAAGAAAAAGAGAGAAAAAGGAGGAGAAAAAAGATAGGAGAATAAGTAGTATCCGCCTTCTTGCCTTCTTGGATTCCACTAAACTCCTGGATTCGCTCTTAGGAAGTCACCATCTCACCATATAGGTATTCGTGAAAACTTTCTCAAATCTTATTTTATAAATCATATGATTTTATAAGCTACATAACATCTAAAAAGAAACTAAAAAAATTACACAAATATCCTTATCTAAAAATAACTTCAACTAATAAGGCAACATACTAAAAATATAAAAAACATAAATAGAAAAAGGAGTAATACAAAGTGCTCTGCATCACTAACCCAATTAAGTGGAAATGGATCTCGACCTTTCTACTAATGCAATTCTAAGTTCTAGTAATGTAGAAGCCTTAGAATCAAGAGAGAGCTTGGTGTTTAGAATTTAGACCTAAGGGAAAATTTAAACCTAAGATCACTGAAAGAATTGGGTTCTAGAACTTTGAGGAACTCCAATTGTTTATGTTCAAATCTTACCTAAGAAAACTCAAATGCAAAATTTACATACCAGTAGCTTGGTAACTTAAACGCTCAATTAAGAAATTTGAAATCTTGGAATTCTCACACAAATTCTGTCACGCCCCGAACCCAGATGTGGGCCCGGAACGCGACTAAATTTTTTTTTTCTTTTTTTTACAATAAACTCTAGTCACCCAACGTCATAACTGGGCTGGATCTTCAAGTTTACCAAAACCCGATCCTATAAAATGTCACACGTGCTTTTCACATATGGACTCAAACATATACCATATGTCCCCATATACAACCTATATCACACAACGAATATTTTCATTTGTCTTATCAGCGTTACGCACGAAAACATAGTGGATATAATGTATACGACATTAAAACTTACAGACATAAGTTTCTTATGCCACATGGGGCATATTTATTACAAATACTCAAACATATTTAAGCAAGCAAATGGTTTCCACGTGCGGAAAACCTTAGCAACTTCTAAGTTCCGACTTTCAACGAGGCACCACTGGTCCCTCCAATCCTTCCTCTGCTTCAGATCCTGCATTATAAGGGACGTGAGCAACAGCCCAGTGGGGAGAACTCACCATAAAATCCAATGACTGTAATGCAACAATGCATAGGCAATGCATGTCATTTAAAAGCATGTTATATCCCATTTTCACCCTAGGATCATCTTCTAAGGTTTTTACTCACATTGTATTGTTAAAACTGGGGTCAGTCCCCAGCCATGTTACAACACCGGGGTCAGCCCCCATTTAAAGTTCCAACCAGAACTAATATTAATTCCTCAACGGAAATAATATAACAACTTGCAAGTGCATACGGTCTCCACGACCCGGTCTACTAGCCCATCCAACACCAACGGTTGATGGCGGTCGACCACAGCCTACTAACACGTCCAACCCAACGGTTCGCAAACGGTGTTCGGCTAATCTCAGCAATTATAGCCCAACGGCAGATATCAAACTTTACAAAGTTATTATCTTTCACAGATTTAACTTATGAACATAATTATCACATGCAAATGTCAAATGCATGATAATGCATGATTTCCAGTGCCCTCCTTATACACGGACTTATTATGAGAGAATCACCATATTTCAGCCTTACCATTTGGTGTATCAAATACCAGTAGAAGAAATCAATAAAATAATCAATATCACACCAATAAAACTGGATTTAATATCACGAATGCCTTCACCCAGTTTTTACCCGACAATTTCCAGACACTCCATGGGTCCATACTGCGTTAGAGACTACAAGTCCTCGACTCCCCGACACCATTTTAACGCCTACGTTCTAAACAGTTAGAAAATTTACATCCCTTACATGTAGGCAGTGTCAGGTCTCGTATTCTGGACCTATATAGCCTTTTCCATCTTTAATTGACCATATGTCCCATTTCAGTCTGGTGTTAGTGGGTTTAACATATAGCACAATACAAGTGTTGGTTCGAATCTCCTCACTTTCTCCGGTTGAGTTTTTTACAGAAAATCTGTAAAATAGAGTAAAATATATAAATTTTCTATTTGTCAGTATATACGCATAATAATTTCCCAAACCCCGTGCTATTTTTCCAGAAAACATGATATGTGTAATGAGTCACCTAGACTCTTTCTACTCCTTTAAATCATGTCAGAAAGTTAGTTGTCAGCCATCCAAAACATTACAATAAAATGAAAAATATAAAGTACTCAATGCCTTCTCTCGTATTGTCTTCTGGAGAAAGGACTATGGAGACGTATTGTGAGAGGCCCAGAGGGTATAGAGACAGTAAAGTAAATAAAAGTACTCAGTGCCCTATCCTCGTATTGTCTTCTGGAAGAAGGACCATGGAGACGTATTGAGAATGTGGCCCAGAGGGTACAGAGACAGTAAAGTAAATAAAAGTACTCAGTGACCTATCCTCGTATTGTCTTCTAGAAGAAGGACCATGGAGACGTATTGAGAATGTGGCCCAGAGGGTACAGAAACAGTAAAGTAAATAAAAGTACTCAGTGCCCTATCATCGTATTGTCTTCTGGAAGAAGGACCATGGAGACGTATTGAGAATGTGGCCCAGAGGGTACAGAAACAGTAAAGTAAATAAAAGTACTCAGTGCCCTATCCTCGTATTGTCTTCTGGAAGAAGGACCATGGAGAAGTATTGAGAATGTGGCCCAAAGGGTACAGTACAGGAATTTAAACACACAAGGCGGAAAATAAACACACAATAGTCAACTGGGGTTAATCTTTTCCTCGATTTTACTTAGGGTCAAAAATTATATTTTGAACATAAAATAATACGAATCTTGAGGGTAAAATTTAAATTTTAAGAGGAAATCCATTTTTCCTTCAAAAAAAACTCATTTTTCTTTGAACCCCAATACTAAGCTATTTTACTCCTAATTTGCTATGGAGTTAATAAAAATAAGAATAGAATTATTTCGATACCTTGGGTGCAAAATTCTGTGTAAGATTGACTAAATTTGAAAACCCTTAAAACAATACGGGAAACCCAAACGTTCGGCTGCTGCTGGTATGGCCAAAGCAAGAGAAAGAAGAAGAAAGAAAAGAAAATAGGAGAGATTTAAAAGAGGGAGAGGGAGCAAAACGGCAGAGGAGTTTTTTTTTTTTTCTCTTTATGTTATGGCTTCCTCGCCGATTACTCCTATTTATAGGCAACCGTATGGATTTTTTTAATCATACAGGTTGCTGAAGTTATTCATAGGTTTATAGGTTTTTTAATAACTATGCATTTATTGTTATATATTTTACAATTATTATTACAACTGCCACCAACCGCATAGGCAATTGGCGGTGTTGTAATCTTCCAACACAGCTACAAGCTACATCCGTAGCTTTAAAACTCATCTTTCATCTGTTTCTGATATTATTTTATAATATAATATTAGTTTATTCTTTTTACTATTTACATCTATGTCCTTTCTTTTATCGGGGTATTTCAGAGTCTCACTAAATTGATACAATTAGTTTAGTAGGTCAGGTATTAAAAACTGAGCATGGTATTAAAATTTGCAGTGAAATCTATCTCAAAAACCCAATGTTTTTGCTAAAAATCACCGTTTTAACAAAATCTCCTAATCTTCAAGATTCTTTTTGAAAGTATCCAACCTTATAGTTTGATAGAGTAAATTTGTCTGATAAAAACATTCTAAAGTTTCAAAGGGTTTTGAAGTCAAAAACCACATTTTCTAAGTGAAAGAATATTCAACGGCCCATATTTCATGGCTTAAAATAAATATCAAAAACTAACTATTTTAGAGTGTAAAGAAATAAACAACTTAGTTATGATACAGATTGAGTACTGACTCTCTCTTTATATTTTTAGGACTTCCTCTACCCTGTCAAATTGGGGTTTTACCACTTTAAAACTTAGGGGTAAAATAAATTAGCGAAATTATAGCGAGATTGGCATGTCATTAGGTCCGGAATTTAAAAATAATGCATAATATAAAATTTGAAGTTCAAACTAAGTCAAATGACTGAGTTTATACAGCAGCTAAGGTTTAAGCCTAAAATAATATTATTATTATATTCGTAACTCACCCATATATCTTTGAAACTTAATTAGAAGAGTTACCGGATTCGGATCAAGTCAAACTTAGATCCATTGAAAAATTTATTTGATACACTTTACGATTAGAGGAAAATATTTCATAATTAACGGATAAAAATTATTTAATTAATCATAATTAATCATAATTAATTCCTAAATTGGGCTGGGGTATTACAAATTCAACAAAAATTTTAAATATAAACACAATGTTTAAAGGATAGAAGAAACCAACTCAAACTTTATATTATGGGGTACCAAACACCCTTCTTTATGATTTTCTACAAAGCAAAGTAAAAGAAATCAAAACAACTATATGCTAAAGTAGCCCATCCCCCTTTAGCACTTGTAATGGGCATGTGACAATTTAGTACACCCTCATTCGCCAATAAAATGATAAAGGCCAATGATCGGAATTGTATAAATGTTTTGAAGTTCCTCAACACAAATTGATTTTAGATCCAACTTTTACAACCTGAATGAAGGAAAATTTGAAAGTAGATGAATTTGATTGAGAGAACCAATTTCAAATTCATCGAGATAATTTAAAGAAAATCCTAAGAATTATAAGAATTCAAAATTCTGCCAAAGAAATAACGATTCATTGAATGAGAAAACCCAATATTTCAATAGATCAGCAACACTAAAATTTACCAAAGGGAAAACAAGAGAAGGCTCGAATCTCATTGGGGAGAAATTCGACACCATGCAAAATTCTCATGATGAAATTAGCAATTTAATTTAAATGCATGAACAATAATTAAATTCAAGCACAAAATTTAAAGTAGAGCACAAAAGACTAGAGAAAAAGGACTTACTTACACTAAGCAAAGAGAAACAACTGAACTGGGATGCCTATGGTCGCTCATGGTCCACTTATTTAGAGATGAATTTTAAAAAAAAATTACAACTATGCCATAACTTGAAGATTCAGTCTACTGAAAAGTCCAGAAATGACCGTTGAAACACCTGGGTACAATTCAGTCGACCGAAACATATAGTTAGCCGATTGAATTTCGGCAGTTTTTTACAACTCTACTAAAACGACCATGACTTGGGTTCTAGAACTCGATTTTGGGAGTTCTTGGGCTCATTGGAAAGATAATTGAGAGATCTATCTATTCACCAAATTTGGTACAATTTGAAGTCCATTTGACACCTAAAATAATCTCTCAAATTGATGGTATATGACAAAATTGTTTTGTTCTGTTTTGCACCCTTTCATTGAAATGCTCATAACTTGTGCTATACGTTTTCGAATTGGGTGTTCTTGGACTTTTTGGAAAGCTCTTTGAGTGCTCTATCAAATAATAAAGATTTAGCATATTTGGTATGAGCAAAAGCTTCTCCAAAATAGGGCATAAAATAACTAACCTAAGGAATCCAATTTAGTTTTACCAAATTTTAAGTTATGGATTATAAGGTTTGTCTCAATGGTAAATCTAGTTCTTCTAAGTCAGTCCTAAGGTACAAATACCTTTGTTAATTGGTATTCATGAAGTCCTTTCAGTTTCAGTGCATTGCCTTCCAAATGACATGTCTTCAAGCTTGATTTGACTATATAGGTCTTCAAGAGGCGTGGTCTTGGACACACGAACAAGGACACAACCAGTCACACAAATTAATAACTCATGACTCAGTCGGACGCAGTCATGGAATTGACAACTTAGTCTGACTCAAGGGAAGCAGATTTAACTTTTATGCCAACAATTTTCTTCTCCTCCTCTTGTCCACACCAGAGCTCAATGTCCTTAGCCAAATTCAAATTTTATCTTAGCCCAATGCATCTATGATAGGCTTTGGGAAAGGATGAATGGTTGGGATTTATCAGGGCTAAAGTTGGGTGATTGGATGGCTTAGATTGAAACTTGATAAATGCAGAGACTTGAGGAGAGGGCAAGGTGGATCGGCTAGGGTTAATGGAGAGGTGAGGTAGTGTCGTGTATGGCATGGGATATGCGATTGTAGAGATTTTGGATAGAGTGTATACGTATGAGGGATTAAAATTGAGGTGGACTGAGAGATTTTAGGATGGGTATTGGCGCATGAATGAATTTGGAGTAAGCATTGCCATATGGAGAGATTGGAATTGCCATATGGATGGAGTGGAAATAGGGATTGAGTGATGTGGAGATGAGGTGGAAGGAGTGGAGAGAAAGTTTAGGGATTTTCCATGGGTATCCATGCGCATGAATGGGTTTTAGGTGTTGGCCGTATGGAAGATTTTGGAATGGGATTTTGCACATATGGATGTGAGGTTTTAAGATGAGGTGGAGAGGGATTTTAGGATCTAAAATGAGATGGAAACGTGTGAGGGTGCTCGTTTTTAGGATTAGGGTTTAGGATTTGTGATGTGATGCATGAGTGGTTGAAATTAAATAACCTAAAATCTAATGGCTTAACTGTAACGACCCAACCCTACCATTCCTAAGTGTGATATTGTCCGCTTTGGACCTTATGTAAACCCGCACGGTTTTGCTTTGGGCCTAGCCCACATGCCTAGGCCCAAAAGGCCTCACACAAGGGAGGGGGGAACTTTGAGGTGGGTGGTGGGTGTTACATTAACTAATGAATGCATGATCTAACTTATGAAATGATTAGATAATGCATGAATGATGATGATTCTATGGTCAATCTAAATGATAAATGAAATGGATGATCTAGATCTAACATGCAAGATGTAGATATTGGATTTGGATAGGAGGCTCTAGGGTTTACCTAGGGTAATGAATGAAATGAATGGCTTAGAGTAAAATGCATGGAATGAACGGAGGAGATGAGATCTAAGTGAATGGATGAATTGCACATTGGGTTAAGCTTAGGGTTCAGGGTAAAATTCAAACTTGGGCCTTGAGCTAATTGGACTTTGGACATGGACTGAGGCTTAGGCCCACTTGAATTGATCTTGATCTTGAGAGCTTGGGCCTTTGTTGGGCTGAGCTTGCACATTGGCCTGCTGGGCTTTGACTTGAACTTGGACACTGGCCTGGCTCACTTTGTAGAATACACATGGATCACATAGCCTGGCCCAATGTTTGACATTTGAAACATGGCTTGGCCCAATTAAGATGGATCTTGGCCCAGTAACTTGAATTTCCAGTTCTTGTATCTCTTCTAACATCTTGAATTGCTGCTTCCTCTTCCGGAATTAATTCATCACTCATCTAAAAATATGTGACTCATCCGGACTCTCATAAAGACTAACCAATTTACAATTTGAATTCCTAAAGTGGTGAAATAATCATTGGAATTCCAGATTTTCCACTTTAAGCTCAAATATTGCAAATACTCCGGGTTTTAGGCTGATTTCCTGTTTACTCCCAATTTTTCTCTACAAAACTGAAAGTAACATTAAATGCATCTAATATATACAAACACAAGGACTAACTGGTTTAATAATTAGGAGTAAAAATGTCATTTTTCATGTCTCAACGTTTATTTAGTCTCATATTGATTAAATCTACTTTTTTCAATGTAATAGACCCTATAGCTGATAAATTGCTTTTGGTTTCTTGAAATTGGTTCAGCATTCAATGCTTTAGAGTTTATTTTAATAAACCACTTGAAAATGGATACTCAAAAATTTAAAATATCTCCATCTAACGTAAACCACAATTACCTAAGTTACCTAATTCATTATAATCAATCTCCAGATACAAATCAATTCGTTTGAAATATTTGTGATTCAATTCATCGAATAGTTTGGTGTTGGTTTACTATAGTTCACAAATTGTTCGATCGAACTCACTTTCATTTTAAACATTTTTAATTAATATTGTTGCTTATATTTTATGCTTATTTAATCAATTTCCTTTTATATTATATTTTAAAAAGTTTGTATTCCTTTTCTGGGAGAGAATGCACTTATTTAGAAGGCTTTAAAATTACATTAGTTATGGTCATGTGACTAATGAGCAATTTCCTTTACAATTGTATCATAATGTATATCTTGTTGAACATGTTTTTTTTTTTTTTATTTAACGGTAACAAAAATTTCATTAGAAGAAAAAGAAAGTATAAGTGAAGAAAGAAGAAAAAGAACAAGAAAAGAAAAATAAAGAGAATCAAATGAAGAAGACTCTTGCGAAGTGATTATCAACTCCCAATTTGACGAAATAGTCCATCACTCCATTAGCGGAGCGCCCAACTTTGATAAAAAAAGTACTCTCATCCCCTTAACCAATTCTCTTACCTCCCTAACCAACATGCTAATTTATCAAATAAAATAGTTGAATGAAACCTATAAGCCATCCAAAATAAATCAGGCTATATTTAAACAAACAAATAAAATTAGCTCTCTTAATAGGACAAACTCAAATTATGAATATGATAACTTAAAAAAGCTAAACGAACCTACTCTAACAAATTATGAAATTTTATTAAATATGTAATTGTGAAGTCCAAACTTGAATTTGAATTACTCAAAAAATGAATTAGATAAATATGAGATAAACAATTTTTTCGTGCATTTTCAGATCTACTTAAAATTCTAGATCCAAATTTAATTTCACAATTGATTTTATGCATATTTGGATTTGACTTGGCCTTAATTTGATAACCCCATTAATCAAAATAATGCATGTGCAAATAATATATAAAGTGTATATATATATAAGCAAAGTAGTATGAAAATTTAAGAACAATACACATTAGATGTTTAGATTTAAATCCAAATCATGAGTTGAATTCAAATGGAGAGATTCTGCACAAAGGATCTAAGTCAAAGTAGAATCTGAATTCAAATCGTTCATCTAAGATTCGGATCCTGATGCAGGTTTTACTTAATTACAACTCAATTTTGACCCATTTAAGTTCATAAGATATAATTAAACTTTAATAAAAAAAATTACTAATAATTGTCTGAAATAAATAATCCCATTTCCAATGTAAACTAAATGATGCGCCTTTCCTAAAAGAATTACAGCAAAAAAAACACCTGAAAACACCTGATCTTTCTTCAAATTTAAGGAAAAAGGGCCGACCACAAGTGCTTTAAATTCTTATTTCATAGAACAAGAATAGAAGATTTATAATCTATGGCTACTAACAAACCTGAGAGTTGGTGAATCTCTTCTATTTTTTGTGGGCACAATTCATTATTATCTTTAGTCATGTATCTATCAATGTAATGTGGGATTTCATATTTAAATTTGACAAAAAAAATTTATTAATTGATTGTCCTATTTGATGCTCATAGGATAATCAAAGTTTTTTCTTTTAAGACCAAAATCAAGGTATTGAGGCCTCTCACTTGATTAATCTTTGGTGCATATGTAAACCTTCCAATCTACACACGTCAGGTAAGAACAATAGAGAGTGACCTTTTTTGGATTGATGGGGACCTGATCTTAAACTTTTTCGCAAATAAGAGAAGATTTTGACAGCCAAACGAAGCCTCAAAGTTATAGGATAGTCAAAGTCCATCAATATATTCTAATAAATATCTATTTATGGACACCCAAAAACACCTTAAGGGCCTATTGGGTCGAACATTCCAACTCAAACTTTTAACTTTCTAGTAATAAAATTAATAACTCTTAGTATCTAAAATATTAAGAGTTGATATAGTATTCGTTTTATATTTGGTAGCATTAAAAGTTTTAATTACAATTTGAGAATTTCATTTTAAGAAATTCTGAACAACACTTCGACCTCAGAATTTTTAGTTTATCAGCTAGTAAAATATCATAATTTCTAGTTCAGATAGCTTGTATATTCTTTTTTTCCCAGAAAGCGTCAAGTTCTTAAGATAGGAAAAACAACAGCTCATTTCATTAAATTCACAAGAACAAAATGTTCTATAATTGGACCATCCATAAAGAGAGCCATGAAGGAACTCCCACAATCAGTTCAAAAGGAAATGTCCCTGCCCTTAATCAATGGCTTTGATCATTCAATGTTTAGTATGGTCAGAAATGGGCCCATGGGTGGAGTCCCTTTCAGCCAGCATAAACCAACCACAATAAAAAAAAGGCCCAGCAGATGAATGGTTGGGATCACCTGCACACACTACTAACTTTTGGAGGGCCAAAATTGTACGATGGTACGGTGGCAAGTTCACTCCACACGTTCCCCCCACTTCAAAATGCTTCAACTACTGCTTGTCCTTTGTGTGGGTGACATGCTGTCCTTTCAACATTAAAAGAATCACACAAAAAATGTAGACAACGGTTTGGAAATTATGTATATGCTTATCATTAGTTTAACTAAGTAATGGTGGATAAATTAGAATAGTAAACCTCTAAGGGGTTAATTTGACCCACCTCATGAAGTAGTGTTTTGAGCTTAATTCACATTCAATCTCATCCCAACGGACCACTCTATGTAGAGTAAGAAATTTACACATGTCCGTAGAATTAATCTTACCTCCAATATAAATGAAAAAATCCATACCATCAAAAAGAAATATTAGAATAGTATCACTTTATCACAACTATTAATATGGGATAAATATTACTAGTCAAAATTTATAAGAAATTTCTTGTACTTTGATTTAAAAAGGATTAAAAAAAAAGACATGGAAAAAGCTTAAAAAATTGAAATATATAGTAATTTTGCGTAATTCAATATAGATTTTACTGTGTTATCCATTTTGTCTTTCAAATCAGCTCGTCGAAATCTTCGAATCACTTATAGTAAAAAATTCGACAAATCAATTCGAAAACAAAAATAGATAATAAAGTAAAATTCGTATCGAATTACGTGAAAAAATTATTATATAATTTATGTACAGAACCTTCAGATTTATAATCTAACATTTGTAAAAGTCGCAAATGGAACTGCTTTGGAAGCATTCTCATGTGTCACAAGACATTCCTAGCATGAAGGTTCTCAAATCTCTATACATAATACATCCAAAGCACAAATAGAACCGACACACCTTTAACTTTTAGGATTATACCGAATCTCATGTTTCATATGATGTTCTATATTTATAGAAATGTATTCATAGCAATTAGTCTTCCCAGTGTAAGGGTAACTCTTGAAGAGTGATATTTGCAGTAATTTTTGTAGTAATTTTTTTTTAATGACAAAGTGTTCTGACTTCTTAAAATACTAAACTAATTTTTTTAGAGCCTCTCTCTCTCCACAACAGGTAATTCTATAGAGAGTAATCTTTTGAATGAACTGAGAATCAAACTTAAAACTCTCTCTTTATAAGACAAGTTCAACATCATCACTCTAGCCCCTTTAAATTTACCTTACAATATTTTTTAAAAAAATATCATATGATATGCCGGTGAATTAGGAGAGAAGGAGAGATTTAAACCAAAAGCAAAAATAAAATGATAATTCCATTACCTGGTTCTTATAGTTTGATTACAGATGCATCTCTCTACTTCGCACATTCAACATATAGAGAGAGAGAATCCAACAATGGACATTTGCCGAAACCAAAAACCCATGTTGAGAAAACCATAACTTTCCAAGTTTCAATTGGTTTAGCAGCTGCAAATGGGGATATGAACCCAAAAGAAACAGAGAAATTAGAAAGTGGATGCATCATTCTCTCACGCACAAGAAGGCATGCATGAAACAAACATGCGATGGGTTATAGTTGGGCATTAATATGCAAATTTCAAAAAATTGAAGAACCACTTTTTAATCAAGTTCAGTTCTTCATTTCCCAAGGTTCTCTTTCTTTGGATCAAAGTTCAAACGTTTGGTTCCAATCATACAAATTTAGTGGCAATGCAATCCATTTAATACCACACCTCCCAATGCAATAAATAAACCCAATAAAAACAAGTGAAAGCTGAGCTGAGGGAGAGCATTCATTCCTTCATGGACTTTTATCCGCAACCATTAATTCAAAACCATAAATGCAACAGCATGAACAAGAAAAATTCGTCAAAGGATTCACACCCATTAAGTGACAAGGAAGAGAAAAAACGCCCTTCTCTTCTCAAGTAGAACTAGGACAACTGCTGATGATGATATTCAAAGAAACAAAGGACTAGATAACCTAATTCCTTCTCTAATCATGTGAAGAACTAGTAACCCTAAAAAGAGAGGGAGAGGAAGAGAGAGAGAGATGTGAGAGTAGGTCAGTTTAGATTGACGGAAATTGCAGATGATGTGTAATGGGCAATGGCCCATTGCAGGAAAACAAGACTCAGTCATCATCTATCCATGCATATCATTCAACACTCCATATATGATTGAATAAGGTTAGAAGAGGAAGAAAAGAGTCCTGCTAAACTCTGCAAAGGAGAAAAGAAGAAGAAAGAAAGAAAACCCTAAGCTCAATCTTCAATGGAGAACAGAAATCTTCAAGGGAGAATAGAAATCAGGGAGAACGGGGGTGAGATTTTTTTTTTTTTTTTTTTTTGATCTTTTTATGGGGAAGGGAAGGAGGGGTTGTCTTTCTAGAGTTTTTTACCGAGGGTGTGCTTGTTGTTGTGCATCCAGACCTTGAGCACGTGCCGCTTGATGCACGTGTCAGCACAAAACTGCTGCACGGCGACCTCGTCGTGCTTCTGGATGCGCCACCCCAGACTCTCCGCGAAAGCAAGCATCTTGTCCTTCTGCTCCTGAGTAAATTTTGTCCGGAACCGCTTCTTCCCGCCCGTACCCGAACCCGGAGTGGCCACACCCCCAGCGCTAGGGTTGGACACGTCATCCTGCTCTCCCCCGCTATGGGCTCCGCCCGCACCACCAGACGTGGATGGGAGAGCCAGGGGTGGCGGGCGGTGGTGGGCAGCGAGGTGCAAGTATCCGGCTGGGAAATTGCGGTAGTAGGGCGAGAAGTGGTGGTGGAAACTCTCCGCCCCCTCCGTCTCCTTGCGGTGGAAATTACGGTGGCAGTTGCACGCTGCGCACTTCAACGCGTCCATCGTGCCGTCCTCCCCCGCCGGCATGAACTCCCCGCACCCGTCCACGGCGTTCCCACCTATGCTCACCGCATGGTTCTTGAGGCACTCCCTGTACCTGCTCCCCGACTTCCGAGAAGCCACCGCTGTCGATGCTGTAGTCTCCCCGCCGCCGCCGCCGCTTCCTCCCACTTTCACTCCCCTCAACGAATTCCCCAGGGCATCATAGCCCATTTCCTCTTCTTGCTCATCCGGATCTTCGAATTCCATCTCTCTCTTTCTCCTTCACCTCCCGCCTATGAATCTTTCTCACATCTCCATGCCCTGCTTTCTGGGTCGGATCTCTCTCTCTTTCTCCTTTTTTTTTTCAAGATAAGAGGCGGAGGGAGAGTGTGGATATCAATTCCCCGCCTGCAAAAAGAAGATGTCTTCCTCCAAAGCGTTTGATATACTTTCTCGTTTCCTCTCTTGCTATCCAGAGACTAGAGTCTACCCAGGAGAAGCTCACATCCACTACAACCGGCTGTAGCCTGTAGCCTGTAGCCTCTGTTTTAACTTTGAACTATTAACCAACCCTCACTCCCCTTTTTAAAGCGAAGTTTTCACCTGTTGCCCCAATTACTGCGCGGTAAAAATGAAAAGGTAGACATGGGAGGATAATCCATTAATTAATGAATTCGTTACAAGGAAAGACAGACACGAAGAACATGTTGCAGAAGCCTAGCTAGCCATGCAATCAAGCCAATCAGCTTCGTCCCAGTCATGGGCCAATCTTGCATTTATGTTAAATGTGCCAAACAGAACCATTGATTGTCTTACATTCGGCAGATTTGATTTATGGTTAAAGATTAGAAATTCCAATTTGGGTACTTATCGCCTTTGGTGGGTGGATTTATTATCCTGAATTTTGAGTCCAAGTTTGGTTTCAACACAGCTAGTTTTTTAGCCAATCTGTAGAAAATTTGAGAGGTGGTGTCAGGATCTATTTGTTTGGCATTGAATTATGCGGCAAATAAGATAATTCAACCATATTTTTTTAAAATTAATTGGTAATAATTTCGACAATTATATCAAAGTGAGTTGCATATTGCATGTTCAAATCATAATGAAAGTAATCAGAAGTAGAAAAGGCTATCTAATATTGAAGTAAGAGGAGTTATCGATGAGAAGAAAATTAAATTCATAAATATTTAAGATGACAAGCTTGATTTGACTTGTTTCGTCAAATTTGAAATTTACATCATAATAAGAAAGATAATAACAGAGACGAGTGAGCCTAGACCAATTTTGAGAACAAAATATGAAATCCAACTTTTTTTTTTTACTTGTTTACAAGATAATGTTGGGCTTACCATTCAAACAATATACATGCAAGTGTTGATTAGATCGTGAAATTAGACTTTTTATATTAAATCGTAGATGAACCTCAGAAAATAAAAAAATTAATATTTCATATTAGTAAAAATACTAGTACTCAAATCAATTCCCTCAATTGAATATGCATAGATATGGTCTCAACTGATAAAAAATCACAGTTACATGAATTTATTTTAATATTCACATACCAATGTAAAAATGTATGTACTCACTAAAACCTACAATAAAAATCATAGACAATCTTCACACTCTCAAAAGTCAAAATCTTTTTTATTAGGTAAGTTACTGTCTAATTGTAAAAATAACTTGACAGCAGATCATTAAAGTGGACTCGGAGTTTTCTTTAAGTTATAAAAAAAAAAATACTCAAAAGTCTCTAAACATATTATTGTCTTAATAGAAAATAAATTAAAATTATAAAAATAAAGGATCGATGACTTTAAGATTACAATGCATCAAAACCACCAACATTTGGTCATATGATATTATGATTAGAATTGAAGGTGGGGCAAATCGTGAGTAATTTCGGTGAAAACCATGTAGTCCAACAGTCCCACGCATGAGGTGGGACACAATTGTGAAGATTCAAATTCTCTACTTTCATGAGTACTCTATATCTTCCTCAGAATTCAAGTTAGGTCTAATTGACCTAATTGAGCGCCTACTTGAACAATGATTCCCTTTTATTTTAAAATTTTAAATTAAATAATTTACTAGTAATTTTAATTTAAAATTTTAAAATTAAAAGCGAAGATAATTAGAGGGTTAACAGTTCAGATCCCGTCCATCCATTTGATGTTCATCTAAGCTGGCTGGTAATTTACCTCTGCTTTAAAATTAGGGCAAAAACTTGGATTGAGTTAGATCGGATTTTAATAAATTCAACCCAACTCATATCAAAATTTATTGAATTTGACTCAAACTCAACTCGATCCGAATTTTTTATTCGAGTCAACTCGAGTGTTATGTTATAACTTAGTGCATGTGGATCGAGTCAAGTCTGGTCGAGTTGATTTTAAATTTCCCAACCCAAGTTTGATATAGGTTTTTATTTTTCCAACCCTACCCGACCCAAAATATAAAAATACATAATGCAAACTCACTGATTTCTCGAGTTCGATGATGCAGGTCGGATTAAAATCAGACACAAATTTCACCCTATTTAAAATGAAATATAGTTGGCATGTTTAGATTTTTATGGGTAAGTCTAATGCATGCTTGATTTGAATTATCTTAAAGATGGTAGCTTAAGATAAAAATTATTTGAATGAAGTTCTTGAATTGTCAAAAATGAGAAATATTGAATTATTGATTCTTCATTTTTTTAAATGAAAATAAATATTTTGATAAATATTTTTATTTATTATAATGGTTCTAAGAGTGAGACTGAATTAAATGAAAATTACAAAAAATTAGATCTAAATTTAAGAGAGAAAATAATAATTTCAATAGCTTAAATTCATCATAAACAGGACCTCAAAAAAGTACAAACAATGTCGGAGCATTTTGTTTTGGAATTTAATATATGAATTGTGACTAAAGAGCAGTAAAAATAACAGAAGGAAGAAGGTGTAGTGTGGTAATTGGGTAGAATTTTTTACTGAAAAGAAAGAAAGAAAGGAAGGGTGGGTTATATGATGGTTGAGAATGACAGGGCAAGAGTGTCAATGGAAAAAGTCTGAAAGCAAGGACTGAAGGAGGGAATAGGGGAAAAAATAGAGTGACCTGCCTCAACATTTCCATACACACTATTGATGATGATGAGATAAGCTGCCAGAACCTGTTCCTCTCTCTTCCTCTTACTCTCTCTCTTCCTCTCTGTGTCACTGGGAGGCCGTGGTCTGAAGAAGCCTCGAGTCTCAAGGATTCGGACACGAAATTACTTGAAAGAAGAAGAAATGAAGAAATGTAGGCAATTAAGGCAGCGGCCTAAACCAGCCTATTTCCGACATAGATGACGCCCTTACTTCGTCAACACGCATTAAATATATTTCATAAGAAACGCCCACGAGTTCGTTTCCGTCTGCCAGAAGCATTATCTGTTTAATACTAACATTTATTTTTTATTTTTAGTTCTAAAGTAGTAAAATATCTTAACACGTGATTCAGACTTTGACACATGTACAAACTTTTCTATTTATATAGAATTAAGTAAAAACCAATTTAATAAATTTCTTTGATATTTTATTTTTATCATAAAAATATCATTAAAATAATTTTTACATGTTAAAAATTTGAGTTTATTATATCTACCAGTTTTTAACGGTAAATTTCCTTTAAAAACACGTTTTTATCGTCAGAAATAGTAAATTTCTGTTAAAATCATGAGATTTTACCGTTAAATTCTCGTTAAAAATACTTGAGCCAAATATACATTTTTTATTTTTAAAATATCATCTATATTTCAAACGTCCGTCAACATTATTTATTTTTATTATTTTTTAAATAATATATTTTACATAAGATTTTCCCATTAAATTCCCAAGAAAACTCGAGAATTTGAAAATATCCTGTTATTAACAATTGCTGTTAATATCCCGATAATGAGATTTGTGACAATGAGTAAACTACAGAAAGTGACCTTTATATGGGTTGCGTTTAATTTTTACTTATCCCCCTCATTTTTTGAAAACCCTTTCGAGCATGGGGGTTTTCAGGAAACTGTTACCCCTCTTTATCCCTCTTTGTTATATTTTAAATTTATACTCGCAAGCGCACAAACCATTTATAATATAGCTTTAGAGTGCGAGGTCGAATCTATCGGAACTTAGGAAAATATATCCATGAAAAATACACAATTGAATTATATATTTAAGAATTTTAGGAAATCATTAAAATAAATCTTAAAAATGGAATTATTTATCTAATCTAGGAAGTCTGATTTTAATTTAGAAATATTCTAAAAATAGAAAATAAGTCAAAAAATAGGAATCACACCTAAATATAGAAACTACCCATTAAAGAAATCTAATTTTCATAAAAAACACAAAGTTTATCTAACTTTAATTAAGATGGTGGAATTAATTTAAGAATTATAAATAATCTTAACCTAACTTGTAACACAAAACTAAGATGGAATAAATTAATTTACCAACCTAGTTCTTCACAAGAACTTTTGAATTTTATAAACAAAAATTAAAAACTCCTAAATTACCTCTGTACATATTTACAGTGGAACTGTATCAAAGAATCAAGAAGGCATTATTATCCATATTTTAATAATAAAATAACGGCTTAGAACATGGAACTCAATTAAAATTCTGATTTTATTCGAGTCTTCCAACAAATTAGTTCCCTAATTAATCTGAACCTTAGATCTAGATTATTCATGTAATTCTCCGATCTAACTATTTCATATGTTCTAAATTAATTACCAAGAGAGGAGTCAAGAACTAAAATGATTTAAACCATCATAATAAAAATCAAAATTTAGGAAACCATGATTCTAAATATCTCACCTTCTTTTATTAATTAAAACACAGAATTAAAATTACAACACAATGGAATTTGGAAATTAAAAAAAAAAGAAAAAATACAATGGAAATCAAAATCCACCAACCTTAGAACCCAAGGTGGATTGAAAATCTCATAGCTTTTCTCATTCTCTTCTTCCTCTCCTCTCCTTTGTACAGCCTTTTCTTCAATGCACAGGTTCAATTTTCTCAATAGGAGAATGATAGTATTTATAGATGAAAGGAGGTGGAGTGAATGACTTGGATTTAACGATTTAAATAAAGCAAGGGACACTTAGAGGGCTGATATAGTTTGTGCTAAATATGGAATGGTTTAAAAGAGATGGAAAAAACTACTAAAATTCGTGCAAAGTGTGAATACAAATGGGTTGAGTCGGCCATGGTGTGAACTCACCATGGAAAGTGGGTGCAAAATCCTATTTTTTACACATATATCACCTTACATCTCAATTTTGACCTAGTTAACGTCTGAATCACGAAATTTCATAAACTATAAAGTTGTATCCCTTGAAGTCTTCTTTCTAACCCAAAAAGAATCAATGCAATCAGATATCGTAGTGGAAAGTTATGGTCAAAATATTAAGACTGTGTCAAACCTTTCTTCTTTTTCTCCACTTCTCATTTTGTTTATTTTTCCTTAATCCACTTGGCAAATTCGAAAATCTTCTCATAAATTATGAATTTCCTAGATATACATCCTGAGATGATGAAAATAGATTTCACACATGTGGATTTCTTCATGGGTTTTTCTTAATGGGCTTAATAATTGAACTTTTCAATTATGAAAAATCTAATAAATAATTTTTCCACTTATATTCAATTCTAAAAATGTACTAAATTAATCCAAACTCTCATAAATGGATTTGAATTAATTAGTTTATAATAAAACCCTAAATTGTGGTAGAATATTCATTAAAAATCTATATTTTCCAAAATAGCATTTCCTGCCTAAAATTAGCATTTTATTCCATTTTTTTTCTCATTTCTTGTATTTTCCTTTAAATCCTACAAAACTTCCATAATCCCATTAAACATATCTAAAGCAAACAAAATAAGGGCTAACTAGTCCAAAAATATCTCAATTTCTCATGTACATCACTCTTTACCCCTCTTTACCCCCTCTATGCACATATAGAGCTAAAATATTTTTAATTGATGAATATTATTTATAATTATGTTTCATAAAAAAATATTTTTATTTTTATATTATAATGGATTTAATAAAAATTATTAATTCTGATAAAGTTATTAATATTTTATTTAAAGTGCTTGTGAATGCATGAGAAATGTATATGACAGTCAAAGATTAGATAAAGAGAAATTGCCAAAATATCCTATTTTTAAGGGGTGATTCTGTAGAAATTTCGATAGGGTCTCGGAACTCGAAAGAGTTTGAGATTCATGGTAATCTCTTTTTAGCAAAAAAAATCTTTCACACATGTTGGGCATCTGCTGATCGGAAATTTGTAAAATAAATAAATTAGCCATGTGTCTTGGAATTCAACCTGTGACAGTTTTTAATATTAATTTTATCTTAGCTGTGATTTATTAAACTATTATAATAGTTTATGATATTATATATTTCACATCAGCAAGGAACAAATTATAAATTTTTATGAAGAGATACGTCGACATTTTTTATTCATTTATTGGGATTTAAAATAATAATATGTAAAAAAAAGTAATTATTTATTTTTTTACTATTAGAACGCAAGTGTTTATTTTAAATTATAATTACAAAAAAAAATCTATAAAAATTAGATAACATTATTATAAAAAATATTGTTAGGATTTACTTCATGAAATTATTTAATGATTATGTTTTATAAAATTTCTCATAAAATTATTAATAATCAGGTTACCCCTGCTTATAGTTACCAAACACGATTTTTTACCCTTAGGGTAAGTTCTTACTTTACCACCGCAATTAGCAAAAAAGATTAAAGTAACTTCTCTTCAAGAGTGACCTCTATTCAAGCGTAACCCCTGTAAAATTTACCCCGCATCCAAACGCAGCATATAAGTTGAAAGTGGGACTTGAACCCAGAATCTACCACAGCTTATTGAGATTCCTAACCGTCAAACCAACCCTCACAAGTTATATTAACTTTTATTTATTAAAATTATTTTTTCTTTTAAAAATTGAAATTTAATTATTTATAATTTTTAAGTGACATATTTTTTCTGCTAAATAAATGTTATAGCTCAAAATATTTATCTAATAATTTATTTTTAATCTTAAAAATAAAATTAAATTATTGTTAAAATTCTAGATATTTATTTAATTTTTATGATTAAGCTCACTATCTATCAAAGGCATGTTAAAACATTCAGATTTTTCAACATGAGTATCTTCTTGGTCTTAAACAGAACATGAGTGTCTTCTTAATAAAGAAATAACAAATGAATCTAATTTTGAATATACTATGCTGGTGACTTAAATTTAAGAGATTGGATTACAAGGTAATGTTCAATTATTTTATAAAATTAAAATAAATAAATAGTTTAAATTAAAAAAGTACCTTTTTTTTAACTTTATTAGAGTTTTTACTATTTGATTTACAATGTATTCCTTGCAATTCCAATTCATGCAAGCCCTTCCCCATCATGGCACAAGTTGACCCCTTGGGCCGAATGGTGTTTGGCCCTACTTCTCCCATGTCATCAAGTCCTAACTCAACATCCATAATCAATTTCTTCAACCATACAAGAAATAACATTCATCAATCATCATATGGCTAGTCAGTAAAGCATCACACATCATTAAGTAAGGAAATTCATAAGAGAAACACATGTTTCAACATATCAAGTATGGCATACAACAATAATTCATCATGCTTTCGGGTACCTTATCAATCTAAGAATTCCAACAGTGCATGTTATCATCAAACAATCTGTTCAAGGCGTGTAGCATTCTTCACCCTGTATTCTATGCATTTCCAAGTTGGTCCGCGGGTCATCCAACTCTGGAATCAAGGGTGTTAGGCTCTAATCCAACATGACAATACAAGAAACACACATAAGTTTCAAGATTAGGTCTAATACATGCTCAATTACAAAAGCCCCCGAATTTCACCTCAGGTTTGACCCTAATCTAGTCAACAAAGCTCAACCCGCGGGAAATTCCCAAATTTACAACATTTCTCATCTTCAATTTCGACAATGTGTCATTTTCCCCAATTTTCTATCTCTTATTAGGATTCCAAACCCATGTTTAGTTCAAACCTACCCCATGCAAAGCCCCATTTTCAAAATCCCTACTTCTCTCCATGAAATCTTTTCCATCCTAGGCCCAAATAGCTATCCCAACTTCATTCCTTGAAAATCCATCCAAAACCCAAAAATCAAAGAGAAATGGGAAGAGGAGGAGTGAAGAGATTACGTTGGGGAGGAGAAATCCGAGTGCGAAGGAGCTTGAGATGCATCATACTCCATTCTCACACATGCAATGGGTAATTGGGAGGGAAAGGAGGAATGAGAAGTGTGACGCCCCACCCACCCACCTGGGTGTGTGGGAAAAGTCCCACATCGCCCAGGATAGGCATGGGAGAAAAGTTTGAGAGAGAGGGGAATCCCACTCCAAGCATGAGGGAATTTTGGACCTCGTCAAGTGGCTTGGTCTAAAGAAAAACCTTGAGGGTTGGCTCGGTCAATAGAGTAATGGACTGCACCGAGAGCCCAAAGAGGACAATATCACGATCGGGGAGTCGGGTTGGAGTTGTTACAAATGGTATCAGAGCAACGTTCATCTCTCTTCCCCCCAGCTCTGGTTCTAAGCTAGGTGGATTGTGATACCCTTGTGGGTGCGTGGGCGCTGATGGGGAGAGAGAAAATCATTATGGGCGAGATTCATTGTCCTATATCGCCCAAGAGTGGAACTGGCATTGTTATATAAGTGGTCACATTCCTCCTTCTAGCATAAGGCCTTTTGGGCCTGGACAAGTGGGCCCAAAGCTGACAATATCATGCTCGGGGAGTCGGGTTATAACAAATTGGTATCACAGCTAAGTTCACCCCTCTGCTTGTGTAGCCCCTGGTGTGTAGTCGAGCCAAAGACGACTCGGGGCCAAAAGGGGGTGGATTGTGACGCCCCACCCACCCACCTGGGTGTGTGGGAAAAGTTCCACATCGCCCAGGATGGGCATGGGAGAAGATTTTAAGAGAGGGGGAACCCCATTCCAAGCATGAGGCCTTTTGGGCCTAGTCAAGTGGGTCGGGCCCAACGCAAAACCTTGAGGGTTGGCTCGGTGAGCAGAGTAATGGGCTGGACCTAGGGTCCAAAGAAGAAAATATCATGTTTGGGGAGTCGGGTAAGGGGTGTTACAAATGGTATCAGAGTTGGTTCAACCCGCTGCCTGTATGGCCATCTTCCAATGTGATGTGTAGCCAAGCTGAGGACGGCTCTAGGCCTAAGGGGGTGGATTGTGACGCATCACCCATCCACCTGGGCGTGTGGGAAAAGTCCCACATCGCCCAGGATGGGCATGAGAGAAGTGTTTAAGAGAGAGGGGAACCCCATTCCAAGCACGAAGCCTTTTGGGCCTGGCCAAGTGGGTCAGGCCTAAAGCAAAACTTTAAGGGTTGATTCGGTCAACAAAGTAAGGGCTGAACCGAGGGCCCAAAGAGGACAATATCATACTAGGGGAGTCGGGTCAGGGTTGTTACGAGGGAATTGTGATGCGCCACCCACTGGCATGGGTGTGTGGGAAAAGTCCCACATCGCCCAAGATGGACATGGCAGAAGAGTTTAAGAGAGAGGGGAACCCCACTCCAAGCATGAGGCCTTTTGGGCCTGGCTAAGTGGGTCGGGTCCAAAGCAAAACCATGCTGGTCAAGTGGGCCCACAACGGATAATATCATGCTCAGGGAGTCGGTTCGTGACAAATTGCTATCAGAGTTAGGTTCACCCCTCTGCTTGTGTGGGCCTTGGTGTGTAGTCGAGCCGAGGACGGGTCGAGGCCAAAAAGGGGTGGATTGTGACGCCCCACTCACCCCACCTGGGTGTTTGGCAAGGAGTCTCACATTGCCCATGATGGGGATGTGAAAATGGTTTATTCGAGGGGAGGTCCCTCCTCAAGCATGAGGCCTTTTGAGCCTCGCCAAGTGGGCTGGGTCCAAAGTGAAACCGTTCGAGTCAAGTGTACCTAAAGCGTACAACATCATGCTTAGGGAGTCGGATCGTGACAAGAAGGGTCTAGTACAGCTGCAAGTGGGTCTACTCAGAGCTAGGGAGGAGAAGAAGGACGACTGGAGGCCTCAAATCGCAAGTTAACCCTTTTATATACAAGTCACTTCTGTCCAAGCTCGAGCCCTCGGGCCAGAGAGTGATTATTTAGGTCTTTAAATTTTCTTAGCTCTCAATCTCGAGCCCTCAAGGCTGACAGCAGAAAATCTCCAACTCGTCTCCAAATTCTCAGGGTTCCATGGGGAGGTTTCATGCACACTCCCATGCACACAAGCTCTGTTCTCATGTGTCTATTAATTCATTTTCCATTAATATTTTATAATTTCTAAGTCGGATCACTAAAATTTACCTCTCCGTCCAAGAAAATGAAAACCCTTTTCATTGTATTTTGTAAGCATGTTACCTTTCACTCTTTTTACCTCTCTGTATCCCTCTCTTCTCTCTCCTAAAATGAAAACCATCTCATCTCTTGCTTCCACGACTCCTTCTAATGGTTGATTCACCAACAATTTACCATTTGATCACAAGTACATATCATTTTCTTCACCAACAAATTATTTTTTCATTTTTTTCTTAATTTATCTTATATTCATTTTTTTCATTAAACCTTATCAGCGACTTTATGTTCCTTAAAGAAAAATCACCTTCTTCTTCTTCCACCTCCTCCTGCTCCTCTTTTTCCTTTGTCTTTATTCTTCTTCTATGATTTTCTTATTCTTCTCTCTCTACCTTCTTTTCTTATTCTTTTCCTTCATTTTCCTTTTCCTTGTCTTATGCAATGTGGTTGGATTTCAATCGTTTTAGCATGGATGGGGTTATAATTTAACTGAAATTTAGCCTAAAATTTACAAGTTTTTTATTGAAATTTTCAGCTGAAAATTTCAACTAAAATTTCAGAATTTTTTTATTGAAATTTCAGAAATTTTGGATGAAATTTTTCGTTGAAAGTACTAGCTAAAATCTTGGCTGAAATTTTGGCTAAAATTTTAATTGAAATTTATAATTTTATGGCTGAATTTAAAAAATACATTATTGGACTTTTTAGCTCAAATTTTGATTGGATTTTTAAGTTGAAATTTCAAAAAAAAAAAGCTAAAATTTTGGCTGACATTTTATAATTTTGAATAAAATTGTTGGCTAAAATTTCAACAGAAATTTTGGCTAAAAACGTTGTTCGAAATTTTGACTAAAATTTAAGAAAGTTTTGGCTACATTTTTTCGCTGAAAATTTTGGGTGAAATTTCTACGTGCAATTTTGGCTGCCATTTCAACAAATTTGAATACAATTTTGGCAGTAATTTTTTTCTCTGCTAACGGTTTTGGTACAAGATCTCTAAGAAATTTGTTATTCTTAGAGGAAGTTCTCTTCCTCTTATACAATTTTTTATTACTAATTACCAAAGAAGATGATGGAAATGTCAATCCTTATTTAAAGAAAACCCCAGCATAAACAAAAAAAAAAAATTCCCCTCATCATCCACTTGCAACATTGTTGTCTAGCGGGTATAAAAAGTGCCAATCAGGGCTTAGTATAGGGATTTGGTACTAGTCTAGCAGTTGCATTGTCATGATGTTGTAGACCATGATTAGATGAAATATATTCGAGTAGTGCATCAAGAACATTTATACTAACATTTAACGTTCATTATATTTATTTAAATTTTTTTTTCTAGCTAAAGTGTACTGTTGTCTCCTGTAGCTAATTCTCAGAGAAGGTGTAAGCTTTTCAATCTATACAAACCGTATAAGTTCAATAGAGAGTATCTTTTTGGTGTTGAGTGTGAATTATACATAAGACCCCTCATTTTAAGGCAGATTCTTAACTGTGATGTCAACCCCTCCACGTTTATATTTTTTACGTGAAGTGTTATTCCATTGGTAGCATGAACCACACATTATTGCCATAGTTAGCATTTTGACTTCCTTTTGTTTTTCTTTTCTTTTTTGAATTTACGTATGAGAAACTGTGAGATACCCAGCGTAAAATCTCTACGGATGAGCCTACTACCCGTAGAACATACCAAGGTTAGACCATAGGAGCTCGAACTTACAACCTCCCACTTTTTGAAGCGAGAGGCAACCAATTGAATTACATCTATGTGACATTTTGGGTTCTTGGTGGTGCTTGTTTTTAAAATATTTTTATGAGTTTGCTTCATTCAGGGGTGCCAATTTGGATCTTATGTCCATGAGTGAGGGTTTTCTCATAAAGAATTGATCCAAATATCCAATCATTTTGCTAAAGAACCCTTAATACAAATCTTATTATATATAAAGATAATGTTCTTTTTTCCTTAACGTCAATAGTCTGCATACAACATCTAATAAACTAAGTAGATTATATATATGCTTCATATTGACATCCATTTCTCTATTGAATGTCCAAAATTGGAGGGTTTACACTTCAAAGATCATGGGAAAACTCATGAAATCATAAGTTTTGATCAAAGTATATTGTTAAAGTGTTATAAACAAACAAACTTTATATTGTGTTTTAAAGAACAATATGAATCATGGGTTTTATAATATATTGGATTTGTAATGTTTGTATCAAATGACATATGTTTAATTGCTTAAAGTATGATATCCATAGAAAAAATATTCTTCGATTGAACCCCAATGGGTTATCTCAATTGGTTTGAGAGCAAGATCTCTATACACTTTGGAGGACTAGTCGGGTGCGACGCCTGAACACCTGCGGACCTCAGAACACCTGCGGACCTTAAAAAAGAAAAATATATATTCTTCAATTGTCATAACTATTGATGCAAATGAAATACAAATGAAATATAGTATGATACAGGAACAAATATATTTTGTAAGAAGTGACAAAGTTTTAGTGATTGATATTCCATTGAACTCATTGGATAAGACTTAGACATTCACATGCTTGTGAATAACCTATTTGCCCCATTTTTGGAATATTCTAAGTTTTTTTTTTCTCCTCATAAAATATATGTGTGTAAACCATTTAATTCTACAATTCATTGCATAAGGTTTCAACTCCATTCAGTAATTTTATCTTTTAATTTCTAACTTGTATAAATGAAGGACTTATATTCATTAAAACTTGTATTAAAAAAAATAAAAAATATAAAAAGCTAAGTTCCAATGGTAAGGACAAACAATTGGTGGTGAAAGTTTACACACCCTATATCTACTACTTGGTATACCGAGCAGTGGATATCACTTGTAGAGGTTTTACGCTGGGTTTCTTACTATTTCTCATACGTAAATTTAAAAAAAAAAAATTATTATGTTGAGCTTAAAAGTCCATATAAAGGACACTCTCACCAATTTATATTGCTGGAAAAGTCTAACTTGCATGACTCATTCAATTAAATACTAATCCAACTAAAATAAATGCGACAAACA